>VXAX01007979.1:561784-637571 GCA_013399835.1 Leptocoma aspasia
AATGCAGGAGGTGACATTGTTCATTTGGGTGACGTGGAGAACGCCAGCTGTAGAAAAGCTTGTGTCTCCTTTCTGAATTTGTAACGGAGTGATGCCTTCGGTATTCAAAAGCAGAACAGGCTGTTCAACGACTGCTGAGCATTTGAATGAATTTAACAATTGAGCCGAAAACGTTTGAAAAAAAATGATTGGGGGAAAAGAAGCCCCAAGAAAAGTTTGTTGTGTGTTTGTTGTGGGTTTTTTTTGCCTTTTTTTCCTCTTCCAGGTAACATCTCTCTTCCTTTGTGCTTTCAGACTGAAGGGATGAGCATCTGTCCTCCATACAGCCTTAGATTACTTCTGCTGTGTCTTGCCTTCTTCCCTTTCTCCGTGTGCTCTTCCCTAGTCTGTTGATTCTCATACTTTGCCCCTGCCCCCTCCCTCTGTTCCTTTTCCCTTAACAGTCTCTGTTTTTAACAGTTGTCATCTCAGGGGTTTCTTGCTCTGGCCTCAGCCTCTGTTGACAGTGACTGGTGTGTAAGTTCAGGTCTCTCTCCTGAGCTGTGTGCCATCCTTTTTTTGCCGGAAACAATCACCTCAATGACAAGCTCGCAAAACTTCTCTCTGAGCAGTCCCTGTTCCCTGACATTTGCCTGTTCATCCTGTCATATAACCTTGTTTGGCACATAAATCTGGACCGTGACTGGAAGCACAGACACACCACAAGTGTGGCACTTCTGTGACAGGCGTAGCTCATAGAGAGATGGGACAGCAGAGGCAATGCTGCCTCAAACTGCCCCCGCAGGGCTGGTTGGACTTTGCTGGAGAGAGCACTGAGGCGCCTCTGTTTCCAGGTGTGTTTCCCAGCCCAGTGCTCTGTCTTGGAGTGTCTCCCTGTTTTGGTCTGTTCCTCTCGTTTGAGCTTCCCAGAGGGTGTGCATGCAGGGGTGCAGATTTACGTAATCACAGTAGAAACAAACAGATGTTTTGGTTTCTACTTAAAGATAATCAGGTAATAGTCCCCAATTCTGGTTGTTTTTCTTGTCCATTTGTGGATTTCTATTCAGGTTCTTAATCAGAGAGTCAAGATAATTTTGACCACAGGAGTGAATGCCTGGAAAAATGCCAGGGGAATGGCAGGTCTCCATTGACTGAGAAGAGCCTGGCTCTATTCTTGTCAAAAATAATGAGACATTCTGGGTGTATCAATCACAACCAAATACATATAAAATTAATCAAGCTATTGCAAGATTTTTTTTTAAGGAAAAAAAACCCCAGAATATTAAGAGCTGGACAAAATAATTTACTGCCTACTCTTTCCCTGGTCTCCCTTGTACACTTTGGCATGGAAAAGGTTTTGAGTGAAGCACAGATGATACTCTTCCAGCTTGTTCAGGAGTTTAAATAAAATTTAAAGTCTTTGTACCTATAATAGCAGCTCTTACTGGCAAAATTATACTACAAATCTCATTACAAATATATGAAGGCTTTATTCTGTGTACTCACTGCAGTGGGCTGTGGTTGGTTCAGTGATGTTTTCTTGACATCTAGTTACTTATTTATAACACAGAGACATGGCAGGGATAAGAATGGGAAAATTCAGACATGTGCCTGTGAGCTGTGTACTGCTGTCTGATTTACCCAAGGAGAAATTTGTATTTGAGGCACTACAATAAACTGTTTGCTTCTTCAGCAGTGCTGGAGGGAAGACTTAGATTTGAAGACAGGGGAAAAAAATCCCCCAGTTCTTGTTTGAAACAATCCTAGACCAGTTTGACTTTGGATGAACAGCTCCATTTCAGTGAGTGCTTAAAATTGTCACTGAACCAATTAAGGCAATATTTCTGCATTATGTTCTAAGATAACCACAAAAGTTAAGAAAATATTTGTCATATAGGTGTGGAAATTTTAAAGAAAATCTCTATAATTTTGTTTTATTACTTCTTGAGGACACGTAATATGTGATTCAAATTTAAAAGCTCATGTGTTATTTTGCATCTGAGAGATTATGGCTTCCAGACTCTGTGTGGATGAAAGCACAAGCTGAAGATTTTTCCACCATAGCACTGTCAAGTCCCAGCTGTGACATACCCAAGTGTGGGAGTAGCTCTGATAAATGGTCTCTCATACCTGTTTTGTTTGGGTTTTTTTCATCCCTGCCAGCTGGTTTATCTTGCTCTGGCTCCAGCAGAGGCTGGGAACAGAACTATTTTTGCAGGGAGAACATTGAGAAGTGAAGAGGTGCTGTGGGAAGCATGCTGTGGCCTGTACTTCAGACCAGATGAACTCTGTGTGAAGATTAGAGAATTATTTTGTAACGGGAGAGAGGAAATCGTCATTGGCTTCCACTCTGCTTGTCAGCCTCAGCTCTGTGGTGAATTTTTCACTGATGCAAAGCTAAAACAGAGCTATGAAATGAGGCNTCCTTTCCTTCTTGTTCCTTCTTCTTCTTCATTTTCTGTAACATTAGTAGCACAAAGTCATTAGTTAGAGATAGTAGCAGCATAATTGTTACGTGTGTAGATTAGCAGAAGTTATTGGTAGTAAAATAAAAACAAGATACGTGTTAAACAGTAATTAGGTCAAATATCTTTAAAAGGCCTTAATTTTGAAAACTCAGAGTCCATTTTGCGCCTTGCTCCTGTGATGCTGAGTCTAGTGTAAACAGTATATCAACCTCAAAATAAGAAAAGAATAAACAATAACCTAAAAACCAAAAATCAGTGAGTCTCACTCGTTTTTCATCCCTAGCAAAAAACTCACGCAGAAAATCTCCTTCAAGAGCCCTAGAGGTATGTTCCCAGCAGGTTGTAGGAGAAAAAGACAGCCAAAAAAGCCTCTCACAAGTACTGGTTGTGTAATCCTCCCCTAGATGCAGGAAATAAATGGAATTATGCCTAATCTTTATTACTTTTAGAAAATTATGTCTCTTAAGACTATGTGTTCTGGCTGTAGTATCTAAAGCTCTTGGTACTGGAGTTAAGCTAAGCTTCAGTGTGTTTTGGGAGCAAGTCCCAGCAGCTCCCTACTAGCAGTTCCATGTCCCTTTACTGTCAGTGCAGGCCTGAAACTTTTTAAGTTTCAGGAAGGGGAATGCAGACGTTCTGTAATACCATGTTAGGTATAATTCATCTGCTTTCTCAGACAAGGCTAATGAGTGGGCTTGTGTAGTATTTGCTTTATTTATTTTTAAAACCATACAGTTGTCAGTGAACTCATAGTATGGTATGATTTCATATAAGTTTCTACCTTAACTTCCAGGTTGCAAGTGGGACAACTACTGAGTTGGACTGCTAAGTGGGCATTATTGTTTGCTTATATTGCTATTGTCTGTAGGAACATGTTGGCAAATCTTTTTAGCCTTTATTAAATTTCTTTTTAAAGTCCTAATGTCATCATTTTTTAACTAGGTAGAAACAGTAGCTATACAGTTGGCATGCAAATTGTATATAATGGTGTGGAGTTTGTGTGGGGTGCTTAAGAAGTTTGTTGTTGGAGTTTACATTGCACAGTTATAAGGATAATAAAATGCGTATTATATGATGTGTAATATGGTGGTATGAGACAAAGATGTCTGTAACTGTAACCTCTCATCCTTAGTTCACAGTTAAAGCAGTGACTGAATCAGCTTTTTTCTTTCCATTGTTACAAACTCCTTTTGTGATGAATCCAACATTATTCTTGTTACTTTAGTGCAACAGCTCAGACATTGCTGTTTGTGAACATCAGTAACAAACATAACCACGGTTAACATTGTACTTTCTTTTCTCTCTAAGAAAAGATCAAGGTATCAGAGTTGGCATTCATGATTGATTTTTAATTGTAAAGTCAGTTTTCAGATATATTTCTTTCTCTTTTTTCCCCCCCTAAATTTAACTAATTTTTATTGCTTGCATTCCTCTCTTTTCTTGCAGGTGGGATTGGGTATTCCCCTGAAAAGACTGCAAATTTGAACTCAAATTCTGCCCACCTAGGGTATTGAGAATTAGCAAGAAACAAGGACGCTTAGGTGAAGTATTTCCTGCAGATTTTCCTGTCTGTGTTTGGGAGCAGCACAGCTTGTTCAAAGCCGTGTGGTACGGTTGTAGAAAGATGGGGTCTGCATTCCTTTTCAGCTGATGCACTGCAGCAGTGTAAAGAAGTTTGTGCTTGTTTTTTTCATTTTTTTTTTTTCTCTGACTGCGCCTCCTAGTCTTTGGGATGGAGTAAAAAGGAATGTGAGGGTGGCTGACTCCCTTTTCCCTCATGCACAATATTGGTGTTGGTACGAGAATATAGAAGATATGGGAACAGCCTGAGTTGTTAACTTCTCATAGCCAACAACTTCTGGGTTAGCTGTACTGCTTAATTGATGGAACTGATGTACCTGGGTGTAGTGCTAAGCTTTCTCAGGCTGGGACTTCTCACAGTTTGAAATGTTCTTCTTTTTTCCCCTGTCTGGGACTTGGGATCTTCAGAGTTTGCAAGTGGACAATGGTTTGTTCATTTGTTCTTTAGAAAACCATTGAGTAGAGCTTAGATTCTGTGGCACTAAGCAGAATAGAAGTACGTGGAAAATAGATGTAGTTTGTGACTGAAAATTCACCAAGCTCCTTGTGTCTACCATACTGGTAGTTCCTCTTGCTCCAGAAGCAAAGAGTACATGACCAATCCACATGGTTTTCTTTTTGTGCAGGCAGGTCAGCTTCAGAGGGAGTTGCTGCTGGCTACAAGGACAGCTTCAGACATACACAAAACCAGATATGCCTTTGTGGTCTCAGTGGTGGTGTAAGCCATGAAGTCGTGCTGCAGATGTGGTGTGTGTAGACTTTTGCTTTCATTTTGAAAGGTAAGTGGCTCATGAGAGCCTCATGTAATGTATCAGTGATGTCCAAATTGGAGAAAATAGTCCAGCTGCACAGCATTTGATATCCTGCTGCTGCTGTTCAAGGGCATGGGTTTTATGCAAACACGGACAGCCAGACTAACTTGCTTAGGTGCCACTGGCAGCTGTCAGGCCAGCTGAGACCTCACAAACTTTCACCAGGTTACAAACAAGTTCTCGTGAAGGCATAACTGAACTCCAAGAGTTGCAGTTGGGTCTCCATGGGGAACATCTGGTTACATTTATCTGCAAGGAGCAACCCAATGTTTCAGAAGAAAGCCCTGAGCACTTGCCCTTTTTGGTTTCCAGGATACCGACCTGCCTAAATTTCTGGTTGGCAGCACTGAACACAATATTGCTTTGGGGTTTCTTCAATAATCAAAGAGAAGCTTTTTGTTCCTGACTTACTTGCTCCTGGAAGAAGAGAGCTGGAGTGAGGAAAGCCTGTCTGCATCCATACACATCAAAATGTGTATGGATGCAGACAGCCTCAAAAGACTCCTGTACCTTCCAGAAAAACCCTCAGCAAGGTCAATTAGAGGAGGTCCCTGTGAAGCTTCAGAGCTGTGGGATGAATCACGGCTCTCTGTGTCTGACAGAAAGAGTGTTTGAGAGCATCTCCTGGAGGAATTCCTTCTCAGAAGTGCTTACTCTTACCTGAATCCCTGCATGACCTGCTGCAGCCAGGCAAATGCACCTGGCAGCCTGCTACTGTGCCAGCTCAGCCTGCTTTGCTCTTCCTCAGGAGATACAAAATCTAAATAGTCATTTCTTTCACTGAGCTGGTCTTTGTACCACCATGCTAGACTGGCTTTTTAAGTAGACAAAAGGTTTTTGCATGTTTGAGGCCGAGTTTCTGGAGGTATTCAGACAGACAAAGCTTATAAGTGAGTTGAAAGTTGGTTTGGAACAGTGCTTATGCTTAGCCCTACTGGTTGATTTAGGAGCATATTTCTATGTCTTTCAAAGCACAGATTAGCCAGAGAGCTGGTGACTCAGCTTTCTGTTAGCACCTCTCCCTCTGATAGTGGCTTGTCTACAGTGAAAACAAGTCTCCACATGCATGCAGTCAGCGGTGAAAGGCTGGAGCTTCTAATCCTAACCTAATGCTATACTGGGACAGATTCTTTGTGTCCTGGAAATGGCTATCCTCCCACAAATCATAAATGGACACTAGTGACTAGAGTGGGAGAGAGCTCTGCATGTGGCCCAATGAATCCCATCTGCTTTGAGGTGGGAAGAAACACTTAAAGTGGAAGAAACAACATTTTTCAGATTGTTTCTATATTCTGAAGTTTTCTGCAAGTGGATTTCAGCTCCTTTTGCAATACTGAAAGGAGGGAGGTGACAGTGGCCATTAGTGATGCCATGTGAGGAATATTTAAATGAAAGGCTCCTTTGGAAAGTTATAAAAAAGAAAAACAGCCTTTAAACAGGACTAATAAATGTTGTCAAGAGACATGTCATCAACAAAACATTGAGGAAAAGAGGGAAAATAGATGGTGGGTACCCTGTGTGGCTCGATGTTTTGTCACAAAATGAAACACAGAGTCTTGTAATAACTGACAGACCTGAGACAGGAGCAAGCTAGGACAGGGATCCTAGGGTTTCCTCTGTGCCACTTCCTTCTACCAGAGGCAGCAGTTGCTTTAGTTGCTTTCAAATAAGAAAACTTCTGTCTGAAGCTTAATCAGACATTCTCGCTTTAATTTGAGCAAATGGAAAAGCCAAGGAGGAACTTTACTGCCAACACAGGCACTTTTAGTTACACTTACCTCTTTCTCTCTGTCAATTCTGAAAGGGTTGGAAGTACAAGATGGGAAACATCCTCAGCCATGAATGGGCTTGTCCACACTATCCATGTTTTTTTCTTTCTCTTCTGTGCTTCAGTCTATTTATTAATGCTGGAGGCTTTCTGAATGGCTAAGGGGAGGGTGAGGGTAATGTGGTGAAGCTTCTTATCCTGATCCAAGAATGGGGTTGGTCACTTCCCTCCCCAGCCCGTCCCTTCACTTTTCCTGCTGTCAAGTTCTTCGTTCTGAAAACTAAATTGGTTTGGGTTGAAAAATAGATCCATTTATTGTTTTAAAAGATTTATAACTTGCCAGTCAAGTTTTTTGCTATGTGTTTAATGTTCTGAACATTGCATTTAAGTGTGAGGTTTACTTTTTCAGGCATGCTACTTTTTTAAAATTGCTTTGAGGCATTACTGCCGGCATTTGGTCATGGTAAAATCGCTGCAGAAAGAACTATTTTACAAATTTGGAAAGCTGTTCATATTCCCTGAGTGAAAGTGTTTCTTATTTTGTGCCTGGTTTTTTGTTCTTTACATATGGCTCTCCTAGCACTTGAAGCCTTAGTCTGTCCTGCTGGGTTTTAATTGAATCCAAAATTACCCAAAGCTCCGTTTTTTTTCAGGAAAAGTATTTTGTAGTATGTTTCAATTTGGATTTCCTGACTCCAGCTACTACAGCAGGAGTTTTGTGCAGAGATGTGCTTTGTTTTGGTGTGCATAGAACTGTCTCATATTCTGAAAAAAATTACTCTGCAAAATGCAAGGCTCTAGTACAGAATGGTGGTAATGACAGAGATATCTATTAAGATAATTTCATGATTGCTGCTTTGCAGTTTTTGTTAATCTGTGAGGGAAATCACTCCTGTTTTATTTTCCATCTGTAGTGGCATATTGAGCCCGTTGATCAGCATAGAGAAATTTAGGTTGGAAGGGGCCCCTGGTGGTCATCTGGTCCAACCTCCTACTCAAAGCATGTTTGACTAGATCAGGTAAATTTTTCCTTGTATCTAATATGAATTTCCTGTTTCCCAATTTTTGTCTATTGCTTCTTGTCTTCTTACTGTGCACCTCTTGAGAAGAGCTTGGCAGCAGCATCTCTGCACCCTCTAAGTGCAGACAGCACTGAGGTCTCCCTGGAGCTGTCTCTTCTCCAGGCTGAACAAACCCTTAGGCTCCCATGCCTTCTGTGCTCCCTAAACATCTTGGATGCCTTTCACTGGGCCCCAGTGTCTGTGCCTGTAATTAGGGGAAGGAATGGGAGGGGGTGGAATAGCCTTGTCTGATGAGGCAGTGGCTGCTCTTGGGAACAGTGATGAGGAAGGGATCCAGTAGATGAGAAAGAACAAAAACCCAAAAGGTGTGCTAGCTGTACTCTCCATTAACGCATTTCATATCCACAGGTGTGCATTTGCTGAGGTGCAAGATGTCTGCCCTGAGGCTGATCTCTAACAGAACCTCCCAGCAGGCCTTGTCTAACTCTGATTACACCTGGGACTACGAGTACTATGAGTATGGACCTGTGTCATTTGAAGGACTGAAGGTTCACAAGTGTAAGTTCAGTAGAGACATACTTCATGCGGCTGAGCTTCCTCTCTGTGTGTTCCTATTCTTCACCTGGGACTGAATATTGTACAAAAACATTTCTCTCCTAATTCCTAGGATTCTCTGCAATTACCAGTATCCCTCTACTTATTAGATCATCATTATTGTTTATTATTCTGTAACCTTTTGTTGACTTTTTCTTGTGCATGAGAGAACCATGGATTTATTGGCTGTGGTAGAAATTTGTCAATTCTGAGGAATATCTGATTGTTGGGAAAAGCTAACAACAGCAAATACAGATACACTACTGCTTCTGGTGACTACTTGTTAAGATCAGTATTGCTTTGTTTTGGTTCTATTTGTTTGTATTTGTTTCTATTAATGGTAAAAAGGCAGTGGTGGGGAGCCTTACCTGCATTACTTGTGTTTTCCTGCTAGAAAATAAATTTTAGGTTTTTAAAAGGTTGAAAATAAGAATTTCCTCCTTATGAACAAACTTGCCATTGGTACTTCCTTCATGGGAGGGGTGTGCTAAATTCAGTTTCTGTTAATACTGAAGTTGCTTAACAGTAGAAGCAAAAAATGGAGGTTAGGTACCAGAAAGATGAAAAATGTGTATTGGAACTTGCAGAAAATGTAACTAGGACAAGCTAGTACAGCTGGACTAACATTTTTCTAAAAACTAGACCATGGATTTTATGATCTTTCCTTTTAGAGGAGATGATTGTGAGTGACAAACAATAAAAGATGGGGAAAAAAGTAACAGACACCAACTCAATTACCTGATGGGTCTTGCAAGCGCTTTGCCAAAGAGAAAAACCATCCTGTTTCTTTGTTTTTGAGGTAGATACACTGTGAAAAGGTTTGATCCCCAGATTTTAAAGTTTTGGGGAAGGGTCCCTATTCAGTGCTGGATCACTGGTCCAGGATGGATTACATACTTTCTTTCTCATTTGTCACGATGAGCATTCAGATTGGGAAAAAAAGTAGTGCCTGCACTGGCAAACAGCAGCCCAGAAAGGCTGATCTCCCTTGCCTCTACACAGTCAGAAGGTTTTGGGGAGGCTCTGCAAGGAACAGAAGAAACTTGTTGATATCACTAACACTTCTGCAAAAAAAAAAAACAGAGTGGAATTTACATTTCCCCCCCCCCCCAAAAAAAGTCTGCTGATTATTGTATGTATTTTTATAAATTATAGGTACTTGAAAAAATGTGGGCTAGCTTTCATCATGTTTTTAATTTGTCTTCCATTCTTCCACTTAATCAGAGGTTAAATCTGATTGCAAAGATTACTGGTTGCAAAGATCAGCTGAAATGTTATGTACACATCTTCTTTTCAGCTCGGTGTCTCAAACAGCATGGTGGGACAAAAGGTATAAATGACAGCTGCCTCTGGATTGCAGAAGGCACAGCTGCAAATCAGGTCTTGGATTGCCATCAAAGTGATTGCCATGCTGAGCATGGCAGCTGAGCTTCCCTCTCTGGCAGTGCTCTTCATAGAGCAGAAGGTCCTGGACAGCTCTTAGAGAATGGGACAGAAGTAACAGCTGCTTTTCAGGAGGAGCTTGATGAAAGATGTCATTAGTAGCACTTGAATCAGTGACCTAGTAAGTCCCTTCTAGTTATGGTGGATTTTCTTTAGTTTTCATTTGTTTCTCTGTTTTAACTGATAGATTTGAGTTGGCTCTGTTTCCTTCACTGTTATTGCATGCACTCCCCAGAGGGCAGAGTTTAATCTACTAAAGGAATAGTCTGTGTTGTGTATGGCATGATATTTCTTGACATGGTGTGTTCTTGTTCCAGCTATTGCCAGCTGAGCTGAGATTGTTGTGAAGTGTGGAGGCAATGTGATCAGACATGAACTTCTCTGAAATCCTAAACTGGAGAGAAAGAGAGGAGATTAAACAAAGGTTGTATGAGGAGGGAGACCTTGAATACTTACAAAGAAAAGGTGTCAATGAATGCCTGTAACTTATGCTGGAGAGTCAACAGGGAATGGACTCCAGTTTAGGTGATTTGATCAAAACATAAAGGAATTCAGAAGCCTGTTTTCTGAAAGCAGAGAAAAATTTATTCAAAATGACCTGTGAGAAAAAGGATTGACAAAATAATCTACTACACAACAACAAAAAAAAAAAAAAGATGCCACAGTGATGTTTCAAATATATGACTGCAAAAGAAGAAAAAAAAAAAAAGGGAAAAAGCATGTTCTGCTGGAGAAGAAGTGGAGGCAGGAACTAGAAATCAAAAAATCTGGAAAAGTAAGGACCAGATATTTTGTACATTAAAGCTTTAGAAAGTAAATAGACAAAGATAGCCAGGAGATACTTGTGACTGGCAGAGACAAGAACAAAATCACTTTTTGTGCCTTTGACAATGAGGAAGCCTCAGTAATGTTAGTGAGAGGCAAAATAGGTAGCAATGATCAGAGGACTTGGAACTGCTGCCAGGATACTATAAGTCTGTGTTATGAAAAAAAGTAAGGCTGAAACTGCAACTTGAAAATGTAAAAGTATCCTATGACTATCTATTTGTAACTTCGGGCAGTATAAATGTCCTTCATACCATATTTTTGAACAAAAGTTGAGTTATGTACTGTTAATTTTGACTAAGTGTTTAGAATTTGGTAGGTTTGAATAATTGCCACTTAAGTGAGTGAGACCTAAATGAAATATTGAAGAGAACTCAGGATACCTGCTGGAATTTTAAACACATTCAAACAAAGAAATTTATACAGCAGAGGGTTGGAAGTGTGTCAGGAGGGACAATAAAGCAAGGAAGATGTAGCATTAGGCTCAGTAAACTTAAGAATTCTGTTGGGAGCAGGGACACCAAACCAACCACAAAACAGGCTTGTCATTCAGCACACAATAGCAGGTGTGATTTTTGTGGGGAGCAGTAGTTTATCAGAGCCTTGGTTTTCTTTTTTTTTTCCTTTTTTTCTTTTTTTCCTTTTAGTTAAGTTTTTCAGCTTGATCGATATAATCTATGTGCATATTTTTTAGTCATCTTGATTGCATTTTACCTTCTGGTTGTTAATGCAGCTGCATACCACCCAAGCATGTCTGACTAACTGGAAGGTACTAGTAGCTATAAATGTTTAAGTGGTAAATTTTTTAAAAGGAGTATTTCTTTTTAGATGAAATATTCAGGTACTACAAAGTCCAGCAGGATGAGCTATTTTGTATTAGAAAGGTAAGGTTTATCTTTAACCAGTGAATAGAGGCTGTGCTTACAGAATGATTCTGAAAGTAATTTAGTGCACATAATATATGGAATTACAGAAATAAACTCATGGCAGAATGCTTTAACCAGAAAGGAGTATTAAAATCTCCTCCCCCTCCATCACAGAGACCTATACTCGAAGCACATTCCAGTCATTTTACACAAGGTATTGAGAGGAGAAATATGGCATAGGAGAGATGGAATAAATATTGCCGTGGGAGACTTGGAACTTAACCTCCTTAGCTTACCTAAGAAAGGGATTAAGGAGGGACTTCATTGTGATAAAGTATTTTCTCAGGGAGAAAATCTCAAGTTGCAGCAGGCATTTTGACTTTGCAGGGAAAGAGAGAATGGTTTGAGTTGATTTCCAGTTTCCACATCTGCCTTTTAGCGTGGAAGATATTTCACAGTGGGAGCACGATTAACAGCTGGGGTCAAGCACCAGGTGGGATAGCTGATTCCTTGTTTTTTGAGTGGCTTTATTTAGTCCTGTAGGAAATTCTGTGCTGTGCCTGCTGCACTGGGTCAGACATTACAGCCAGCAAGGATCTCTGAGGTTTGGTATTGATTGGGTAAGGGTAGATTTGGTAAGGGCAGGTTTGGTTGTGAGGTAAGGGTAGAAAGGATTCCTGTCCTGACCAAGCCTTCCCTCTTGCATGTTTGTATGTTAATGTTCTTGAACTTCTACAGTGGAAGTTTTGAATATGTGCATAAGCAAGGAATAACTAACTGAAATGACAGGTGAAAAAATACCTGGGTGCTGGTGGGTCCTGGGCCAGGTAGTATTTATTGAGTGTTGGTGCTAATCAGTTGATTGTGTCTTGAAATATGTTTGTCCCATTTGAACCTCTCTAAATCAAGTTCCTGGAAACTTTGAACAACTTTGAGCAACTGTGGCTCCACCTTGAAGTTGTAAGTGGACATAGGTTTGTTTTTAGTGGTACTGGCAAATTTTCTACAGTCCATTTGCTATAAATGAGAACAGCAGATACAGTTTAAGCACACAGGCAAAAGGCTGTGCTCCTCCCAATGACTGCTATATTTGGCTATTGCACTGGTGTTTTCCCATTGATTAACTGTTGGTTTGACTTTTCTGTCTAAATCTGTTGTGCCCCTCTGACATTGTGTTGCAGTTTTCTGTACTTAAGCTGGAAACCCAAATTGAAAATTATTCAAAAATGTTTTGTATCTGTTGGTTATTGATATTCATTGAAGTAGTAGTAGTTTTATCTGTAGTTCTGTTTCTTGCAGAACCCTCTGTCTTGCCACTAAAAGGTCTTCTTAAACATATTTTGTCAAAAAAACCCATTTAAATCCAGAAACTTAAAGGTCTGGGGCAGAAACAACTTAAAATAGCAGGAGTTCAATTCTACAAAGACAGAGGATTTTGAGGAAAATAAAATAATCCTCCCTTCCTAGTTCCAGCACTGAAGTTCCAAAGCAATGGAAATGGGCCTGGCATCACACAGGAGCTCCTCTTCTTTTACCAACCAAGAAAATTTTCTTCCCTCTGTTATCTGCTGTCTGGTTTGTCTAGATGTCAATAAAATTTGGTCTTGAAATGAGATTTTCAGTGGCAGCTTTCTGTTTAAAAATAGATAAAGATAAATTTGATTATCCCTTCTCTTTGTCACCCAGAAATAAGCTGCAAATTGTTTTGGGTTTGCACTCATGCTGCCTGTAGAAGGCAACTTTTTGCAAGTGCAAGTAAAATATTGATCATCTTGTTTCCTGTTTTTTTTTTCTTCACCAGATTCCATTGTGATTGGATTTTGGGTTGGTCTTGCAGTTTTTGTCATCTTCATGTTTTTTGTCCTGACCCTGCTGACGAAGACAGGAGCACCACATCAAGAGTGAGTCTGAAAATGGGAATAACAAATCCAGCCTGCTAAGTGGCACACCTGGGCTCTTGCAGCCCCCAAACAAGCAGTGACAGTGCTGACATTGTACCATCTTGTTATAGTCTGCTCTTATGGAACAGTGCAGTCTGTCTTCATTTCAAGTGATTTTAGCATTTTCACTCTAAAAGGATGTTTTGGGTGGGGTGCCAAACAGGTGCCTTTAGATTTCTGTTTTGCAAACAGGTGGGCTCAAGTTTTCATGGAGTGATACTGTGAATATCAACAGAGTAGATACAAATAAAATGCAGCACAGATGTTGAATTAAGGAAGCTGTAGCCTGGCTGGTTTCCAAATGTTTGTGTGTTGAAGTCCAAAGACAGATTTGGGTAGTGTCTGCAAAGTCTTCTCTCAGTCCCTGAGATCTGAGTGTCTTGGTTTCTGTTGAGAAATTGCAACAGTTGCTGAAGTAGAGATCAGCTCACCATTTCTTTAAAGCCAGGGTCCCTTGAAAGTCCTCTTTTTTGTATTTTTTCTGGTTGATAAGTGTGTGCAGACCATGCCTTGCCTCAATGGTTTATCTCCATTTGCACAGGACACAGTGTCCCTTCTTCTGAGAAAGTTTGAACCCACATCTCCTCTCAGGCTTGTGTGCCATAAAGTGGAAATAAAAAGCTTCTCTGGAGCATGAGATTGCTTGCTGGCAGGTAGCAATGATGAGAAGCTGATTGTAAAAGGCAACTGCTGGTGCTTATTAGTTCCTAAAGCAGCCTGTCTCTGCCTCCTGGAGCCCCTTTGCTATTTAATCACACGGAAACTGGCTCTGGAACTCCGTGTAATAGCGCAACTCCAGAGACAGGGCCACATTAGAGAGGGCAGATCTATATCCTGAGCCTCTTCTGTGTTCCTAAAGGTTTGCTCCTGTGAGAAGAAAATAGAGGCAGAAGAATCCAGCTTACCAGAACTGAAGTGCTGGTATTTTTGCTTCCCCTACAGACTGATACGAAGTAGCCAGACATTGCTCCCAAACAGATTTAAAATCCCTGTAATTGTTGGTGTGCTGCCTCCTTCTCACAAGGATCTTATATATTAGCTGAGCACGAGTCTGGATCTCATGTGGACAAATTGAGAGGGGAAAAAGTGATGAAGTCAAAAATACATATATAGAGAAAATTTAACAGGGATATTTGTCAAAAATTTTTACACTTGTAAAAATTCACTTTCAGATAGCAGAGGCCTGCTTGATATTTCCTGCTTTTTTCTGCTTTTTTCATCAATTTTCTCAGAACGGTGTCCTGAAGAGTTTGTGAAATGTCCACCTTTGGTCATCTTCTACATCCAGATAATGTGATCAGAATTCAGACTTGCCTTTCTTGAGATTTCCAGAAGTCCCTTCTGTTCTACACCTTAATATAATTTTTTTTCAGTTGATGGAGCGAGACCAATTATTCTTTTCTGTATTTGTTATAGATCTCTTTGCAGCTTTGGGAGCTGTGTGCCTGAGTGCTTGCCCACTTGCTATGTATGCTGAGTTAGCACCTTTAACAAATCTGAGCAGTTTTTTTGACATTTGGTAATGAAATGCTCATGGTACTGAACATGGATCCTCTGGGAATACGCTAAGGGCAGTGAATACAGTTGTGTTCTCTTGTTTTTAATACATGTATATAAAAACTGGAGAACAGTTACCTGTAAAATCAGAGCAGACTGGTTTTAGTTTGCCTGCATCTTCTATTTTTATACTTGACTGGACTCCTCATGACTCGGCATTTCATTAGTGGGCTGCCTTGAGGGCTGCCTCCTTTAGAAATAAATGTTCATGGGATTCCTAGGTCCTGGGAGAAAGCCAGCTTGATTGATGGATGAAGTCCCAGAAGTCTCTGACTTCAGTAAGGCTATTTGGCTGTTCTTTAAAGTACCATCAATGTGAGAGATTAAATCTATCTGGGCCCAGATGGATGGATCCAAAGTAGAATACTCTGATTTTTTTTTCTAGT
This sequence comes from Leptocoma aspasia, assembly GCA_013399835.1. Taxonomy (NCBI): domain Eukaryota; kingdom Metazoa; phylum Chordata; class Aves; order Passeriformes; family Nectariniidae; genus Leptocoma; species Leptocoma aspasia. The sequence continues at coordinate 577,026 of VXAX01007979.1, forward strand.
AGTATGCTTTTCTTGGCTCAATATAAATGACCCTGATAGGATGTACTTTTCAAAATTACGCAAGATGTTCAGAGTTAGGTACATTCTCAGACCAGAATGCAGGATATGGATGGGGACTGGCAGAAATTTAATCAGTTATGGAAATTATGTCTGTTGTATTTCTCTTTTGTTTGCTTGCACATATAAGTATGTATGGAACATTAGCTTATGCAACTGGAAAAGAAATTTTTGGCAATATCTGAATTTTTGAAAAATGCTCTCATTCATCACTAGGAGAGGAAAGCATGCCATGGTTGTTTCTGCATTTGAAAATGTCCTTAAGAGCTGTTGTGCAACATTTGTGCAACAAATGCAAGAGATCCTGCAACCTATCTGTACAAAATATTGGCTGATGTAATCTTAAAGCAGTAAATGGTAGATAACTGGTTTTTTTATAAGAAATAAGTTGATCTTGTTTAAGTAAACATGGGATTTTTGAGGCTGCTTTTCTTGAGTGTTCTGAAAAGATACCTGCTGAGGAATTCTTGCAGATTGTACTGAGCAAGACTATGCAAGTTTCTAGTCTAGTTTTAAAAAAATGTAATAAAATTCCTCTCTGAAATTCAGAGATGGTGTTTTTGAAATTCACAATCCAAAAATATCACTCTATATTAGATCATGTGTTCCCTGCTCATGAACACAGGTTTATGCTTCATCATATATTCTCAACGTTCTGGGTCATTGTAAAATTTATTTGCATCTTCTGTTCTTCCATTAAGATTAGGTTGCCATTGCCAGTCTTGTGTGTCCCTCTGCATGGTCAACCTTTGCTCCTTCATAGTTCACTGGATTATGAAGCACTTTCCACACCTATGAAGTAATTCTACTCCTGTAGTGGATGCATTTTAAACTTTCTTCTGCAGTCACTTCTTCCTGGGCTTACAGTGCTTGTCCTTCTTTCTGTGTTTATTTGCCACCTCTACTGCGCCTGTGCCACAACACTACCTAGAAACTCTTGGGACAGATTTGCCAAATTATATATGAAACTTAAACTCAGAGTGGTGCTTTTTACTGCACTATAAGTACATAAATGTCAGTTGTCAGTTCAGAATTATTCCAGGCTGTTTGCCCCCTGCTGTGTATATAGTAGATTATCACTTGGTTACTGGTCAGTCTTGCATCAATTTAAATGTTATTCTTCTACCTGGTTCCCTTTGAGATGCAGAGTGAGCCAATACAGTTTTGACAAACTAGAGAACTGCTTTGATTTCTAGGCTAGTGGAAGCGATTTTGTGAGGACAGAATTCCCCCATCATGTAATGGAAGTAAATTAGCTTTTGAGAAGCAGGGATCTTTAACTGTGCCTGAAAGACTAATGACAGGTATCCTGTGAACTTGAAAATTTTAGTGGGTAGATTTCTGAAGGTGTCATCTGAGGCTTTCAAAAGCTTGTAGGCACTTATCTCCTACTGCAGGCTTGAGGAAATGAAATTATACTGAATATCTCTTCAGTGCTGGGTGGACCTTTAGCTGTCCAGTTACCTGACTCCAGCATGACTTGCTACATCTGCAGATGCAAACAGTATGATTTATTTGTCCTTAACAAATTTCATATTCTGAGAATGTTTCATTGCTTATTCTCTCAATACCTCTACTGCCTTCCAAATGCAAATAACTTGCATTTTGTGATGATAGCATATAAATTCAGCCTGACAAAGAATGAATCTGTAAAACTGTTATCTAGCTTGAGCTCTTCTCAACCCCAGCTGCAAATGGCTCCTGCATGAGTCCATGCAGATTGGTGCTGGTTTGAGATAAGATTTATAGAGAAAACTGCCAAAAAACCACGTTAAACTGTCCTTCCTGGGCTGCCTGGATTGTTAAGACTGCCAGTGTTTAAAGCAGTCTTTAGCTCTAACCCTCCTAATTTGGAAATCTGAACGTCATTGATTGAAGTCAGTGGAAAAGATGGTTTCATGTCTGGACAAACAAACACTCAATGCCCTTAGTGAGAGCAGAGCTGCCTGTGCCTCAGAAACATTTTTCTGTCAAGGACTTTTCTCAAACTGTTCTTACGAGCCATTTAAAACAATTGTTACTGCTTGAAATCAAAAGTGGTTATAAACTCATTCAGTGAGGTGATTATTATAGTATATTGATTACTAGAAGTGCCATTTAAGAGTGCTGGCATTAACTTATTCGCATGGAAAATTATCATGACAAATGAAAACTTAAAATTGCTTCAGAAGAAAATAATAAATAGTGCTGGCTTTAAAAGTCTGTGGTAGATAAACTGTAGGGTTTTCTTTTCTCCTGCTCATAATGGTCGCTGAAACCAAACTTGCTGATAAGAACTCAAATAGTTCTATTTTTTGTTTACTGTATTTTTCTTTTTCCTCCATAGCAACGCAGAACTTTCTGAAAAAAGATTTTGCATGAACAGCTTTGTGGCGGATTTTGGAAGACCTTTGGAGTCTGAGAGGGTCTTTTCTCACCAAATGGCTGAAGAATCCCAGTCACTTTTCCATTTCTGCATTAATGAAGTGGACCATTTAAAAAAAGAAAAAGAGAGTCAGAAAGGTCCGGGTGTGGAGAGTAATACCCACTTCCAGGAGGTTCCCAAAAGCAGTGGAATGTTTGAGGAAGACCTACATTGTCTTACAAAATTTAACATTCCTAACTTTGTGAACACTGAGCAGAACTCTTCTTTAGGTGAGGATGATCTCCTCATCTCAGAGCCACCAATCATTTTATAAAGCAAACTGGTTATGCAATCTTAACACTGGATCCTTGATTGAAAAAATCTTTTACTTTAAGATAAACATTCCTGTTATTGTCCAGTTTGAAGCCTTTCTTGGCTCCTGCCCTTTTGACAGGAAGTATTTCAGACCTGTGCTTTTTATTGTATTTAAGATTGGCTGTACTGATAGAACTCAGTTTAGACAAGAAGTAAGACACTGAATGCTTTATTCTCATGCCTTCTGTGGTCTAAAACTTCTGCCCAGTATTATCTTTGCTTTTTGATTTTTTTTTTGTTTGTTTCTTGTATTGTTCTTAATTTTTAAATGACTGCTTATGACCAGCTTCTGAAGGACGATAATTTACAAGGACTGTGAAGGCTGGAGCCTGGCACTGGGGGGTCTATGAAAGTTCATTGGCCAGGAAAGGTGTAAATCTCAAAGAAGACTGAAGAAAGGAATAAACAGCCCCTGGGGAGTTTCTGTAGTTTCTGCTACAGAATAAGGATGCTCCCAATTTCTGCTCCCAATAAGGATGCTTGAAGCTGAGCAGCACAATAAATATGTGCTTGGGACTAACTTCAATTTCTGATCCCTAACTGCTTTTTGGTGCAGGTTAAACCCAATTTACAAAGCTTCTGGAGGGAATACCTTGCAATTTAAATTGTTTGGTTGCAGTGTTTACAAAATGCTATCACCACTTGCTGTTGAGTAAAAGCAAATTGGTGCCTGTAATTATACTTCAGAACGACACCTCAGTAGCTGCCCGTAATGGCATGGAATTAGTATTCTACACACAAACACAAACTGTGATTTGATTTTCTTTTCTTTTTTTTTTTTTTTCCAGTTAATTGCTGATGTGAACTTCCAGTTCAGTAATTACAGCTAAATCACAGGAAATAAGAAAAAACCTATTTTTCTTCTGCCAATAAAATTACTACATGCAAATGGTGGTGGTATGTTAAGCTGGTGTCATGTGTTGCTAATAGGCTGAACCTTCCTATGCTTTTTGCCTTTATAAAAGGTCGTTTCTTTATTCATTGGCCAGTGAAATGCTAGCAGGCTTTGAGCTGAGAGGACCAACTCCACAAGTATAGCTAAGCTGTGCTTGCTCCATCTTCTTTTTGTACTCAATTGGGATAGTGTTGCAACTCCAGCTGTTTTCCCAGTGAAAGATTTGGTAAGGATTTGAATAGGTATAGTTTCAACCTTTATTTTTTTAGAGATGGAATTAAGTTCCGAACCTTTGAGAGTACTTAGAATTGTATTTCAGCTTTCTTCATAAGATGGTAACTAGTGACTGAATGGTTTTAGAGCAAGCATATAAGATGCAGAAGTACCAGGTTCAAACCCTTTCCTGGATTTCAAGTATGGTCTGCAGGAAGTTCTCAATTGAGAGGAAAAGAGTGGATTCCAGACACACCTAATTGGATTTTCTTGAGATTAACGTGCTTTGTATCTAACACGCCTGTGTTCGAGGTTAGAGACCTGCTGATACATTCTTCAGCCACTTAAATGCTGATTAATTCATCCCTTCTTCACTTTACAATTAGGAAAAAGAGTGAATGGGTTGAGCATTTAAAGAATACAAATTGTGTAGGAAGAGTGGAGGAAACATCTTTTGTTTTTATGTCCTGTGCCCTTATTACACACCACTTACAGCTTTTCCTGTTTTCAAATGTAATTCTTGCAGGACTTGCTAGTGTTTAAAGCAACAGATTACACTTAAAGCAGAGACTCTTTAAAACTAGCAGGTTATTGCTGAAAATAGTTCCCAGAGAAGACTGATATTAACCCTGTTCTGAATGAACACAGCTCCATGAGCTGCAATGCACCCCTCCAGTAAAATGTTTCCAGTGCAGAAAAGTACATAACTTGTAGTTATGTACTTCCTTTCACAGTAAGTACATAACTACAAGTATGAAGGCTGTAGGTGTGGACTTTCCTTTTCCTAAATTTGGGAAATCTGCCTCTGAATATAGCACCTACTTCCTGCAGAGGCACCTCAATAACTATGAGCTATCTGATGGTTAAACTTTGAAGCTCAATATTGTTCTTGCTAACACGTTGTGGGACTTTTACTAAATGGGGTTTTTATAGCTGATTTCTGGATGAGTGGGCTGCCTTCAGTAATGTTTTTATTTTATTTTTCCCTTTGCCGTGCTCGAAAACAGCAATGCTGCTTGAAGGAAGGGCAAATCTATGTGGAATCCAACTCCTTTGCAACTGAGAAATGAAGGGTATTTTTAAGGCATTTAAAACTATGTTTCATAGATCATTTAGGTTGGAAACCTAAGACCTTTAAGATTGTAAAGTCCAACCATTAACTCAGCACTGCCAAGTCCCCCACTAAATCATCTCACCCTGTGCCACATGGCTTTTTAAAACCTCTAGGGATGGTGACTCCACTGCTTCCCTGGGCGGTCTGTTCCAGTGCTCCACAACCTCTTTGGGGGAAAAATTCTCAAAAGTTTCAGAAGTTTCAAAATAATGCAGATGGGGTTTTAGAAAAAGAAGATGCTGCTATTCCCTGTAGGCTAGCCTATGCTTTTCTTCTGCTACCTTAAATCTCAGTGGCTTTTCTTTGGGTACATAACCATTACTTTGGGGAGAAAAAGGAAGCATTTTGTGTATGGATATTGGTGATAATGCCTAGATGAAAGGTACTTAATAAAATGACCCAGAGATGATGCCAACTTAACTTACAACATGTTTGAATTGCATAGTCAATATTCTTCTGTAGCATGTATTAATCCTGTAAAGCTATTTAAGTGTTTGGTTCCTGCCTCTGTTCTTTCCTGATGATGGATCTACTTTTTTCATCTTATCTCCCTTCTATATTTAAAGTCCTTCATGCTGCTTTTCTCAGAAAAATAACCTGCCAGTCCCTGCTGTAGAGCTCCCACACCACTTCAGAGACACTCGGGCAGCAATTGTCTGATTCAGATTTTTGCTTTGCCTCTGCCTTAAAGCAGAGCCAAAGGCAACTGCAAAAACGTTCTGTGGTCTTCAAAAGCAGCTACTTTAAGACTGTCCTTACTTTTTTTTTTTTTTTTCCTTTTTAAGAATAACAGACATATTTTGCCTCAGGAGAAAGGGCAATATATAACCTGTTTAAAAAAATTCATCTTTTCTCAGAAAATCAACTCATTGATGCACTAGAAACAGAACAGAAAGTGTTCTGATCAGAGTAATCTTCAAAAGGAGTGCTTGGAATTTAATGGTGTTTGAAAATGGAGTTTTTGTGAGTTATCTTAGTGCTTGGCCTCAAGCCTCTTCTCAAAACTTAGTATAAATGCATCAACTGCAGCAGCTTTAACTACAGACATAGCTCCTCTAAACCAGCTACATATGTTTGTTTGCCTAAACATGTCCTGTATTCTGTAAGAACTTACTAGGTCAAGTTATTTAGCCCAGTTTTCAAAGGTAAATACTTGCAAAATGCTCTTCTGTGTAAACAAGTTTTAGTTATGTATCTTTAAAAAAAAAAAAAAAGGTAAAACACCAAAACCTATAATGTAAAATCAGTAAATGCCTGGTCACAGAGAACACAAAGAGAATGGTGAAACTATGATTGTCTCTATGATTCCAGAGGTATACAGTCTCTGAGACTGCAAGGTGAAGTAAATAAGGTATGTGTCATGAAATTAAGTATTTATGCACCTGAGCCCTCAACCTTGAATACTGTCACACTGACATTTTTTGTCACTTTTTAGCTTTGGCTTTTGACAGGTAGGCAAGGACAGCAGAGAAGAACCTTCTACCACACTTCTCCAACGAGAGCAAGAGAGGTCTGTGGTTTCTTATTTTTGGATGAGAGGTATGTAATTAGCTACATGAAAGGCTACTTTCAATTCAGGGATATCACTGGATTCAGAGTTCAAGAGTCAGGGCAGCACTTGATACATGACTCCCTGCCATTCCCTGCAGAAGTAGATTTGCACAGCTAGTGCTGGTGTATTTGTCCTTTTTCCTTGTACTTTCCAGAATAGGTTAAATATGGGATAGAGGGGCAGACTTCAAAACATATTATCTGCTATCAAATAAAGTCTTCATTCACAATAACCTATTTAATTTGTTACATGAACAATTTTGACATGTGTTTCATAGAACTTGAAATGGAACACACACTGCTGCTGTCTCTGCCCCAAGTGCCATAATGAAATCTGATCCTTTGTGCACATTGTGTTTTCCTCTCTTGAAGCAATCTAGGTCACTGAGTCAGCTGTTCACATGATTTCTTAAAAGCTTCAAACATGACAATTCAAATTATTATACTCCAGATGAAGTCTAGCTAAGCATTAGGCAATGATTTAAAGATACTATGTTTAACTCTTTTAGTCCATCCATTGTGCCTCCTGGAAATGCATGATGAAACAGGATGGCACAAGAAGAGGAAAAATGTACATGAGGAGTATATAATTATGTAACTCCTTGAAAGATCACACTGAAATCCTCAGAGAGCCAGTAACAACTTTAGAATCTCGAGAACTTAAAGCTTGCACCATAGTTCTCTAAAAGGACACCCTAACTGCAGCCATTGAAGCCCAAAGAGAGTCTGGTACTGTGTGGAACAACCACTTCATGGTAAATGCAAAAAAACTGAAGGCCATGCTTCAATGAGTGTACAACTGCATAAATACTTGTAAGAAAATGGTATAAACCATCTGACTGCTTACAGGAATGGTAAGTAACACTGTTCCTGCTCAGTAAAATGGACTCAGAGAGAGTTTAATTCCAACTATTTAAACTACCAGCATTTGCTGAGAACTGACTGTAAGAATTGTAAAAAGCGTTTGAATTAAGTGGATGAACATTAGGGCAACCCTATCTTGATGACTTAAGCATCATACATGGGAGAGAGTTTCCAGTAACTAGAAATGCTTCCTCTAGGATTCCTGTCATAGGAATCTCCATCCAGGACCTGGCCTCTGTGGGAACACAAGGCTTGCAGTAGTTGAAAAGACATCTCTCACTTCAGGTTACACACTTTAATACAGTGTTACACGTAAGCAAATTGTACAGGAAATAAATTAGTTGAAATTATTCAATTTTTATATTTTCAATTGCAAAACAGACCCAAATCAGGAAAATACATAATATTTACACATAAGTGATATTTTATATACAAAGCATTTTTATATTTACGCATCTTATGAATATAGACTAATACTTTGTTAGATGGGGACAAAATAAAAATACTGAAAATATCTGAACATGAAACAATCAAGATTACCATATTAATTGGCAACTGACTATCCTTTTTAAATATCTATATATATGTGTATACAGGCTCATTTTATGTTTGTCTATGTGCCAAAAAAGAAAAAACCTTGCACTTAAACACTGTCTATGGCTATATGGTATAATTTGTTTTGTTTCTCATGCATGCTATGTCACATGCTTGTATGAGAGAAAATGCATGTTTACTGCTGGTCCTTAAAAAACACAATACATAAACACACAAGCACACCACTGACCTGTTTCATATCTGACTTAAATGCTAGTTTCCACCAATACTGCAGGTCCTCAAGGACCTAAGGAGTATGTTCTAGCTCCCACCTTTGCCCTAAATAAGTAGAGTTGATTGAGATACAACCTCAATATATGTGCTTTGGAATTCTTAAGGACCTGCAGCCACTGAAATTTCATACTAATAATGTACTGATTTATTGGGAAAGCACTTCTTCCAACCACCAAACAGCTATCATCATCTATTTTGAATTTTCTTTACTTTAATTGCTTCTTATTGCTTTAAGCAGCAGGTTTTTCATACATGTTAAGTGTAATAGCCACGCTCATCATCTCCCCCAGTCTCCTCTCTGGAGCAGTGCAGATCCTATTGCTTCAGAGGTTCCTAGGGCTACATCTCCTGGAGTCATGATTCTTCTTTCCATCCACTGGGTCCATCTCTTTCTTGAAAGAAGAGACCAAAAGTGTAGCACCCTACATTTGTGCTGTGGTAGGAATTGCTCCTATGTACCAGCTCTACAGCACAGGTGTGTAACTGGCAGGGCCTGAGGAGAGGGAGAAGGCAACAGTCTCCAGCATTCAGTGTGTTACCTGCCATGATGGCTGTCAGTTCAGCAGAAAGCTGCCTTCATGTTTGGTACTTTGGTCTGGTTTTCAGTTTGTTTGTGTTGGGGGTTTTTTGTTTTTTTTTTTTTCCCTGGCCCCTTTCCTAACTTGCTCAATATTTTAACTCTAAATTTCCTCATCTACACATCCCTGAAGTCTGAGCTTTAGCACACTGTCTTCCCATCTGACTGGTCTCTTGGTCAGTCAAGATCACCTACAGAGGTACTTACTATGTCAGATCCTGAACATTGTAAAAACCTTATCAGTACAGCCCTTCCTTTTAGAAAGGACACCAATAACTACTCTCACACTGTATTTTATAGGTTTTTTCTGTATCTGCCCTGTAAGAATTCAGCTAGATCCACTCTGCCAGCAGTCTTACCAGCACAGTTGGAATTATCTGAAAAGGAAACAAAGAACAGCTTGAATTTGAGCATCACCAGGGAATGCCTGATCTGTTCCAGCCCTCTAATCACTCACTAAACTGGAAAGGGGTCCTAAAGATAAGGGAAGGAATACTATATGAATTGGAGGGAGAGAAGCAAATGTTGGAAAAAGACACTTTTCCTGCCCTATGGAATGAAATATGTATGCTATAAACTAAACACACAAACCAAACAGCTTACTACTCAAATTTTTCACAAAGGAATCACTATAATACAAGTTATAAATCCAAGTTAAAAATATTCAGGCATGTTCTACAGTCTGTGAAAAAGGAAATTTTTCAATGGTAGTTGAATTTATGAAATAAACTCAATATTCCTATTATTAAAAAATGTGAATTTATTACTAATAAAATAGAAGACATAGAGTATGACTAGAGTATTGCTCAATGCAAATCAGCCTCTGGACATGAGAGATTCCAGAGAAAATCAGAATGCAATGCAATTTATACACATTACAATAATGATTTTTCAATAACATTTTCTATACATAACTTTGAATATTAAAATTCTGCTGCTCTACTTAACTACTACCTAATCATGTCCTCCAACAGCTGTCTGTCACTCTGAATCCAGTGGAATCAGGTGCAGGAATAACAACCCCTTGTTTCTGCAGTTCACGTAAAACATCTAGTATTGAATCCAGTTCCATTCGAAATTTCTCCAGCTCCTGATTCTTCTGCTGTGCCAGCCTTCGCCACTTCTCAACCTCCTGGGTTTGCCTTACTTCAGAAATGTGCTGTGTCAGTTGGGTTGCCTGCAAATTAGAAGAAAGTCAGCACTGTGAGTTCCTACACCAATACTCAGCCAGTGCTGCCACCTTGCAAAAATCTGCCAGGTCATTTTATCTGATGCCCAGTCTCAAAGCTCAGTGCTCACATTAAGTGGAAGCAATTTGTTCTCAATATTACAAAAAAAATTATTCTGATAGCAATCAATTCCTTTAAATATTTGCATTAATGAGAGAAGGGTAGAATTGATTATTGACTAATGAGTCCTAGGAGAATTTAACTCATCCTCTCCAAAGCAGCAATTAAATTTGAATATTTAAGGCAAAGTTGAACATATAACATAAAACCCTCTATAAATCAAAATTAACTTTTTGAATTGCCACTTAAATGTGGTAATTAAAATAACACTCTGCAAAACAAACTAAATCTGAATGACATGTTGTAGCCTACTACTCTACTTTTAAAAACCACAAGTTCTATGAATTAGCAGAAATTGTCCTGTAGTCACAAAGATCTCATGCTGCTGCAGATAAAGGTCTGCATAACTTTAACACAAATCCCTGACATAATCCTATTAAGTTACACAACATAAGAAGTGTCATAAGAGATCAAAATCTCCACACCACAATTAATTGTAATAGATCCTCTAAACAGAGCCTTTCACTTAAAGCCCATAATTATCATACTTGTAGTTTGATACTAAGGATAACCTACTAACTTCATGCTCAGCAGTTTCCTTTTCTACACCATTCATTTTGATATAATTAATTTGGGCAACTGTTCAGTGCCCCAGTGCTGATGGAGTTAAAGGAGAAAAACTAGGACAAAACAAAACCCAAAGCTTAATCTATAACAAGGGCAGGAGTACCACAAAAAGATGAAATTATTTAGTGCTAATTATGTGTACTATTATTTCTTAAAAAAAAAAAACCCAAAACATTACAAAACATCTTAGTAAATACTACTGGTATTCAGTGGAGCTAGATCACAGAGTAGGCAGCAGTAAACACTTCACAGAAATGGTAAAGACATCCTCAAATTGTATAAAAGCAAATTAATAGCAAAAAAATGAACTGTATTACAGTGACCTGTAGCAGGACAGAATGTGAACAAAAATAACAAAAAAAAGAGTGGCAACAAGAGTGTTTAAAAACAAAACACTCTTGTGTGTTTTTAATCCAATGACTTGTTTTTAATCCAATGACTTGTTTTATGCACAGGTCTTTTTTTCAAGAAAATAATTATCTGACGTAGAAATGTACAAGAAGAAATCCTTCTAAGACAAAAAAATCTGTACATTAAAAGCATATTCCTTGAGATCTGGTTTTAAAATTGAAAATAAAATAAGGTATTTCTATGCTTTTAATGTAGCTTTTCTGAATAGGGCTGCAAGGACTAGATTATTACAGTTCAATTGAGGAATCTATCATATCTTAGACTCTGCATTCCAAACTCCTGTCAGTTTTCAGTAGCTCGCTTTCATTGTGCAACTGAAGTATGAAATAACAATATTGACTCCAGAGGTCACAATGTCCAACCCTCTGGAACAGCAAGGCCTCCTTAGACCAGGCTGCAAGGAAGTTACACAAGTAATCTTAATTACCACAGCAGGGTTGACCTGACCAGGCCTGCACCAACACTGCCTTGCATTAGCAGGCCAACACAAAACCACGGTTGTATAAAAACTACTTTCCTCCTGCAGTGCGAGCAGGAGGAAAGGAGTTTTTATACAACTATATGTTTATTTGTTTTGGTGAATAAACACCAAAAAATTACAGTTAAACCAATAAATTGCTCTTGAGAAGTAAATGCAGTTATGCACTGGTGTACCTTTTGAATTTCATGCTCTCTTTCTGCGTGTCTGCTCTCTATATGCTTGATTTTCTTTTCCAGGCACAAGAAATGTTTCATTTCAGGACTCTGGCTCTCCCTAGCCTCTCTCAGTTCTTCCAACAATTTTGTCACCTACAGTCAAAGAGAATTGATGAAAATTATTATCATTGTGTTAGGCAGTGTATAAACCAGATTCCTTTAAAAATGTATTTGCATTGTTTAATCATTACATTCAAGAGCTTTAGAAAGGAAGACATAAAAGAGAAATCTCCTTTGTTCAACAGCTTTAACAGGAACTCAGGGACTTATATTAGGATTTCTCATTTCTAAGAAGTAGCCTGAGGACATGACAGTCTAGTCCTCTTTGATAAATCCAGTCCTGTTAATAATGTTATGAAGGGATTGTGTTCTGTCATATTTTATACTTCATACAACAAAAGTTAACAGAGAATATTATGATTAGATGTTGTTACACTTTGCTTTTGCACACCCAAGATAAAGACGAAATATAAAAGATACCAGTGTATTTCTAAAGACTAAATTAATTGAAGACATGCTGCTGAGAGAGATGATTACAACCCTGCATGTAAACTTAATAATTACCAGGTAAAATAACTTGACAATGACTTAAAACTGATTTCCTAATCCTCCAGAAATTCAGGAAGTTTTCTTATAAAGCCCTACTGGTTTATGCTCATTCTTTGCCTGTTTTAAGTAACTTGATATTCCTTCATTTAACATCCAAAGTATCTTTTGGTCACCCTTAATGTGTATAAGTAAATTAAAGTGAAAATTTTGACATCTTTATCCTTTATGATAGTCCTTAGCTCCCCTTAGCCAACATATTTGAGAGCTGCTACCCCTCTTCAAGCACTCAGTCATCCTTGGCTCTCTGCTGTGAATTCAAGTTGCTGGAAGCTTTGTGTCTTCATAAGATGTTGTCACTCTTACTGAGAAGTGACTCTAAGGCAGCTTACTATTATTTCCACATTTTAAGGTGGCTTTCTAAAATAACAAGGCCTATGTCAGTACATTTTTGCCTGTCCATTACTCCAGCAGCTTTGAACCTGTTCAGCCTCGTTGTCAGAGGAGCAGAAGTCTTAGTTTCAAAAGGTCTGTGCAACTGAGTGTCTGCTGCTTGGCTGCTAAGTTGCTCCACTGAAGGGAAGGGCTAATATGTGGTCTCAAGTATATAATTAAATACAATTAAAAAATCAGAGTGGAAAGATCTCATGAAGGGAAAAAAGCCCCAGGAGAAAACGGGGTCTGTGTATTTTGCCAGCGACAGAACCACGTCATGCACAATGCAGTGCTATGTGCAAGCTGTGAAGGAAAAGAAGTACTCAGTTAATGGAAAACATCCATGAACAGCATTTCTGAGATTAGTAGTCAAATAACAATCTTCCAAGAAGCCTCAGGAAAACCTTGCCTTTTTGGACATACCACCATTTTAGACAGAGGACTCAATCCTATTACCAGTGAGGTGCTTTCCCCTGTCACTAATATTTCCATTTGAAGGTTTGGTTGTCTTCTTTTCTCAGCAAAACTTATTTAACCATTTAATACTTAAGATGGATTTTAAAAGCAGCACAGAAGTTATGCTAGAGGGCAAAAGCAAGGCTTGACATAGATATTTCTCTCTGTACAGTCTTGTAATGACTTTTGTAACAAAGATACTTCTTTACATTCTCTTAAATATCAGCACCTTGAAGTTGGCCTCTAGCATGTGGGTCAGATTGGATGATCACTCTCTTAAACCATCACTGTCAATAATCTGTAAAGCAGTAATAGAGGAAACAGTAACATTTGTCTCATTGTACTCTTGCCCTTTTTTTCAAGAAAGAAGTATTACATATACTGACACCACTGGAGTGAAACAAGCATTTTAAGGAAAGGCAACATCTATATGAACCCAAAGTCTCAGCCTCTATTCTGCAAACACAGAACTTGTTTAATAGGACATCTTTTTTCTCCCCCTACAAACCCACAGTTTTATACAAATACCTCACAACAGAGGTGGATGTGTAAGATAAATACCCAGATAAATCTGAGTTTAATGAGATTAAGATTAATCACTTTTAATAACCCTTGCAAGTTAGAATATTATCAAAATTAAGTTAAAATTAGTGATGTTCATACATCAAGGAGATGGTGAATGAAGCATAGACACAATGCTGAGACAGCCTACATCCTCCTCCTGAACAGGAGATAGCAACAAAAAGACTGGCAATACTTCAAGAACAACAAAAGCATAGCCAATGATTCTAAAAGCTTGAGCTAGAAGGTGGACAGCAATTTGACACAACATTAACCCAAATGCAAATATAAGAACAAGTGTAATTTTTAGATTATTTGCTATTGATAGAAGTAGATTAGAAAAAAAACCCTATACTTCTCTCAAAACCCATTGAATTTCATAACTTTTATAGCTAACTCTCCCTTCTTAAGACACATTAAATTTCAGAGATAGCAGAGGAGATAGACAAGAATATAACTGCCTAAGTCAGTTTTATGGCAATGGATGGAGGATGAAAAAAACCTGCTTTTGAAAACAGTAATAAAATCCTCTTAATAAAGAGGAATAAAGTCCTGTGGTCTACTTATCACTACCCACCATAACTCTCAGAGGGTATGAAAACCTGGATTAACCTGCTGATCAAACTTCATACAGATGTCAGACATTTCAAATAAAATAAAAATAATAATAAAAAGAGCAAAATCAAAAAAAAGTCAAAGTTCTGCATTCTGTTCTGTGTTGCTGTCCTGGTCACACTAGGAAAACCTTGCATTCTCAGGGATAACTGATGTAGAAGCAACCGACAAAGATTTTGTTTCTAAGACTTATTTTACTATATATTATTTGAGGCTTGACATGAATTAGGATGAAAACTCTTACTGGACTAAGGTACCCCCATTGAAATTTAAATATACCTCTTTTTGTAGGAGTTGCTCTCTTATCTGTGAAACTAATAGAGCTTCTTGACGTCTCTCTTGTTCACCAAGTTGTTCTTGAAGATGTTTTATTAATATCTACAAAGGTTTAAAAATATTTTGTTGTTAGCATACACACCCATGACAACAGGTGAAAACCTATGCAGGAGAAGTACAGAAAAACATAAGCAGCACTGAGGAAGTTGGGGCTGCTCAGCCTGGAGAAGAGAAGGCTGTGTGGAGACCTCATAGCAACCTTCCAGTCTCTGAAGGGGCCTACAAGGAAGCCAGAGAAACTCATCATCAGGAACTGCAGTGATAGCACAAGGAGTAATAGGTACAAATTGAAATCAGGGAAGTTTAGGTTAAATATTAGGAAGAAATTCTTTACTGTGAGGGTAATGAGACACTGGAACAGGCTGCCCAGGAAGGCTGTGGATGCCACAAACCTGGCACTGTTCAAAGCCAGGCTGAATAAGGCCTTGAGCAACCTGGTCTAGTAGGAGGTGTCCCTGCCCATGGCAAGGGGGCTTGTGAGTAGATGATCTTTGAGGTCCATTCCAACCCCTTACCATTCTATGATTCTGTGAGTTCAGTACTGCAGGTGTAAGTGCTGCGTGCATTAACAGCACTGCCTCCCTCATGCGTGTGTGCGTGGGCTGTTAAATAGCACACAGGTACATATGTAGCTTATGAAAACAAGCCTCAATCTTCAAGTTACTTTCCTCATTTTAAAATGTTCTTAAATACTCTGAATGAAATAGCTCTTTCTATCCTTTGTACCATGTGTAAAACACCCAACAGAAGTGGTGGAACTGCCCTCCTTAGAGATACCCAAAAGCCACCTGGACATGGTCCTGGATGACCTTCCTGAGTAGAGCAGTTGGACAAGATGACCTTCAGAGGTCCCTTCCAACCTCAGCCATTCTGGGATTCTGTGAACACTGTGGCACAGGATGATTTTTAAAACAACAGGTCCTACTTCAAAGAAAGTAAGTTTATAGTAATACAGAAAGAAATAACTTTAAGATATATCTATATGTAAGTAATGTATCTACTGTATCTTACCTCCTGTGTTGAAATTCTGTTCTTTAGTTCAGCTACTTTAGAAGTAGAATGTTCCTTTGCATGCTGGCAAACAATCTTCTCAACTTCCCTCTGGTGGGAAGCTTTCAGAGATGCAATGTATTCTGCTGTGTCTTCCTGCATCCTGAACAGAGCAAGAGAAAAATGAGATGTAGTAAAGCAGTTCTTCAAAAATACAGTAGCTTCTCACTTGAACACACAAAATAATAAAAATGTTAAAGGCAGCTTTTCTTTGATATTTCATAACAAAACCTTGTAACACGACCACCATTACTTCTGTTGCTCTGAAGGGAGGAAAGGGTGGGAAATCTACAATGGTGGATATGTGTATCATCTAACTAGAGGCAGTTAGGATACAGAAAATTCAGTCAATCATCTTTGCTGGTTCCTCTTATTAAAATAGTGGCAAGAAAACACAGGCTTTTTAATCATAATGCAGCTATCTTTTTTTAGGTATCTATTTTAGAAAAGAGTGTGTTGCAACCTAAACATGCCAATTTCTTCTGCTTTGATTGTGAAGGGATGTAAGGGAGACTAGGTGAAATATAAGGTTTCTACAATTGGCCAAGTAAATCCCGCTGAAAGCATACCCCAGGTTTGAAGGAAAGAACACAGAACAAATATTAATGCTATACAACACCATGCATCTAAGATGTGATGATTTACACTGAGATATTTTACTTAAAAGCATAAGAAATTGTAGTATTAATAAAAGCACTAATACAGGTTTGTCTGTAGAAAGAACTGTGACAGTGAACTCCTTAAAAAAATACCCCAAGTAACATAAAAACCCCCAAACCTCTCCCAAAGCCAGAAAACAGTACAAATGAAGGTATAAGCAACCTTCACACATGGCTGACATGTTAATGTGCTACTTCAATCCTATGTTTGTCAACACCTTAAGAAGGTTTTTAAAGGAATATGTTGAGCATTTACCTTCGTATGTTACTTTCAGAATAAGCCAGTGCTGCTTGAGACTTCACCCGCTGCTGGCTCATTTCTAGGGACAATCTCTCCAGCTCTTCTTTCAGATGTGCATTTTCTTGCAGAACTTCCAAGAGATGAGAATCAGAAAAGCTATGTGGTTGGTGTATTTTGTCATCATTGAAAATGCTTAGACAGGGCTCAGTGTTGTTGGAATTCCTTCTATCCGTTGCTAAGGTATTCTTTTTCAACACCTCTGTACAATTTTCATTTGTGTTTGTTTTATTTCTCAAGTTATTATCAGACAACATCACCATCCTTTCTTTTTGAAGTTTCTCTACAGTTTTTGTGAGGTCTTGTATTTCTCTATTTTTGGTGACCAGTTCTTCATTTAGTTTTAACAACCTGTCTTTTGTATTACCTTGTTTCATCTTAGAGTCCACGGAATCTAAGTCTTTATTATCATTTTTACTTCTGAGTTTTAATTGGGAATTTTGACTTTTAAGATTTTCAATTTCTGCTTGGAGGTTTCCAACAGTGATCTGATGGGTCTTCTTTAGATTCTGAAGCTCCTGTTCAAGTTCTGTAGAAGTGGCTTTGTCACCATTCAGTTTTGGTGTTTCATTCATAAATTCATAGGCAAGTAGTTGCTCAAGCTCTGCAAGTCTTTGCTCATACTGTATCTAGGAGGGGAGTAAAAAGTAGGGACAAAAAAGCAGTTTCATAAAGTGTACTGTTATTATTAGGTCTTCCTATTATTCTTTAAAATTACTGCTTATCTGAAGGAAGATTTCAGAAGACAGGATACAAATCAGGGTTACTAACAAACTACTCTATCAGTTCAGAAATTAGTGACTGAAATAATTAAGTCTGCTGTAAAACAAAATTACTTGAAACATTTCCTACAAAATAATCTAATCACAATGGATGCAGTAACCATGGGATAGAAAATTATATTAACAAGAAAATATTTCATTTTTATGTAATTGAGTTCTCTTCAGATGCTACCAATGTTAATTTTGTCATTATGTACTTGTTATACGTCAGCTGGCAAACATTGATGTCACATATTTAAAATTGTACTTCACATTTTTCAAAACATCCCGATTTTTAACAGAACAGATATTTATTTTCATGTATTTTTAAGTATGAAGATAGAAGTATGAATTCACACAAGACACAGAATCTTTCCTCCTAATGAGCTGAGGAAAACCTTAACCTTCTTAATAGCTTGGATGCCTTTGAGGAAAAGTATGATGAGTGACTTATGGAGAAAAGGTGGAACAACTGGCCAATGCTTCCCTTTCTCGCTCATTAAGCACCTGTGCAGTTCACCTTTTCCTTGAAGTAAAATGCCAGACTTCCATGCTTCCTAACCCGAGTCTTTAGGCTCACTATCGTGTAATTTTCAGACAGCATGTTTAGTGGTTCCCAGTTTTCCCTGCAGAAATGCTCAGTCAGAAGACCTTTGAAATCACAGCCTTTGGTACAGCAAGGAATTACATAAGCAGTTACCCTGACCCACAGGGTGAAAACCACTTACCCTAATTGTAAGAATTAAATTATTATGCCTCAAGAACATGTCCTCTTTGTTTCAATAGTACCCTAGCAATTTCAATGTTATTTTTATCTTAGGTGCTGAAGGTACTGAAATTCCAGTTCTGAATTCTTTGAGTAATTATTTTCCCTTGAATGTGGTCTTTGCCTTAGTTTTAACCACTACCCTGTGTTAGACTCCAGTTACCTTGTGACTGCTGCTTGCAAAGTGGACTACTCAACTTTTACCTTTATTTTTTGAAACTGTTGTTCCATGGCACGAAGGCTTTTCTTAGCTTCATCATCTTTACCTTCAAGTTCTGTTTCTAATTTCTTTATTCTTCTCTCCAAAAATTCAACTGTGTTTGTTTTAGCTGAAAGATCATTTGTTTTCTCAGCAGCAGCAGCAGCATAAATCAAAGCAGGAAGAGAATTTGGATACCTTCTTTTTAGAATTCCTTCCATTTCTCTGATCTATTAATAAGAAAATTAAGTCAAAGGTTAAAAATAATAAATGTTAGCAAATTTCATTTCCTTAAGGTGGAAGAATGAAAACTATAGATGCATATGTTGAGAATTATTTTATGTTCCCCTCATTTATGTTTTTGTTTACAGAAAAGCAAGACTCATCGTCTCTTACTGACTAACTTACACATGATCTTAAACAAAATATTGCTCTGGGCTTCAGATTGCCTTATGTCAACAGTCTAAAGACAGTCAAAAAAAGGGATTTGAGTATAGGTCTTAATGCTGTGAATATGCTTTTTTCCTTGATTTGCACTCACATTCTACTTTTCCAGCTGTTAATGATATTTCACAGCAATATGGGAATTATCCTCCCAATAACAGATTATATGCCTTTTATTTTGTAGTCTTCAATAATATAAAACTAACAGTTTGCACACAACATTAATAACACGTCTCTCTCTTATCTATGGATAAGATATTAATATAAGAATTCTGCAAAGGCTCTTGCTCATGAGTCCTACATCCCTAATTAATGGAACTGCCACTTCCTAAAATTCAGGAAAGCCCACTTCCACTTGTTTCTTTAGTAGAAACATGGATTTTAAGGTCTCCACTCCCCCAGTTTTCATGAATCTTGTAGGAATCCAATAGAATTTAAACCCCTACTCTTGAATCAACTAGGTTGAAATTTGTCATACTGTTAGGGAATTACTGAATGTGGACAGGAGTCTTAGAAGATAAACAGTAAGCTTTGGCTTTTGCCCTCTTGCCCCTCTCGAAGAAATACTCAACAGTTACTTTAAAAGATTTTAAAAGTACATCAGCTTGTTAGAATATAGCAGCAAGAAGAGCTCTTTCTAAGTAAATAATTGCAGCTTTTTGCTTTTATCAGTGTCCAATAACACAAGTTACTTTACCACAGAACTTCATGCTATGCTTTATCCTTATGAAAGCACTGGGGTTTTAAGAGACCTTATCTGAAACAAAGATTAAATGAAAGACAGGTCTTTTATTGCATACTTGTCGTTCAAGATCCTGAATTCTTTTAGCATCTGCTGCTCTGTCTCTCAAACGTTTCTTCTGTTGCACACACTGATCTCCTGCTTCAGCTCTGAGCTTCTCAACCTGTCCAATTTATGAGGAGACAAATTGAAATATGCATTCAGAGACATTGTCCTGTAGTACAAAAGCATTTCAAACACACATGATACAATGGACGTATTCCGCTACTTAAAAACTTGTAACAGTAATGGTAATTTCTATACTAAATGATTCTTCAGACTCTAAACTCACATGACAGCTTCCTTCTCCAAAGCAACTGAAACTAGGTATGGAAATCTAAAAGAGAATGTTTCTTTCTTTCATACTGCCAGTATGCAGGCTTAATTAGTAAGCTGTCATATAAAGTGCTATAGTGCATTCCATGACTTCAGGACGAGTTTAGGAAATGGTTTGTGATTTGCAATGCTACACTATGTGCTGAGATACAGAAACAGCCAAAAGGCAATGTTATGTTGTGCCTAAATAGAAGCTGAGTCCCAGAACCAGGGGAAGGACCCGGATAACTCATGTTCCTGCACTCCTGTGAAGTCTGGTCATGAGGACTCAAAGCTATAATCTAAAATTGAATTTCCTACCTTTATTAGCCACAATGATCTCTGCACAGGGATATTACACCCTGGTTATTTAAAAATATTCCTATCTTGAATTCTCTCCCAGATTGGTAGTATTAGCATAAGTCGTACTTTTATGCCAGCATTTTATAGTTTGAATGATTTGATTATTTCTATGAAGTCACAGCTCTAGGCATCAGAATTTTAGACACCAGTCCACCCCATAGAAAATGCCAATAATATTTTCTTTCACAGGAATGATATCTTGATCAAAGTTCGATATGGTGGTGTCCGACCCTGGCTAGAAGCACCTTCTTTCATCTGTAATCTCTCTAATAAAACACCATAAAAAATTTCAAGATTAGTTACATTTTAGCACTGGTAAAACTTTTTGGTTTTGTGAATCATATATCCAATGTACTGGCAAGTAGACAATGCAAATCTCAGCAGTATTCAAGATTTATGTATTAGTTTTGTTTTAGATTTCAAGTGTTTTGGGTTTTTCTTCCCTACTACAGTAACCAGGGAGTTTTTCCTAAGAAAGAATTTAGAACTGGTACCCAAGAGAAAAAAAATGTGTTGCCTAAGTTGCTATGGAGCAAAAAGGAGGAAAAGAGAATGAAAGGAGGGGTGTTCCTGGCTGTTAACATAACAATATACTTCTTTCCCTTATGTCAAGAAATTTGAAGGTTTTAGGGAAGCATGTTACTTTTGTTCCCAGAAGCATAGGCAAGACGTCCAATAGAGCCAATCTAATATACCAAAAAAAAAAGGGATTATTATGAAGGAAATAATTACATTACACTCATCACTGGAAAAAGAAACAGTTTTCAGTTCCAGCTTCTTAGATAAAGCTAGATATTATCACCTCTAGTCTTAGTTTCTCAATTTCTTCTCTTGCATCTTTAAGACGGGCTGCATCTTTATCCAGAAGATCTTGATTTTCTGCATACCACTGAAGTCTTTTTTTTAAATGGGCAATTTCCTGTTTGTATGATTCTTCCATAACCTTAAATTCATAAGACTTCTCACCTACAAGAATAAAATAGTCTTAGAATTGTTTTATTAGTAATTATGTATTGAAGGAGTAATTAGTCAACACTGTTTTCCTCAGCATATTTCATACATTTACCATTTTGACAACACTGTTACTGCAGTAGTTTTAAAACCAGATCCTAATTAGGATTTTAAAAGCAACAGTATTTGTAAAAGTCCTTTTATTTCTCTCATACATAGCAGTACTCGACGGCTTACAGTTCACCACAGAAAGTATTTAAAACAGCATCTCAGGGAGATCTGTTCTTGATCATGCTCTAGTAAACAGACCTTCAGCATCAAGATGAATGACAACACAGAATACATGCATTGATGTGTATTGATCATACTAATGTAGTTGTTCCTTGGGATAGGAGTTGACTCCATCTCAGAAGGTTACAGAATCAGAAGGCTTTATTATAGAATGACTCCAGTATATCAGAAGGTATAAAGGTTCTTGCTTATTTCATAGCTTGTTACAGAGGCTTAGGATTATTTTCAGAAGACTCATAGCTTAGCTTATTACTTAGCTTATTCTTAGCTTAGCCTTTGGTTAGCTTCATCGTCTTAGTCTTAGCTATACAAGTGCAACACTCTTAATAATACTAAATTCATGGGCTGGTAACCAAGACCAGCTCACTCTTACCATTGGTTAGAGAGAGAAAACTATCTCTCTATGTTTGTGGAACAGGGCAGAAAAACACTAGGTGCTGTTTTGAGAAAGAAATATAGTTTACATACATTGTTTATAAAATCTCTGCTGGGAAAACTGAGAAGTTTCCCTTAGGAATAAAACCTTAGCAGGCTTGCAGTATGAAATTGAGACATTATCAACACGACAATCATACTCCTTCCATTTAGGGATCAAGCATTTTCAGAAGAGACATGGAGGCCAATATTACTGCACTTAGCATTTGTGATGCCTGACACTGGAAATAAGAGTCCAATTTTGAGCCCTCTCTCATTAATTAAAACTGGAAAAAGCTCTGATAAGAAAGCTGAAAAAAGTCACAAGGTGTAAGCTATAGGTAAAAAATGGGCAAGATCTAAATAGGAGACTAAGATGTAATATAGCAAATCTTTTCTTATGAACAGAGTTGTCACATAATTGAAATCATCTTTTTTCCATGTCCAGTGAAAGATGGGCAAGAAATCAGACTTAACATAACAAAGAGTTTGGTTGGATACAGGAAGATACTTTCTAACAGAGTAGCAAAAGTACTGCAGCATGTCCTTCACTGTATGCTTTTGTTAGAAGTTTAGACAG
The DNA here is from genome assembly GCA_013399835.1 of Leptocoma aspasia. Taxonomy (NCBI): domain Eukaryota; kingdom Metazoa; phylum Chordata; class Aves; order Passeriformes; family Nectariniidae; genus Leptocoma; species Leptocoma aspasia. Next base: position 599,688 of record VXAX01007979.1, read on the forward strand.
TATTTGTAAATGGTCTACATGCATTTCACGTAATAATACTTTAACAAGAAACAAGTTTTTATTACATATTTATTTACTGAAATGCAAAGTAAGCAAAATTATTCAACAAAATGAAGGTGCTTTACTTGATGCAGATGCAATCTGGACTTTGGCTAAATCTCTCTCTTTCTTGGCTTGTACCAAGTCTACCTCAAGAGCTTGCTTATCTTGTTTTAGACGTCTTATCTCTTCTTGTAATTTAGCTTCTTCTTTCTGGGTTTTAGAGAAAACAGTAAAACATGAAAAACTAAACACATAAAATCACACAAAACCCCTGAGCATGCCTTTTCATCATACAAAGATTAAATCACGACAGTTACATCTGATCGCAGCACCAATAAGGCATTTTAATTTTGGTATTACTCTCAAGCCCTGCAATAGCAAAGCATGTGAAAACATAAGCTAAACATTTAAAAAACCCCCAAACCCCAGATTTTTTAAGCCTTAGTTAACTGTCATAGAAGTAAAAAAATCTCTGACTTTTGAGAGGGTCACTAAAGAAAATGACTTGACTTACTTCTGAATCTGAAGACTGTAAGTTAAATGGACAGTGTATTGTCCAACAGTTCACCTTACTACATTCTACCTGCCATTTTCTGCAGGCAGTCTCTCTTCTTTTTGCTACACATGAACACTAGCAAACTTCAAGACCAAGTAGGACAAAAGGTCTTGGAGCAAGAGCCACCTCTAGAGGTGGAGCTCCTTGGTCCTAGGTATGCACAGGTACAGCAAAATCAACTGGGGGGCTGAGATTTTGGGACCAGCCAGTAAAAGGACCAAGTGTCTAGGCATGTGCATGTAGGTATGTTACTGCTAGTGAGCTCCTATCCTGACCTGCTGAGCAGGCCAAATCAGGCCTGTGTGCATTGGGCCACATGTGCTCCTCGTGTTTCCAGTGCTATTATTTGTATTTCTGTGCTACAAGCAAAGGCACTACTCTGTTATCTTATAGGCTTGGTATATACCTACCTGTGCTGCTCGAAGCTCTGAAATCAGTTCTGTGAAACTCTGATTTCTGGCTGGTTCAGAATCCTGCATGATTCGTGACTGGTTGCTAATCTTCTCTATCTGTTCTCTAAATAGCAACAGCAAAAGCAATGTGGTGACTCAGCATACTATCAGTGGCTACTGAAACACAAACACAAGCTCCTGCTCCCCAAATTGTACCACAAAGTCAACCCATGCAGGTTCAAAACAAAATGAGAAACAAATATGCACAACATTTATATACAGACAAAATTCACTGTAAGGCTAAGTCTTCTCACCTCACACGAACCAGTTTATTTGGACTACACAACAGAAGGAAATAAAAATCTACCCTGCATCAGTGGAACTAATTTACAGACCTCTCCAAAGCAAAGATCTGTAGATTAGGAGCACACAATTGCTAATAGGTTGTTTTTCCTCATTACTAGCACAGGATGCAAATCTCACAAGACCTACAATGCAGTGAATAGAGTGGTTTCTCCACTAGCAGAACCTCTTGTGCCCCCTGATCTACTGTGTGTCTTACAACAGCATCAAACATCTTAACAACATCAGCAGAGCCATAATGTGAGAACAAGTGCAGTATAATGTATTATGCATTCTGATATGAATAAGAACTTTGAAATATTTCCCAAGTGGAAGTCTCTAGTCTTCCCACAGGTTTGCAACACCATCAAGAAAACAAAGAATTAAGTGCCCATAATCAACACAAATCAGTTCTCAAAAGAAGAAACAAAACCGCAAACCTGAGAAAACATGCACCTGATAAACTCTGCAATAGTTCTTCATAAAAAGAAAACAATAAACAGCAGAAAACTCCAGAGATTTTAGGTCAGATATGTAAGTGAGCCTACCTTAAGTGTATTAATTCAGACTTTAAGCACTGATTCTCCTTAAACATTCGTTCCTCATTTTTTTTGTTTTGGATTTGTAGTTCTTTCATTTGTTTATATAACCTCTCATTTTCCTAGGTTGAGACAGACAAAGTTAAAGAATGTTCAAAAATTACTGTTTTCTACAGTTATACAACAATTTTCTATGAATCACATAGTTTCCCTGCTGAAACAATGGAAGAAAACATTAAATATTTAATGACTGAGCTTCTAAAATGGATATCTACTTTCATTACCTACAACCTCATCCAGGTGTCTGCTCACTCTGCAGGAAGGAGCTAAGATCCTCTACAAATGATCCCAACTATATTCTAAAAACATATTCATGGGTGAGTGCTGATAGATCAGAGCTCAGCCTGCCCACGCTCCAGTCCTGGGGACACAAACAATCATTGTTTGGGATGCTCACAGCCATATTGGAAAGACATTGTGTTTATATGAAGGAATTATGCCTGAGCATCAGCTGGAAGCTGGTTGAGCTACCTACTGGATTTTACAGCTGCAAGTATTCAGAAGGATTATTAAGCCTGAATTATCTATTTCTCTACTTGACTAAGTAATGCAAATCAGGCACGCTAATAAGGTTACCTTGAAATCTGCTGCTCAGATCTTGAGAAAAACATTTTAAAAACCAAAATTTTTCAGATTTCTAATGCTGCGTAAACATACTAATTTTCAACTACATTTGGGCAAAAAAGTTTGTGGTTCTTCATTGACCATAAAGTATTTTCCCAGTTCTCAACTCAAAAGTTGCTGATTTTTACAGTTTAGAACATTTACATGGAACTGTGGAAAAACTTAGCCCAAACTAGACGTGTGAAAGACTTTTTAAACCTGTAATATGTTGGCCCTTCACACCCAAATTCCATCCACTTTCTAGAAAACAAGAATACCTTCTGTTTTCAACAGAAAAGTAGTAATCATTAAACAATTTTGTTTCTCAAACTGGATAGAACACAGCTCAACATGATGTGTAGTGCTACCTGTTGATAACCTTGAATAATGACCTCTTGATCTTCAATTTCTTTTTTTATTTGTGCCAGTTTTTCCTCAGTTACAGGAATTGTTGCTGCATGGGTCCACCTCTTTTCTTGGGTCATCTCTTCCATATTTCTTAGCTTTCAGAAAAAGACACACAAAAATAAGAAAGTTTTGTTAGCAACATGGAATTTTCTACAAGACTATGGTCCAATCTCTTCATTACGGTATGCGAGCACACCACTGAGTGGCTCTTACTGGAGTTTTACAGAAGCATTATGAAACAGGAAAAAAGATATAAAACCTTTGGGAAAAGCTAGAAGTTTCTGTTCTTGTGTGTCTAGACAGGAGGGAGTTATGATAAGGAAGTTATCCGCAACAAGGGTATAGTGGAATAACTCTGGGCATACTTCACACAGACAAAACACAACATTGAAAAATGCATCAAGAACTATAAACAATATCTCAGCATATAGTACTTATCTGTAACAAGTGGTATCTGTGAAAGTGAATTAATTCTTTGCAAAAAACTTGCTGCAGGACTCTCAAAATAGCAAAGTAAGGGAACTCAGGATAACATGGTTTATTTCCAGGAAAAAAAAAATCATGTCTTACAGGCAAAAAATGCAACAGCAGGTACGCATTTATAAAGTTGTGGTGTCTCTGTAAATTTGGATTTTCTGCTCATCAACAACTCATGTAAAGTAACATTGATTCAATTTTCAGAAGCAATGTTTCTTCCCTTCTATAGGCGCAGGATACAAGATGATAAAGTACCTTACTCTGAAGAACATAGTTTTCCTGACCCAGACGGGAAAGCTCCTTTTCGTGCTGTATTTTCAGTTCTGCTACCTTGGCCTCCATCTCCCTCTCTTTTTGTGAAAGCTTGCTGGCCAGCTGCTGAATCAAATCCCGAGCTGTGTTCAGGTCCTCCTCTGCTGCTTGTACTCGTTTTAACAAATACAGCTCTCTATCACAGCTTTTGAAAGGGGAAAATGATAAGTCCTAGGGTAGACAATTCAGGGAAACATTACACTGAGCTGATTATTTACCAGAACTCTGCTCATCAGTTTATTTAACTGGTTTGTCTGGCTCTCAGCAAGTACACAAGGCGCTTGGAAAAACAACCCAAAATACAGCCCCTCCCAACACTTCAATAGCAAAACATCCTATATTTATTTCAATGAGCTACCTTCTCATTTGCAAAATATATATGAGGAAAACAAGACAAAAATCCAACAAGAAACAAATACATCACATATGACAGCCACTATATTGCTACCAGAATTATTATATTATGCATCTTACTTTTTGAAAAGCAGTAATGCTTTAGGCATTCAATGAATAGCTTTTTTTATGCAGTTGATAAGGGAGAAGGCAAAACCACTACAGTACTGTCAATTCTGTCATCTTGGAGAAGTCAGAAGATACTATTAAATATTTAATGCAATGCAAATAGGAAAAATCCCTGAACAGTAGTACTGGTTAAGCATTCATAGCAGAATATTATAAGCAGGAGTTCTATTTAACCTTCTTTTACAATGAAATAGTAATTTTTAGAATTTAATAAGCAATTTCAGTTATATAGAATCACCAAAGCAACAGCATTATCCAAGCAACCGAAAAGCAGTATAATTATATTTGCATATTTTAAAAGCAAAAAGTAGTATTTGACCAAAGAGAAGTCTTCATTCACTATTTCAGTATTTGCCAACCTTGTGATAATTGTTAAAAGCCTTGAAAAAATAGGCTTGCAAACCAAGTTGTACATGCTATAATTAGGTGCATCACTGATTATTACTCACATGATGATATTGCCTGTTATAATCCACAGCCTGGTGTCCAAGATTACTAACAACTGATTGGCCAGACAAAACTCTGTTAATACTTCCCTCCAAAGTTGGTTCATTTGTTGCAGATCTTATTATCCTAGTAGCAAATAAGGCTTCTTCATTTAGGCAGAAAGTAAAATAGAACAAATTAAATTCAGAATTTTCTCTCCTTTAAGAAAAATATGTATTCATCTGATCTAACCTCTAGGTATATGAAGTATTCTACAACCTGAATTTTGAATGAAATATAGAAACTTGAGAACAATGATATACTATGGAAAAACTGAAGGGTTTGGATTTTTTTTCATTAAGGAACTGATGACAAGATAGAATAAAACCCAAGAAAACAACTGAAACAAGCAGCTGCATAATAAATCCTTCATGAAACAAGGTTAACCTCACTCCTCCACTTCAGAAGTGGCCAGTTATCTAAGTATACAGAAACACAACATATTTCAAGCTATGGGGAAGATAAGACACAACAATTTTCAAAATAGACTTTGGAGTGCATACAGTATAGAAAGAAATGCAACATTCATTTGTTGCATCAAGTAACAACTTGACTGGAATAAGAAATCAGGAAAGTTCCTTCTAGAGTCACTAACACACATGGAACTGTTCACATCTAAGTCTTCTGAAATACAGATAGTAACTACAACTGCCATTTCAACTGCTCCTGCTTAGGAATGATACACCTGAAAAAGACCACCATCAGACAATGATTATTTTCCAAATTTCATGTCTTTTTAGTGTCACACACCTCTCAGAAAGGTGCTCCCTTAGCACTGATGACGTGGCAATTGTTTGATTCAATGCTATTCCCCTCCTAGCTATAGAGGAGGCCCCTGCAGAATGTGGCCAGGTGAGATTAATTTCTGAAATCACATAAAATTGCTATTGTGAATGGTTATAGCTACAGAGGGAAGAGCAAGTTTGAATTAAGCCAGTGGTCTTAGTGGTCTTATTTTCTCTGTACTTGTCATTCACTTTACCACCTTCACCAGGCTGTAAAACTTTCTCTTCCTCAAGGGGAGACACATCAATGTACTGAGGAACTGAGGTCCTTCAGTTCAACAGCTGCCACTGAAGCACCTCCCTAAAATGGGTAACAAAATCCTAAACTGCCTTTCCTGACACCACCTGCAGGGTTTTTAAAAGCACTGCATGCTAGAAGTGCACTAAAGCCTGGGTACCTGTAGAGTTACTTGCCCATGCCTCTGGGATAGCAAACATTGTCTGCAAAGACACTAAGCTGAACTGGCTCATGAAACTCTCCAGGCTTCACCCCAAAATAAAAAGGTTCAGTCCTTTACTTGCAACCCAGTTTTCACAGGAGTACATTAGTATTCTCCTTTCCATAGTGTTTCCAAGAGACATGAACAGAAAATAGAACTTCCTTTTTAGTACTTTTTTTGTACTCTAGGAAAGCAAAGATCAAAAGAAGAAGCTGAGAACAGGAATTCAGTCTCAAACACACAAGTTAGTGAGTCAGCCAATCTTCACATTTACTGTAATGAAAAATATCAACTTGTAGATATTAATTTTTGAACACCAGCTTTTTTTATTCTTTTGGTCCTACTGGTGAACAATAGGTAAGTCTCAAACATAGTGGTTGTAAACGTGAGTGGAAATGAAGCAAGACTAAAAAGATTCATATAAAAGTCTCTCTCACAGCAATTTCATGCTAATACAGAAAAAAATCCATACTTTAACTGCACTTGAATTTAGATTTCTCTACGACATTTGGGTTTTTTTTAATGTGAAGCATAAAAAGCAAACCTCTCTGGCTCTTAAACTCAGAATTAAAACTCTTAAAACTTAGAATTACCTTTAGATTTTGCTCTATCTGCAGGACTTTTGGCTTTCATACAGGTCTTTTTGAAAGTTTCTTTTGGTGTTTTCTTTTCACTAACTGGAAAAGACTGCTTTGAAAGTAAAATGGGCTTCCCATAGCCAGAACTTCTAACCAGTCCATGAGGACCATGTGAAGGTTTCTTTTTATGTACAGGTGCTGGACTTCTAATATTCTTATATAACATTGGTTTGGTTGTCATTGATTCTGATCTTTCATTCTTCAAGGAACAAGACCGAAGAGCCTGTGACAGAAGACATTTATTTAAAACAAGTTTTAGGCTCTGCTGTAAACTGAGGGTAGTATGCACCAGTGAAAAACATAGAACCAGTTACCAAAATTACACAACTATAAGACTCAGGGTGATGGCAAGCATTATTTTAAAACAAATTAGTAGTAAGTAATTTTGCAGAATCGTGCTACTTCAAAACTACACAGGGCAAGTATTTTGTACTCTCTCTGTTCAATTGATCTGAGAAATTGTGTTTTTATTTTAGTTGTATTGTACATTACAGGATCTTTTGCTTACCAAATAAGGTAGGTCATGACTAAAGGCTAATAAACACAGTGAATATAGAAACCCAGCCATGAATAAAGGAACAGTGGCAGGCAGATGAACTCTGCTAAACTTGATCATCAAAAACAAAGCACACAACTCCCAAGACCAACAAATGAAAAAGTTTAGCCTGTTTGCCCTGGTGGGCAAGCCACCAGGATAAACCAGCCAAACCTCTGTCCGTACATTGCCTTGCACACACAAGAGATCATTGGGTAAAGGAGTGTGAAGCTAATTTAAGTGATGCAAGGAGAAAAGAATGTGGGGATGCAGGGAGAAGATTTGGGATTATGTAAATCTTGTTCTGGAATGTCTGAGATAATTCTAAGAATGTGCAAAATTTACAGGATCTTTAGGGAAAGAACAAAAACTAGGTAAAGAAACAAGTCTGGAAAATAGAGGAAAAAATCAGATTAAGAAAGCTGGTGACATGACCAGGTTGCTGGTCAGCACACTTGTCTGACTCAGCTGGACACTGACCACTGCAGTCCCTCCTATATTCTTACTGAACTGTATTTCCAACTGTTCTCTCTGTACAAATGCTCCCTGTTCTGAGTCTGTTGTGTGTTTACACATGTCCCTCCAAGGCTCATGTGTTCAGAGACATCACTATCTTGAGCTGCATTGCAGCAGCCTTGCACATGTTGGGCTGGGACAAGAAGAATCCCACTGGTCCCAATGTCCACTGGATTTGGTGATTTAACAGTAGCAATGGCAACATGAGAATTTCAAGAAAAAGAACAACAGTCTCTCAATGCTCTTAACATCAGAGCATAATCAAGTGATAGTCTAAAAACACATACCTTTAAAAATTACTTCCATATAATGAAAATCTGGTCAGTAATACTTACTTTTTTAGTTTTGCGTCCTCGTGAAAGCAGAGAGTCTTGTGCTATTTTTTCTCTTAGTATATCAGGCTGTACTTCACTGGTCTGAATTTCTTTCTCAGTCATCATCTGAAAGTTATCGTCATTCATGCTTGTCTGTAGAAAGATGCTTTCTTCTCTGCTAAATTTTTCAGGTAAGTTTTTCTCCCAAGCTGTATTACTCTGGGGGTCTTCAAAGGGTGAGTGGCTAATGAGGTCATTTTCTGTGCTGCCTACCAGTTTCACAGGACTACAAGAAAAAAGAAATCATATGTAATAAGACTTTTGCCCTTTGCTTTTCTATCACTCTGGAAAAAGCAGGGCATTTTTTCCTTAGGTATCAGTTGTAAAAACTGCCTGAATTTCAAAGAGCTACTAAGCCTCTTTGAAGACCCATCTTGCAGATTTAGTCATACAGATTTGCTCCCACGCTTTTTAAAAAGAGCCACTTCCCAGCAGCGACTGTTTTTGAGGAGGTAGCAAAATTGGCTATAAGATAAACACCTGTAAGCCTGCAATCAACACTAATTAAAAAATGAGCAGTATTTCTGCTGAGTGCAGCAACATGATAACCTCCCTGAACTCATCTGCTAAGCATAAGCTGTATTTCTGACAGTTCCACGGCCTGTGCTGTCTGCTCTAGATGGAACAGTTGCAGCAAATAAGGGGGAGATAAGGAGCACAGGTTAGTAAGAATCATAACAGTGGGTTTTGATCTTAAGAGGATTTGAACTTAAGATTATGGAGTTTGGAGAGCTACAACAGGATGTGGGCTGAAATAGTTGTACGGAGAAGGGGAAAGAGCAGAAGACTGGGAAGGCAGAGATCCTAGCTGTGAGAGTGATGAACACTCCTCCAAAGGATTTGACAAACATTGCTGGTTATTACTGAAGGTAAGTATTGTAATCCCTGGTCTAAACCTATTAACACTATTAACAGTCATTTAACAGTTCATTGCAAATGCCACAATGCCAGTGCAGGAGGTAACAAAATTTCAGTATTTAATTAGAGAAAGAGACAAGTGAGTTATTTAGTAAGATATTTTTCACAAATCGTTAGCAGCTTTAAGTTACTACAATTCTTAAAATGCATCTTGAAATAAATACCTTTTAGGGTCCACATCAAAATTTCTGATATTACACATATGTCCTTTAATTGTTTTCATCAATTCTTCCACAGTAGGTAAATCTAAATAATGAGAAATAAATATAAAACAAATTAAAAAACAACCTAGAAAAAATATTTGTTACAAGGACAACATTTAAAAATGTTTCATAAATGGAGTATTATAGATATTACTAGCTCACTCATTTTACAAGCTTGTACAATACATTTCTTCCTTTGAGCTGTTTACCTGAATCAACAGTTGACATGTTTTTTGCATAGATGTCATTATTTTGTGGAATGCTTTGCCCTAAGCCTTCTGAGACTGCCACTGCAGAATTGTGCAGTTTCTGCTCATCAGTGTCCCCCAAAGACTGATCAATGTGATGATACGCCTGGTGTAGTGCTTCCATGTCACTGGTGGTTTGTCCACAGGAAGTACCTAAGAAAAAAGCAGGCTTGTAAGAGACACTACTGGATTTTTTGTTTTGAGAAACATCCCACTAGAGCCTGTGTTTCAGTTGCTAGCTTGGTCTATGATGTGGGCAAAACAGTGATATCACTGACATTAAACAATAATTTTAAATCTTGTTTTTCCTATTAAAATAAACAGTTGCCAAGTTAATTGGTGCCTACTAAATTGTCTCATCTACAGTTTGCATTCCTTTCCCCCATTCTCCCTCACCTCAATATTTTAACAGTACTAAAATTAACAGCTTATATTATATGACTGTTTTAACAGGTGCTATCACAGGCATAATCTGGATATAAGTGGCCTATACCATTGTGTGAAGTTTGATAAGAGAATGTATTTAATAATTCAGTTCAATGCTGTCAAAGAAGAATTTTAGATATGAAAAATAACCAGAGAAAATGACATTTAAATATGAAATTGCAGCATCAAAAGCTACTTTGCAATAACCAAGTGTTTAGTAGAAACATCACTATTTCCTGAAATATTTCCTCCTGCTTTCAAGATTTGTTGGCAAAAGCCAAGGGCTTAATGTTCTCCAACTATCTAAGAACAAGTGAAGACACTGGGGTCACCTATTTTAATAAAGGATGATTTTAGATTTTGAATTTTGTTGTGTGGTGGGGTTTTTTGGTGGGGTTTTTTTTGTTGTTTTTGTTTTGTTTTTTCTTCTTTTTTAAAAGCACTGCTTACCTGCTTCATTCATTTCAACTGCACTGACTTCTTCAGGCTGATCATGTTTGCCTGGAGCTACATCCAATGTTTCAATGGCCTTCTGAAGTTCTACAGCAGAATCTTGTGAATCAAGCAACACAACTAAGAAGATAAATGTTAAAGAAAACACAAATCCTCTTATTTATACTTTGTCACACTGGAATTAGAAGTATACCAGAGCTTGATGTCTTAAGCATACAAAAAATACTATGTAGATTATTTTATTGCCATTAATGGAAAACCAATGAACTCTGGTTACAAATCTGTGCTCTGAGTAGGTGTAATAAATATAAAAATACATTGATGATCACCTTGAAGTGTTAATATGTAGATTATTTTTAACTATTTCAATTCAACATATTTTCAGTAGAACACAATAAAATAAGGTGAAAAATGTCAAAATAGTAAAAATCAAGTAGGCAAGTTTCAAAAAGTTACATTTAATCTTCTTCCACTGATCAAAGTTTGTATTTTACCTTTAGCCAACATGCCAGTGTTTGCTTCTTCCTAACAAAAAAAAAGCCAAACAATTACTTTTTGAATATCAGGAAAAAAAAATTGGACAAACTTTAAAAGTTGGTCTAATACCTAAAAACAGTTTTTAGAACTTAGAACTAAGCAGTTATTCATTCTCCAAGAATATGCACTTCTCTAAAACAGTCCTTAGGATGCCATCAGGTTCTCAAAATCCTGTACTCTATAAACCTTTTCACAAGTGCACAGAACAAAATGCTCCTCTGCATAGAGGAGCATTTTTGCACCTTCCTGGTTTTCTTTTATTGTAATTTGAGAAAGAAAAGTTAAGTAGCAGTAAGCACATTATTTACAGTTCTATTCTAACCTTTCTTTTCAAACATTTCATAGAAATACCACTCTAATAAATTTATTTAAAAAGAACTAAAAGTCAAATAAGTTTACCTAGTGAAAATGAAGACATGGTGCTCTATAGACTTCCTTTGAAAAAAACCCAAATCTGAATATGTGCTCCAGGGATGCACCACACGTGCTACACATCAAAACACCCGACTAAGCCAGTGGGCAGCAGTGCCCTCACAGCTCATTCAGTGAAGATTTTTGGGTCCTCTGTCCAAAGGGCTTCTCTGTACAGAATTATTCCTCCTCTGTGTCACTTGCACCTCAATAGCTCTGAGAGATTAACCACTACCCATTCTGAGGCTGAGTTTCCACCTGAGCTCGTCATTTGTGCACTTCCATCCTCCTTTTTTAACTCAAAGGAAGAAGTTCTGCGAAGAACTTAACCCCTTCTATGTTCTATCACAGGAAAGTGCATATCCCTAATAGAAAGATACAGTCTGAGGGCCACTATATTATTTCAGACAGTATGTATCACATAAAGATTTACTATATTTAGTTAAATATTGCAGAGCTTTTAAAATGCCTGCAAGTAATAGAAACATTTAGCAAGCTATACCTGTTCTTGTGGACTTAAATCAACTTCTGACGTGACATTTTGATTCACCTGATCTCCCTCAGTTTTAAGGGCACGATTAGTATCTGTTTCTTCTTCAAAATCTTCACTGTAGCTACCTAAAAGAGTAAAATAAACATCAAATAGAATGAATACTCCAGGAAGATAAAACAGTAAGAGACAGCCATTTCCTTTTCACCTGTCTAAGAACAGGTACTGCTGATGTTACTCCTTTTATAAAGGCAACAGAAAGTTTCCAAAACTGAGTGTGGTACTAAAACTACAGTGAAAAGTCACACATAATATCTCTAAATTCAAAGGAAGCTTGCCTTGTGATAAGATATGCTTTGCCTTCTCAAGGTGTACTTGAACTGACCCCTTTTATTCAATTACTCTCACTTAAGGGTGAAATAATGCAATTCCAACCCTCTAGATAGAGTACTCCGTACATTCACTTTGACAACTCCAGCAGTTTTGAGGCTCAGAATCTGTAATTTGGCTTCTTATGACCTGCTTTGGTGGGCCAAAAGCCACTCTCAAGAGTAAGCACTATTTAAAACCAAGTGTGTCAGAGAATGAACTTTACAAGCAAGCCAAAGGCTTTTCCTTCAGTTACCTAGATCCTTTCACAAGATGCAGTTCTCTTTTGCTGTATCTCTCCCACTCAGCTCCTGTGGTTTCAGGCTCCAGTGTCTGCATTATCTGTAACACTTAAACCTAGAACCCTTGCAAAACACTGGTTCATAATGTGTTCTTTATGTGTTTATGGTTTACAAATACATCCTCCTTATGCTTGGGAAATTCAAACCTGACAACAGGACCTCAAAAGTTCAGCTGAATATATAAATTTGAAAATACAATCCATTAAATTACATAAATACACTCTATCATATGCCAGCAATGAAGCATGAAATAAAGAGACATGACAAGTGAAAGACAAATAAGTAAGAAATGTAGCATGGAAATTTGGTGGGGAAAATCAGATAAGAGTGATACTGCAGATTACAGAGATTAAACTCAGGCATGAGAAGATGGCACAAAACTACAGATGACAGTTAAGACACTGGAGTAAATCAAACATCAAATAAAATTTTAACATCAGAGGTTTTTTTTCATTTATGAATGATGCAGGGTTTTTACTACTTTGTTTTCCTTTTCTTTTTTTTTTTTTTTGTCTTTTGGTTTACAATAGATTAAAAATCCACTTAAGAAAAGAAAAAGCACAGAAGCAAAAGTAAACCCCTTAACCCCTCTATATGAATAACACCTGCAGAGTCATAATGCAACGGCAGCCTAAAAGGCTGATGTAAGAACTACAGGTAAAATAAAAGATTGTATTACCAGATTTCTCCTCATGTGCAGGTTCTTCTTCTTCTTTTTCAGCATTTTCATTTCTGAGAAATAAAATGAAAATTCTATTCTCTTTTTGGACAGCAAATAAATACACTTTTTTTCTCAGAATTCTACACTTTGATACTTCTTACAATTAGTAATAAAAGAAAAAAATTGTAATTTGTCCAACAAATCAAATCAAAGGTAAGAAAAGTGGTAAAAGTGTCAGCAGTTATTAAAAGAAAGTATTTCCCAGCTAAAATTCTCAATCTAACTCTTAGAACCACTCCCTTTCTGCATTCTCTTCAACATCTACATTAACTTCTCAAAAAATATTTTTATCATCAAGGTTTGCCTCCTGTTCTGACTCTGTCACTCCGGATTAACAAAATAAATTAAAAAACCACCCACCTCTCCTTTCTTTTCCCTTTTCCCATAAAACAGAAGTTTTGTCCTTATCTAAAGCTCTCCAGAATTCTGCCCCTTCAACTGTTTTCATATCACAAGTTGCCTCTGAACTCAGCATTTTCAGCAACAATAGCCTGAACTTCCCCTTTATCCATTTCTCTCACAGATGTTTGAACGTATTTTCACATAACTGGTTATAAATGGGTTGCCCTGCTTTATGAAGATTAAGTATCTTTCCTCTAGATTCATCTGTAATGTCTTGTCTAAAGGGACAAGATCTTTCCTGATCTATTTCCTTGTTATTATCAGTTGTTACCTCTTCATTTAGTTACTCCTTACAATTATGAATATTAAATTGTTGCTACTGAGTTATGCACAAGACTGTGAAGCTCCATCCAGTCATCACTGGGTCATGCTCTCACTTTTATTTATTAAGCTCATTTCTGTCCTTGTCTTGAAGAAAAAAAGCCAAACCACAATAAACAAATAAAAAACTGATTGAAATTATATCCAGGATATCACCTAACAAAATCTCAGTAGCCATACTCAAGCCACATGTGCCCAGTAATACAGTCCACAACTCTTCTCCCCTCTAAGTTACCGTACAAATGGTGCCAGCATGACAGAATCATGGGAATCCAGCTCTTTATTTAATCTTGAATAATCAATAGTAGAGGAAGCTTCTCCTTCAAGCTTGGCAAAGAAGATCTCTTTTTCTTCTTGTTCTTCCAAGGTATCCAATCCAACTCCTACGATACTTTGATTAGGCCCAGAAACTAAAACTGAATCTAAATTTCAAAAAAGAGAATAAACTGTGTCTGTGCTGTATGTCCACACAGAATACCCATAATAGTTAACAACAACTACAGACAGACTCAAAGTATTAATAGTATAAAATCATCACAAACTAGTTCTAGGAGACTTCAGTTTGTGACACAGCTGACAGAAGTGAAGAATCCCATCTTGAAATGAATTAAGGTAAACTGCTTTTAATAGTAACTTATTTAGCTCTATTTAACTTGATGAAATGGTTGGGCTCTCACCATTTGTTTCCAGGCTGTCTCTACTCAAAGAGACAGCATCTGCATTATTTTTCTGAAGCTGCATCTTTTCCACATCCATATTTTCATGACTTTCTTCCACAGGCTGTGAAGTGTTCTGCATCTTCACAAAGTTTCCATTGGCTTCAAGCATTCCTAGGAAAAAAGTTGCAATATTCTTGATGATCATCTAAAAGCTACTTGTATGACACACTGGTCTTCTAGTCTCCTTCCAGAACTACCACTTTTAATCTCACATTGCAATTGCAAAGACATGCAGTCTCACAAGCTGCATTCACCTAATTTCCACTGATTCTATATGCAAATCTTGTTTAATTAATTAAGCTATTATAAACATTATCTTCCTATCCTTCGTATTTGCACACATAACTAAAGTTCAGCATGAGTCAAATGCAAAAACTGAGTTACCATCACATTACTCATGAAAGACAATCTCACACACAGACCCTATACAGAAATTGACATTTCTTTCTTAAAACCCAGTTAATTTTGTTTGATCTATTACCTCAGACCACCACAGATTTTTTAAACTTCCTAAGCCATTGGCTTAGCAGCTAAATTTAATTTGTTGCTTAAAGGCTGTAAGAACAAAAATAGTAATCAAAGTCTCTTAAAAGTCACTGATGAACACTCAGTTCTGCCATTCTATATATTTATGCAACTACAACTTGTAGTTGCTCTCCTAATTGTAATTTCACTGTTGTGAGGGGACAACATCACATTAACAACTTTTTGCTGGCTCTCAGGCAGAACGCTGCCATATCTTATGAAAGACTAGAAGCCAGATATTGCAGGACATTCCTAGTTCAAAAACTCCCTTCTGCCTGCCTACAAAACACACACGTTTATACTTAGATTCTGACCAAGTTCTCATTGGAGAAAGGATAGGAGAAAAGCTGCTTATGCATTTTATCAAATGACACATGAAATCTTTTAACAGTTCTCACAGAAGGAACAGAAAGGAACACAGAAGGAACTAAGTCTGTCTTTTCCGACACGAATCGTCAGTTGGTAACACTCAGAATTTTTCGTTCTGCCTGGCCACATGACGTTGAGACTGTAGCTGTGTCCTTGTATTGAACACACCAGAAGGGGTGAAGACACTGACAACAGCTCATTTCCTGCTGCAGCAGACTGAAGGAGATCCATACATCAGTAACACTAAATGAGTCTTCCATGTGCTGACCTAGTGCTTCAGCTCTGGGATCTTCCTCTGTTCTCTAGATCCCTGTCCTCTACACAGGCCCATACAAGTCCCATTGAAAAGTGCCATACTTGCCTATATCATGACAATGGAGAATCCTTTCCCTTTGGTACTGAAAATGTACTTAGGGTGAGGGAAGGTGGGAAAGTAGGAGTATCAACACCTTTTCCCTCCCTACTGGGCAGCCCTCAGCACGTTCATTCTGATTGTAAGAGCCTCCTTTTTAAAAAGCAGAATAGGTTTATTTTCTTGATTTTAATGACAAAGTCCCCTTGCATGTCTTATTGGGAGGCTAAGTGCGTAAGATTCCACATCTTGAAAATCCACGTTTCCTGTATCTAACCTCAGCTCTGTCCTCAATATAGAGCTCTGACTGACTTGCCTTGCACGCAACAAATAAATGTCAGAGACATTGTCTAAAGGTCAAGCTCCACATGTATAGAAAGTTAATGCCTAAATAAATACATATTGCTATACTGAAAAGCAGAAAATGGAAAGCTCAAAGTGCTGAATAGAAGTAAAAAACTACAAATAGCCCATTTCTCAGGTAGCCAAATGCAGCGATTTAAAGTAATTTACTCAGATGGCAGATGGTACTCTATTCCAGTTTTCAAGACAGCAAAGAGGAGTCTGTTTGCAGCTGGGTCACAAGGTTTTGCAGAGCTTAATGTTAGCCATAATCTCACCAGACTTCCAACACCCTATTTTTGAATGAGGATATATTAACAGAATCAAATGCTGACTGCAACTGACCTCCTATGTAGAGATTATCAAGAAAGGAGAAGGGATTATACAACAGCAAAAAAAAAATTAGAACACTTAATAGAACAAAAGTTTAAAGAAAACATTTTACTGTGTTTTTTTAATTTAAATCATCTCATATCCAGTGAAATTTCTCAGCAGATGTACATTAATCTTGAAGGCTTCATGGGGTCTATGTAAGCCATCTAATAATTTTTAAATATTTTGCTAGTCAGGGTTTGAGTCAAAACAGAGGTTTTCTGAAAAAGCACCTTCCATAATAATCTGAAAATCAAATACTATTTCTGCAGCCATTAAACTTTGAACTTAGCCATTCTCAACACCCAGACACAACCCCCATTGCTACAGAAGGCAATATTTGTTTTCTCTTGCCCTGCACAACCTGAACTCTGATAAAACTATCAAACTTGGAGAAAATATCAACTCATACGGATTTAACAGCCTCTTCATTGTGTTTTTGGCTGTTGGAAAAGTCCCACGGATTTCAGTCAGGCTAGCAAGAGCCATTTGTTTTTGTGGAGTGGGGATTTGCTACTTCTCTCAAAAGCTTCTTAAGTAGTTGTCTTGAATGCCAAAGATTTTGCTGCTTGTATGTTTCTATCCAACATTTTGCAAGGCTAATGATACATGGTGTTCTTTTTTAAAGTACAGCCACTTGAAATTAATTAACATAAGAACTTGAGTTTCACTTTGAAGAATATTTCTAACTACCACACTTGCAGAGAAACATTTAAAAACATAAATACAAAGGACTCAAACTGATAATGACAAACATCTACTTCAAAAAGTAACTTCTTTTTTTCTAATCTGACCAAGACTGTCAGAATTGAGTTGTTTTACATTCTTAATACCATATAAAATACAGTAAATTTGTTACCCTCAGAATTGTCTGGACTGTCAGAAGTGAGGACTCCTTCTTCTTTGTTTAAGTACGAATATTTCTTGTCCTTATGATATTTTTCCAACATTTTGGATTTAGACAAAGCCTTGCTGTGAGATGCACTGGAAGATTTAGAGGGAACTACTTCTAAGTATACATAAATAATATAAATTTTAATGCACAGTGGACAGGGAATAAAGAGAAGAACAAGATGTGAGACTTCAAAGTGACACTTCTGAAAAAGTAATGCAGTTCAGTTTCTTGTACATTGAATTACCTCTAATTTTCTATCTATAAGTAAAAACTAAAGTTAATACTTGTAACTTCTGGAAACAGAACTACTGTTCTCAATCCCTTTTTTTATTTTTAAAAAGATTCTTGATCCGCATATACTTTATATTCAACTACCCTGTTCTAGGAGCTCAATAAATAACCTGAAAACAAAGAAAACTAGTAAAACTACTTCAACAGTAAAAGGTTTTTACAATGAGGTTTGAAAGAAAGCATCTAGACTGGTTCAAAGAAAAGTGGGAAAACCTAGGTACGTAAATATAAATTACTACTGTCTTTATCACTGTCAGATATAAGAACTGCATTCGTTTGCTCAAACCCTTATGGGGACTTGCTCAGTAGCAAATACAACAAATGTCTTCCATTCGCATTAGCAAAATTAAGTTTTAGATAACAGCACCTATGCTGAAAACTGCTCTCATGATTAAAGAATCATAGAATGGTTTGGGTAGTAAGGAACCTTAAAGATCACCCAGTTCCAATGCCCCTGCCATGGGCAGGGACACCTTCCACTAGACCAGATTGCTCAAAGCCCCGTCCAGCCTGGCCTTGAGCACTTCCAGGGATGGGGCACCCACAGCTTCTCTGAGCAACCCATTCAGTGCCTCACCACCCTCACAGCAAAGAACTTCTTCCTAATACCTAATCTAAACCTACTCTCTTTTGGTGTGATACCATTTCCCCTTGTCCTATCACTACATGCTCTTGTCAATAGTCTCTCTCCATCTTTCTTGCAGGCTCCCTTCATATACTGCAAGGGCACAGTTAGGTCACCCTGAAGTCTTCTCTTTCCTAGGCTTAACAAACCAAATTCTCTCAGCCTTTCCTCCACCCCTCTAACCATTTTAGTGGCCTCCTCTGGACTCCTACATGTCAGCTACACTTCAGCCTTTATATACCTTAGGCTAGCCAGATGGTCTATGTTAGATTTTGCAATGTTGAAATTGTCACAGTAGAAGAGGCTTCAAAATTGAATAATTCAGATAAAACTCTTAGTTATGGGTCTTTTGAGTTTACCGTGACACAAGAGAGAGTAGTCTAGGACATCAAGCCAAATACTTCTGCCATTTAGAACAGGAGTATAGAGATATGTGATCAGAACTCAACACAGCTCAAATATCCAAGATAACTAAAGGAAATTGGTGCAGGAAGGAGAGAAACGGCATTAAATACATCCTGATACAATGCATAGGTCCTTTATTCTCTCAACTGATGTGTAAGTTCACCAGCAAGGCACTACTTCTCTAGATCTATATTCTCCCACATTCACTGGGAAACTAGAAGTGTTTTCAGCATACCATCTATCGTAAATAATGCAAACGCCCGATACCTTTTAAAACAATAATTTCAAATAAGTACAGAGGTCCTCCTATTGATCATATTTCAAACATGAATCCTAATTTGAGAAATAAACTAATTTTTAGTATTTATCTCCCAGACCGAGATGCTTTACAGCCATTCTATGCAAAAGAGACTTATGAAAACATATACATATATATACATTTTCTAGAGCTGCACATACACTCTAGAAAACTAACACAGGGACATGTTCTATAGTCTACAAACTAGATCACCAACATGATCCAAAGACCAAGTGCCAAATATTTCATTGTCATGGCTCTCCAAAACATTACTGATCTGCTTGAATTTAACATCAATGTCATGCTTCAGTCAGGACAAGTTAATTGCTATTGTCTTTCATACAGAAGTATTTAATGGATCAATGCTTATAATTCCTACTTATTTGCTGGAGTTTCTTTTCAGATAACATAAAATGACTCACATAAAATGCTGAATCTGAAGTGGGATACACTGCCTAAAATAATTCAGCCGATTAACAATTTAAGTTTTTCATTTACACCAACTGCTGTTTCCACTCCAGGGGCAGCATGCACAAAGCAACACACTCGTCAGCAAAGGGAAAAGAACCACATCAACAGAAAATAAGTAAAATGCTTATCTGACTGCTGTCTTTGAAATTAAACAAGTAGAACAATGAATATTAATATTTCTCAAGTATGAAATGCAGGAAGTGTAAGAGACTTTCTATTTACTAAACAATGCTTAGTACAGGTGACAGGTTTTTGTTCAGATTTTTGAAGTTATTTCCCCCTTTCCCCAGGCTGACATTCAAAACTGTCTGTCCTACTACATCACTATATGAAGTGATATATGATGCTACAACAACTGAGCAAAAGTTCACACTTATTATTATTAATTATTAGTTTCTTCTGAAAATGATAAAAGAAGTATGTGGCATCTTGGTCAAATGGACAGTTTGCTAAGGATTTTCTATGGGAAACATACTAGTAATACAAGGTTGATACTGAATAAATATATCAAAACATATTTAATCAAATACCAGACTGGGAATCTGAATGGGGACTCTTTTGTTCAGTATTTTCCACTACTTCAGCATGGCTTTCTGTCAGTTTCTTCTCTTTTCTCACTTTAACAAATTTTATTTGAACATCTTGAAAAGACAAACAGCAGGAACAGACATGCAAGCAAGACACGACAGGAATTCTTAGTATCCAATCTCTTTTTAGCATTTAAATGACAAAAGCAAGTAGAAAGGACATTACCTAGGTCTGCAACCTGTCCAATACGAAAGACAGTGTCTTGAATCATAATTTGCACATTTCAGTTTAAAGCTGAAGAACAAATAGTTTAAACGTGCCTAGAATAACTAGTGGAGTTATTTTAGAATGTACTTTATATTCTCAGAGAAACAGGCTATTAGTTTAACTCTCTACTTATTTCCTGGCACTTCTGTAACAAGATGCCTTGGGGAAAAAAAAAGAACAGACAACAAATAAGTGTAGAGCACATATTTAATCTTCTTCTCTTTGTCTTTCAAGAAAGCATGATATAGCTAATGAAGCAACTCAAAATCAAAACCTCAAACTGCAAACAACATATCAGCTTGGTGTATTACAGAAGCTAATTACCCAGGCTTCCTTCAGATAACATTATCTCTATACAGTCACATCCCAAGACATCAACTTATACATATGGAGCACACATTTGTAATGAATGCAGTGCCACACTGTGGGTGAAGGTAAGATTTAAGGAGTTATGTAAGTTTGATTCAGGATGATAAAACAACTTAAAAAATACTAATTCTATTAGCTGACTGTCTATTGATTATGTCCTATCTGCAACCAACATGAAGGTTCAAGCCTAGAAGGACACACAAGGGTCTCCACAAAATCTGAAGCATGCTGACATTACACTTCCCAGAAATTAAATTCAGCTTATTTTCATGTTTGTTAGCATCACAGCAGTGTTATTATTTTCTCCCATAAGAAATTACTTTGCTATTTATGGGATGCTTACATATAACCTTACAAAGAACTACAAGTCTAAATCATCATCTTCTCAGTCATCAAGTGCAGTAACTTACATTGCAATGCTGCTGTGCCATCATCCACTTTTAATAGGTCTGAGCAACACACTACACACACACTGAGAATACTGGACATGGCAAAACGGTACTTGACAAAGTACTTGAAAGCACACAAGGCAAACAGAGAGACACACAGAGGAAAACATGAGCAGCTCTGGAAGCCCATCCACACTGAATTCCTTACAGTCACCCAATCTGTCATTTTAAAACACCACAAATACATCTACGTGAACTAAAATTATAGCCACACAAAACTGCAGAGGAAAACAAGGTGGCCAAGGTGGTCTCTGCAAAGGGCTCTCTTTTGACTCTAGGTTAACTGCCCTACAACTAGACCCTACCTTGCACAAAGGCACTCACCATAGCACACATTTTGCAACTGCTACCATTTGCAAGTGTCCAGAGTGACAAATATAGCCCTTTCCTCATGGGATGACACAACCAGGAGATCCACTTCATGCCATGGAGTTACCACCTTCTTGCCAAGACAGAAAGAGGAAAGCCCTGTAGTAGGAATCCAAGGCCCCTCTGCTTGGCAATATTGAAGTAGTAGGTGGGATATGCTCATTCCATATGCTCCATGAGTATTCTACTCAGAGTGGTGACAGAGTGAATGAAAAATGAAATAAGTGAATGAAACAAAACTAATGATCTGCCTGGCAAAAATGGTGCTCAGGGAAGAATTCTGTGCACAGATCTGGCACATTTGGCATACACTCCTATATTCTCAGTTTTGTTATGTCCAGCTGCCAAGATGTTGGATCTTGGAGTCAAAATGCATTACACACAGATTACTTTCAACTCCCTCCCAAAAAACCCCCAAAAACCAGCCCCCTCATCAGCAGTATGAACATGAACAGGCTAGCTTCTTTTGCATATAAATTGATTCCATACTGGCAAAACTGGGTAGGCTCACCTTCTGAATGTTTTTCTGTTAAATGAGAAGCTTTTCTTAAGGGAGACCTTGAAAAGTTTACTAGATATTTCATACATCAGTAAATTGTAGATCAAGTTTGTTTCAGTTCTAATAGCTTTACCTCTAGTTAACCTGCTGATCTTAATTTTAAAAATGACATGGCGGAAATTGTTTGGATGGAACATCTCGATATAATCACATTGTTTCTTGTGACTCTGTTTTGAATTTTACTTAATCTACACGAGCACAGTTCTCTAAAACTTGTAATCACCCTGGCCTTTAGGAACCTATTCCAGTGTGTTTTCTACCATAAGAAGCATCAAAGTTGGGTTGCCTCAAGCATCTCAGAAAAACCATGGAAACATGCTGAGCTTCTAAAGTCACCAGAAAATTTTCTTTGATACTACATAGAAAAATGAGATCATGGTAACCTCTTAATTCTCACACTGCTCCATCCAGCAAGAACACTCCATCCTTACATTACTGTTCCAGCAAGAACACTCCATCCTTACATTATTTGAAAATCTGTAAGGATTTCCATACATCATATCTCATAGCCACATGCTAAGAACTTTCTCATATCCATCTGAGTTTTACATCAGCATCTTAAAAGGCCACAGACAGATAAGAAGTCCAGGTACCGCCTATTAGGATTAAGCCTAAATGGCACAGCTGCTGACAAGGATTTGACTCCTCACTAAGACAACACTGACAGGATACAGCTAGTCTTAAAATCTGAGACTACCAGCAGTATTTTAAATCTGTCAGATGAAAAACTGATTTTTATAACTTTCTGTTAAGGTCCACTTTCAATTAATACAAATAGTGAAAATTAAGAATCCACCAATTACTACAAGAAGAAGAAGCAATCACCCTCTGGAAACTCACTACTCATAGGCTTAACTATCCAACAAGAAGACAATGTAGAAATTAAAAAAATAGAGGTGGAAAGCTTGCAAACAATTATATATCTTCTTACAGAACTATGTGACCATGTCAATACTGAACCAACAATCATGTCATCACAGCCCATTTTGCCTTGAGCCACAGTTCTTGGCAAGGGAAATGTTGAGAATACTGAAGACATACATCTTGGGTTCAGCTGGTGAAAAGTTTTTCTGTGCTTTTCCAACTTACTACAAATGTTGCAGTTAGCATACATTTACACAAACTGGTCTTTTCCCACTACAGTTTTGAAAACAGAAAGCTATAAAAAGTCAATATAAAGAACAGGTTGGTTACAAAACACATATACCAAAATTTCTGCGAGTTCGTAAGTTACATTTTCTAACTATTTTACTATTTATAAAGTGCTTATTTTTTACAAGTTTTGTTAATTCAAAAACTACAGAAAAAAACAGCGGACAGCTTGCACACAGCTTGAATATGAACCATTTAAAAATACAATTCTATTTCACTTTTATGCTTTACAAACTTGCACTGTAACATTCTAAAACACTTGAGTGGCATCAGCTTAATCTCAAACTAGGCCTAACATACAATATGAGAAAGAACTAGCCTGACGCCCTGTGGCCAAAACATTGCAAAACTTTAAATTTACCACCATCATCTGAATCTTCCTCAGATAACCACCACGGCACTGAATCCTTTTTCTTCTTTTCTTTTTTCCTGGGCTGTCCCAATTTCTCAAGAATGCTGGACTTTTTCTTTGAATTTCCAAGTGAATCATCTGAAAGAGACTGAATCAATTGCATACAAGATTAAAGATAAAGAGAGCTTTTACATTTTCCCATTGTTTCAGCCACTCAATTCTGGATTTCTGAGTCCAGATGCCTCTCATTACTCCCCACTGTTTGCCTTTTTTGTATATGCATGACAAAACTGATTAAGAAACAATAAATATATTCATATGGCACAATACCGCATATTTTAATAATCCCACTGCCAGAATTTGGATATATTAAAAGTTGACTGCTTCAGAGAATGTATGTTCAAATGAATAGCATAATCAGCTCTTTTTCAATTAGTTAAGACATATAAGAACCAAAACTCTGACTATATCTCTGAAGATAATGAAGTAGAGCAGAGACAATTTTGCCTTGTCCTTGCTTTGTACGTGAACATTATTATTAACATTCTAAAAATAAATGTGCACTAGCAACATTCTAGACGCCAGAAAATCAGATTTCAGAAATTAATTTTATACTTTGTATTCATGGAATATAATAGAAATGCCAGAGCCATTCCTACCCAACTGTGT
This sequence comes from Leptocoma aspasia, assembly GCA_013399835.1. NCBI lineage: Eukaryota > Metazoa > Chordata > Aves > Passeriformes > Nectariniidae > Leptocoma > Leptocoma aspasia. Next base: position 623,894 of record VXAX01007979.1, read on the forward strand.
CTTAAACTTTCATATGTGTTAGTCATCCATGCTGATTTTGACTGATGGCTTAAATCAATGGAAAAAAGAACCTGAGTATGGATACCATATGAATTTAAGTTACTGAAAAGTAACAGGAAGGAAAAGACAACTAACCTCTGCTCTTTTCCTTTAATAAAGCTCTTTGTGGCCTACAGCAGGCTCAGAGCCACAATTAGCTAACCACACACTGAACAAGGAAATATTCATTAAACTAGTACACTGCAACCTTATGTTCTACATATTCTTTGTGCAGCAAATTGGGGTTAAGGGGAATGGAATACTTTTTATCTAAATTTTTAGCTGCAACTGTTAAAAACAATTGTCCTAAAGTGCCTTAGAGAACACGGTGCACAGAGTTAACAAAAGCCATAAATGATAAGAAACAAAGAATTCACATATGAAATGCATCACATGGGAAAATTTCAAAAGCTTCACTTCTGTAATAGTCACAAATAAGAAAATGTGATAGTACAAACCCAATATTAGAGGCAACAGGATTGTAGATACTTAACATGCAAAACAGAAGGGTATGTTTTATGAAAACAAACCTCTGCAATCCACTGCCTCCTATTACATTAAAAATACTGCCATAAAAGCCTACCTTTACTATATGACTAAAACTTTGACTTCTCTGGGCTTACCAAAAACATTCAAAAGTCAAATGCCAATTATATAAAACTATAATTTAAGAAAAAATAATTGTAATAAAATATTCTTTTTAGTATCTCTGATCAAGAACATCTTTGAGCTTTCAGTTTCACTAGAGAAAACTAAACGCCTGTCATACATCTCAGAAAGAAAGAAGTGCTCTGAGCTTTGCACTTGAAAAAACCACAATTTTAATAAATTATGAAACTGCTAGACAACAGGATGTATTGCAATTTCTCTAAATTGGCTCTGTGACATAGAACAAAACAGCTTTAAATTTCTAATAACTATCCCATTAATAACAATTTCCTGACACTAGTCACAACACAAGTATATTAGTGCCATTGTCCCCAAAGGTCAGACTGCCTTCTGCTAGCTGGAAGCATTGACAGGTGCTTGATGCAAGCTCTGTTATCACTTGCTGTTTCTTTTACAACCAACAGCATCCTCTGCTCTGCAAGCATAACTTCAGTGATGCTCATACTCCTTAGTGGATTGTAACTAAAGAACCTGCAACTCCCACAGGCTGTACTCAAACTCTGGAAACTTTCCATGTCCAGCCATCTTGTCAACTGCAGACAGTAAAGCTGCAGCAGCTGGGAGAGAAATGCTGACACAAAAACACTGCTGCATTTTCCCCAACACGTCAGTTGTCTCAACAGCAAAACTTCCAGATTTTTTTTTCCTTCCTTTGAAAAAAAGGTCAATCAATCAATCATCCATCAACTTTCTGGACTCATAATGACTTCTCAGCACCAGTAAGTGGCACCAATTTCTTCCTTCCCCTCCTCCATAAGACAGCCTCTCAGCCTTTCAGGAACACAGACACACACGGACACACAAAAAGTGTCAGTTGTTTAATCTCAACATAAATAAAAGCCAAAAGAGACAGTTTTAAGAACTAGAACAACTACATGGCACATCATCAGTTTACCACCTCCTCTGCATGTGAAGGAGCTTAAAAAAGATAGGTAATACAGAATTTGATCTAAACCACTCAGACTTTCATGACCAGTTGTCCTAATTAATTAATGAAGCAGTATTTTTCAATCAAATAAATCTACTCCAAAATATGCTTTTATTACACAACAATATGTTCATCTATTCGATCTTTTAATAAAAACTTAAACTGTTTCTCTAACATAATGTGTGGTGTTTCTCTTCCAGATACTATTCTAGAGATATTTGAATAAGGATGGTATAGCCATTCCTTTTGAAAGTCTTCCTTCTCAAGTATCCATGAATATCAAGCAGAACAAAGGTCAACTGAAAATACTAGAAGCACACAATGGCTTTTTCACAACACTGCTTTGGGTCATCAAAAAAAGGCAATTAATTCAATTAATTGAAGCACTGTGTATTAGGAAGACTTTCTCACGTTACACGTCCCAAGAGAACGTCACAGCCAACACAGCAAACACTGGAAACCTGGAGCTAAACCAGTATGACAGATGATGCTTAAGGGAGACCTAACTGACAATAGGAGGAAGCACACCAAAACAAGATACTGATGGTGAGGAGTAGATGGACCACAGGAACACAGACAACAGAGGAGGAGGGATTATGGGAAGAATTATGGATGACAACAGGCTGTCTTGGCAAGGGGTTGGGAATAAGCATAATCAGGCAGAGGGAATCATTAAAGGATTTATCTCAGAAGCAGTCATTGCTATTACACTTTTGTGTTTCCTTCTGTATAATGATAATAGTCTAAAAAATCCACTGACAACTTTTAAAGTTCAGTGCATATGCCAAAAGACTTAGTTTAATCCTCATATTAGACCTGCATCACCCAGCTGTATATACAGTCTTTCTTTTAACTTCATATGTTTTAATCACAAACATGCATACACAGCCTCACCCCAAACACAGATTCATTAGGAGTTATTTAAAAATGAAAAGTCCTGCTCCATTTCCTCTTTGAAAGATTTGCTGAAACAATATTAAGTCTTCCCAAACTACTGAGAAACAGATTTTACTATTCCCCACCCGCTGTGACACTCTCAACACAAACATCACCTACAGAGAGATCTCAAGAAATGGAGCACATCGGTTCTTCATCTTTCTAATATTAAAAGGCCAAACACTTCTTATAAAAAACAAAAGCAAGGAGAAGGACATAGCAGAAGATGCATGTGTAAAAATAACAGAGAGTAGATAACTTCGTTGTTATTTGGGTCGGTATTTAGCTGGCAAAAACCACAATGCATGTTTTTAATAACTGGATTAACAATTTGAAAACAGTTTTGGATTGAAATTATAGAAAAAATTAAGACATTAATTGTTAAAGTTACATTATCTGGTACATTCCAAATGCCACTTAGAATAATTCAATAGTTATTTGGATTTTTTTTTAACAAGCCTTCTCAATGTGGGCAATAGCTGAGGAGGAAGAAGAGCATGTCAAATGAGGAACAAAATACTAGAAGCAATCACATGCAGAGTTTTGACAGATGTGCATAACAAATAAAAGAATAAATAAAATAAATAAATATGTAAGGAATAAAACTATTTTCTCTTCCCCAGAACAACTCCATTTGTAACAACAGTAAGTAAAGAATTTTGACAGAAATGCAAAGACTAGTTTTCTAATTTTACTAACATTAATAATTTTAGTGAGTTCAAGTGTGCTAATTTAGTTACATCATTAAATTAAATTACTTTTCACAAGTCATTAAATTGTAACAGTCTCTACTTTAAAAAAATTTCAAGCATACATTACATATAACAGAGACTCTAGAAATATTCTCTGCCATTACTAATTATGCTTATGTACAGAATTAAAATCTAGTAAAGGCCTTACATAGCAGTATTGCTATTTTAGGGTTATCACATTGTGTGACCAGAGGGAAAATTCTGAAATTACAGGTCTATTTGCATTGAAAAAAACCACAGTTTGTCAGGGCATTTAGATCGTGTCTCATAATTTTCTTAAATTATCATTAGCACCAACAATAAAACTGAAACAAAAATCAAGAACCAAGGGCTCTTTCTGAAGACACAACCAGGCAATGGCAAAATATTATTTAATTACAAAACTGTTCTCTTGATTTCAATGCAGCAAAATAATATGAATTTAGCTTAGCAATTAAGTCTTGCAAAGACCCATACATAAGACAGCTATGTTAATTATGTGATAATTATGTGATAAAAGTACAGCTGAATCTTACATTTCATATTCTCCCATACTCAATTTTCCCCATTTTTTAATAGAGAATAGGGAGGTGACCTTGCTCTCAAACATACCTCTTTCAGAAACTCTTCAAACTGCTCATCTAATTCTTCCTTTGAAAATCGATGAGCCATGATTTGCAGCTGGATTTTACCTTCCAAATAACTGAGTCTAAAAACTAAAATTTAAATTAAAGTTAATTAAATGCATTCTGAAATTGATGTAACCTAACGATTTTCTTGAATAGAGCCATAAGCAAAACAACACCAATCCAAAACTTCAGAGATGATAAATACCATTCTCCCATCCCTTATGAAACTATTTACTGTATGAGACAATCAGTGCAAATGTGCCTAGATCACCCAAATTCCTTACAAGCAAAATACTCATTTCCAAAACACCAGCTTCAGCATTTAAACTTTGAGGGATAAATAAAATATGATTCACTTCAGCATCATATTTTTAATTTTCCTTCAAAAACCAGCTCTCTTAGCAATGCACAATTAAGCATTTTGTTAATAATAAAATGAGAATCTACTGCAGTAATATTTCCACTTTAAGGGCTTTTAATTCCTTTCCTTTCTATGTTTCTTCAAGTACACTGGGGACATCTGGCACTGTTAGCTTTGTTTCATCATCTCTGCTGTGGTTTGGATTTAGTAAACAATAAATACATGTAAATCTTTTTAAGGTTAGGGAATGGCATTTGGTTTGATCTACCCTGACACAGAGAGCCAATGACACTCGCCCCCCTCTCCCTCCCCTAAGTCTGCATCAACTTCTCAGGTAATTAATATGCCCCATAACTAAAAGGCTGCAAAGCTTTTGTGTATCACACTGCTCAACACACATGGCTGCTTTCAAAACTGCATATGCATGGCAGCATTAAACTGCACTAGCATCTTCCAGGCTGAGAAGTGTGATGTAAACATAAAAGGGCTAAACATTTGCAAAAGTGCTTTTACCATTAAATAAAACTTCTCCCAGTATGGAGCCCACTCAGTACACAGGACTGTTACCTACCTAGTAAATTGATTTTGACAGGCGAGTTGTGACAACTGTTTCCTGCTTTCACTCCTTATCCATCCACAGACCACCCGACATTTTGGCTCTGGCAGTTAAAAAAAAAAAATTATATAGCAGACTGCCCAGGCGTTGAATTGAGCACGATATCCTTATGTAAGCATTTGGACAATAGCTCTGAAAACGTGGTAAGGAGATTAAGAATGTTACCTCTCAGGGCACACATAATCCAGTATCCTTTTATACTTCCACATCAAAGAACACTTGATGTTAAACGGAGGATGCTTTAGCAATTTACTAACTGTGCCAGCTACTTTAGCAAGTGGGGAATATTTAATTCTAGCCTTGCCAGAAAAACAAAGTGATTCTCCTGACATTATCCCTACTTCTTCGTACATTAGGATGAAAGCTTTCTTCTGCCTACTCTATAATTACATCTTTTATAAAAACTAACAGTATGTAACTTAAAGGACAACAAACACGTTTACAATTTCGGTAACAGAAGACCATAGGCAAACATTAATCTTAGCAAATATACTTTTCAGCCATATCTTCAGACCTGGCGGCTCACAAATGACTTCGTGCACAAAACAAAGGCGGCACTCGCTGGGATATGTGCTACAACACAGCGCAAAAAGCGGAAGTATTGAGGAGGTACGGCTAAACCACAGGGATGGAGGAAAGTTTAAACAGCCTAACACATTTCACGTAACCTTTTAATCATCCCAACCTGATCCTCTTCCTCCTCCTCCGGTTTTCCCTGGAGCACACGCACGGCTGGCGCACGGCAGCGCGGGGACTCGGGGGCGGGCAGGGCTCGGCTCGGCTCCAGGGCCCGACGGGCGCCCCGGCGAGCAGCGGGAGAGGGAAGAGGCCGCGGCTCGGAGCCGAGCGCTGCCCCGTGGGGCACCGGGCGCGTACCTGCACCGCACCGGGCCCCGCTCAGCCACGGCCGCCCCGCTCGCCGGCGGCGCGGTTGCCCGGGAAACCTTCCCGGCCACCGTCCCGCCCGCCAGCAGGGACCGCGCCACGTGATTCCGCCAAATCCAGCAGTTTCCCTCTGCTCCGCCCGCCCCGCCGCGGAACACGCGCCACGGGGCAGCGGGACCCGGCGGCCAAGCGGGACGGGAGGGGACGGGCCCGGGCGCCACGCCCACCGCGGGACACGCGAGGGACGGGGACGGGGACGAGCCCGGGCGCCATTGACGGCGGCACTGGCGGAAGGGGCCGGCGTGCGGAGCGGCGCCCCCTGGCGGTCTGGGGTGGTGGTGCGGGTGGTCCCTGAGCGGTCGGGGCGGACGGGATTGCGGGAATTTCCGTGTCCGGGAATTCCGCAGCCGGCCTGGCGTCACACGAGCATGGCCTGAGCGGGGACCGAAGCCCCTTAGCAGCCAATACCGCGCAGTCCCACGGTCAGAGCAGGTTTCCTTCCGCCTCGACCCCAAGCGCTTCTCCAGAAGCCGTACAAGTGATCTTCAGGAAAAGCAACAAGGAAAGGGTTAAAAGTGTGGTTAATTCCCTAATGCGAGGGTCAAACTCAAAGCATCCCTTCTCGCTTTTTCACAGAAATCCCTTTCTAAAGTCTTCCTAATGTTTCAGCCTTAGATGTTGGCCGTTGTGCTTTTAATACGTTTTAGCGCATCTCTGGAAATGTTTAAAACACGCAGGGAAATTAATGACCCCTGTTTCCCTGACCACTGCCTCTCAAATAACCGCAGAACAATTGCAGTCTGTGCTTGCATGTGCTCTCCAGCGAGGCTCCGTCAGTTGTGTTTGTTGTGAGAGTCACGTTGCTTCAGGAATTTTTATGCCAGCATTTAGAAAATGGCAAAATAAAACAAGTTCACTTAAGAATACAAATGGCCATTGTTCACACACACACGCACACACACACACACACACACGCACGTTTTGATTCTCTGTTCAGCCGACTTGGAACGAAAAGATTTTGAAAGGAAGTTTAGTTTTTTTCCACGAGTGTTGGATACTCATTGCAAGTGAGAAACCAGTTAAAGTCCTATTACTGCCTCTCATTTCCTGTTAGCTTGAGAGATAAAGACAGCGCTTCCAATATGGCCTTTATGTATCCCAGATTTTTTAATGCTAGTATAAATTATAGTTTAAATTCAAAGGGGCAAAGAAATATGGGCTCTGTATTTTCCACACAAGTCTGTAGGAATTACTTTGCTAAAGGTGCTGCAGCCCTTCTTTCAATCAGGCCTATTGTCTGCAGATGGAGTATTGTGTTCCCATTTCCAAAGTATTTTTTTTTCATCTTTATGTGCAACTTCTGCTGCTGTCTGTGGGAAATGTGGGAGCTGATCAAGGACAGAATGCCCACATGAACTAATATACAGAACAATTTGTTACACACGACAGCCCACTGATGGTGAAAACATCAATTTCCAACATTTACTCTTTTCTCTTGTTGCGTGAAAAAGCATGGACTGAGGCATGAGATGATTTAAAAATTTAAAAAGAAATATGGTAATTAATTAAAAGAATGTCAGTCATGCTTCATGGCTTGATCCTGCTCAGATTTAAGCCAATGCAAATTTTACTATTAACTTCAAAGTGATAGCAGTGACATCATTCATTGATCATGAGAGTTACTTCATATATGATCAAATAATCACATCAAGGGCTCAGTCCTTCAAGCTGCTAAAAACTGTTACACATTGAAGCTTTTCTGTTTGCAGAAATATGTTCAAAGAGCCTTGTACAAAGTATAGAAAAATGTGCAGAGGGATCAATGCTGTTGGAAACCTCAGTGCCCATATGGGAAAGAAAAAAACCTAAACCACTCTTGATGACTGTGGTGGAGAGGAGGCATTGCTTGGTGTTGAAATGTCATCCAGTGCATTCAAATGACATGCACAATAGCCACTTAAAAGATTTTAATTTCCTTCTAATGCCAACCAGTTGGAGCAATTTTCTCAAGAGCTCCTAACAGCAGAACTTAAAAAATGGGAGAGCAGGGCTAGCCCTGAATTTCAGCCAGAAACATGGCAATTTGAGCAGCAGTGCTAATAAAGCAGAAGGATGGATGCAAATTCTAAAATAGGTCCTACTGGACAGAGCACCAAATTATAAAGTAAATTTCAGGCTTTGCTGACATGGGTGGGAAGCCTTTGCTGGCTTCTATGAAACCAGATTTTGCTGCTGTAGTCATTGGCTTCTCATTTAAATATGTGGCATGTGCACAGATAATACATATGTTTTTCTTGCTAAACAGCAAGAATATGAGGCTTCATGGATTATTATAGTAATTTCCAAAGATTAATGGCAAAATTAAAAGGAATAAAATATCCACACTTTTATTCTGTTGTCTAATTTCAGTTTTGGAGCATCCATAAAAGTCAGTGGGGAAAAAGATATCAAATAAAAATCAAAAACCTCTGCCACGTTCACTTTGGCTGAAGCATTGCACAGATAGTATTTCAGTACTGAGCCTGCAAATATATGAAATACGAGATTATGATAATAAATATTTCACCATATTCTTGGTTATGTTTTTTTAAGGGTTAATAGTTTCCTACTGAATCAAAAGCAAACAAACAGTGGTGGACTAAGAAGTTAAAATTGCATTCTCTGTGTATGCTCGCCGTGATGAGACTTCCTTAAGTGATGGTGCAATAAAAGCCCTTTCCAGTATGCACCTCAGAAAAAAGAAAAGCCTTCCATAACTAGACATTGCACAGAAAACAAAAGGAATTGTGTGGAACTGTATTCCATGTGAGAGAAAATGGTAGTCAAATTAGGATTAGGTATAAAATAGTTCACATAACAGTAATTGTAGTTTAAAAGAGCATTTTTAATACTTTAACTTTTGCTTCGCTGCAGGTATGGTTTTGTTCCGTCACTGATAACAAGTCCTTGAATCCCAAGGGTTGGATTTTTGGTTGATTCAGTTACAGTAGCCTGAACTCAGCATCTCACCGTGTGGGTTTTTTCCATCATGAATTTTCTCCATGGGCTGAGAACTAAATTCTGTGTCATGTTTCAAATTATTCCAGAGACTCAGACAGGTCACAAATCTTATTTCTTCTCGCATCCCTTGAAGGGAGCTGCAAAGTTTGGAGTTTGAAAGTTGGGCTGTTGCTGGCCATTTCCTGTTTTCTGGAGGTTAGCAGAGACGCACTGTTTCTCATGATTTTTGAAAATGGATCCTCCCTCTGGCTTATTTGTGTAAATGTCTAATTGCCTTAATGTTGTGCCCTGTACTGCCAAGTTTTCAGTTTCTCTGGAAGAGTGCAAAGTTGCTGTAATTACTGGCTGCAGGAATAAATTCTTCACCATCATAGAGGAAACTCTCCTATTGCCAGCAACTGTAAGTGATTAAAAGTTCTTTCAAGAGGGTGATTGTTTGCAGTCAATAATTAAAGGTGCTTATCACTGTCTCATATTAAAGTGCATTTGCCAACATTTAACACTGCTTTTTCTTTCATTTCCTCGTTCAGTATAAACTTGTTGGAAAACATTCCTCCACTGTGTAATCCAGCTAGTGGAGCAAGATCCCTTCTGTTGCTTTTGAGAAATCCTGGGAAAGTTGTTGTGCAAAGATAGATACAAACATGGCTGGTTTGACTAAGTGCAGCACTTTTGATTTACTCTAATGATGCTGCTCTGTGCCTACTGTAGATCCTTCTTTGCCAGTGAAAATTTTCAGTTCTTGGCATCAGGCAACACGCTTACAATTCCTTCTCTGTGGGACTGGAGAAACAACTTGGGTCACTTCCACCTGAGATCATTTGAACTGCAAACCCTCATCTGCCTTGAATATTCTCCTTTGCATATAGAAAGCCTTGTAATAAGTTTTTTTCTTTGTGTGAAAACACACTGCATGTGTTCTGTTCAGAAAAAGTTAAGGTAAATATTTTTTTAAAAATTTCTTGGTGGCTTAGGAAAGATCAAACTCAGAAAATTCTGCAGAGAAAAATTAAGTATTCTGATTTATTGAAATTTTTCAGATCTGTAATGTCTTTCGTTGATCCTGACAACGTATCTGCTTAACACTGGCAGGAATGTTAGCTTTGCATTTCAGATTTTCACTTGGTTATTTTTAGTTCTTCTGAAGCCTGGGAAATAAGAAATGTAACCGCTTTGAACAGTCTGAAAGAGCCAACTCTAGCAGGGCCTCTGAATCTGATTAGATAAAACAACAAAGAGGTTCTGTTAGGGCAGAGGCAGGAAGAACTAAGGTGGGTGGCAATATCTGTCATAACTCAGGGGAAATGTAGCCTCAAAGCACTCAAAAGTGGGTGAAAAAATAACATAAGCAATAGACAACTTTCCCACATCTTAGGTCACTCTCCAAATGCAGTTTGAAGAACTTTCTCTGCGCTCCACCTTTTTTTTCTTTTTTTTTTTCTTTTTTTTTTTTTTGTATTTTTAAAGTACAATAAACAGCACATGCATGTGTGTTTATATTGAAAAGCTGATTTAGGGGAACATCATTTCTCTTCAGATAAGTATCTGAAAAAGTACAGTGCGGCAAGTGCAATTAGATTTGTTGGTACAGAAACGGTATAAGATCTTAAGGGACAGATTTGCAATTTTTGTTTTCCTCAGAAAGTTAGGTAGCTTAGGGATGCACACAGGAGATTTTTCCCCTAAAATACAGCTAATCATAACACCACATTTTTATCCTACTGTCCAAAAAAAGAAACAAAGGTTATGTTTAGTGCAAATGGGAGGTGTTCAGTATTTTGGAGGGCTTGATTTAAAAATGATCTGTTAATGGAGGGGTGGAAACCTGAAACACCCAATCAGCCAAGGATTGTGCTTCCCTTCATTCAGTGTAGGATGCTTATTTTGGGTTGGAAGAGATAGAAAGAGAGATTTCTGCATTTCCTCAGGAAAATCAGTCAAAATGTTTTCCAAGTTGCTGTGCATCCACGATGTTGAGCTTTGTCTGTGTCAGAGGCTGGGAGTGTTACCTGTTTGAAGCCCACTGGTAAGTGTGCCCCAAACTAGTCCTGCAGCTGAGGAATGTTGTGCTTATTCCTCATATTGGAGGCATATGAGAAAAATCCCTCCAAACTGCTCTTTCCCTGTGTGTGACTGTGGCATTCCTCTGGTAATTCCAGGTCTGTCTCCCATGGGACAGATGTGGAACAGGAGATGCATACAGGTGTGCTAACTAATGCTAATCCAACACCAGTTTGCACAGTTCCAGAGGTTCAGCCCCCCGTGCCAGACTGAGGGTGTTCATGTGTGTATGCCTGTGAACTAAGCGGCTTGTAAGTGGTATTTTTCATCAGGCTAAAGGTAGCTACAGTGTACATTTGGGCAGGAGAGCTGGAGTGTGAAATTTATCCTATTACCTTTCTCCTCAAGTTTTTTCTCATTATAATTTCACCAGAAAATAATCTGCTCCACAGTTTTTAATTTTCCTTGAAATCTCTTTGTGAGATTCAGTCTTACATTCCTGCACAGGGAATTGAGCATCAGATCTTAAAAGCTTGAGGGGGAAAATTCAGATTCTTGCCAGGAATTGTTGCCTATACAAGTTCTGCTCCACCTGCTGATCTGTGGACTGTCCAGGTGAATGTATAGGAAGACTTTTTCCCATGATGAATGGAAAAAAGATAAATGGACATGGATACCGCTTTTTCTCATTGGCCAGTGAAGGAATAGTCCCCTCAAAACCAGGTTCACATGTAATAATAAAAACACTGGGATATGTTAACCAGTATTGATGGGGGATATAGGGTGACTATTACAAGTCTGTTCTCTGTGAAAAGTAAGTTTACATGTTTTGTCAATTTAACATAGCTGTCTCACTCGTCGTCTTCTCACTCGTAGAGACAGAGGGCCCAGTCCCATGCTGTTTGGACAGATGCTGTTAGTACAGAGATGGGGGATGAGGAAGTCAGGGAAATCTGAGGTCTCCTTCTCTGTGTCCACATCCCCAGCTCTGCTTGGGGACATTTCAGGTAGGTGCAGGTCCCTCACTATGAGCACATTTCTAGCGTGACACCATTGTTGCCTTGTACTGGCATAAGGAGGCTTCATTCTGCACCAGGTGAAGCAGCCTTTCTGGAGTCAGCATGTGTCTCCTGCTTTTTGGTTTCATTTTTCCTTACCTGGAAAAAAAGATTATCTAAACTGATGTTCTGTGTACATGAAACAAGAGCCAGCCAGATAGAGACTATGGAATAGAAAACCTCACTACTCTGGAATTCAAATCTGGACAGACAGATTTATTTATTTTTTTTTTCTGTATAAACAGTGCATTAGGGATATGACCTGTCATTACTTAGAGATTTCCAGCAGTGGAACCTTTGGTGTCTGTCTACCACCCACCTAGTACCAAAAATGCCACCAAGAGATCGGCTTGTCGCGGGACTAAAATAGTCCTTAACACTTAGCCTCAAAGGACTATGACACCTGTTCTCCTGTGTCTTCTCTTTCTCTCCATATCTACCCCACTAATCACCTATTAGCTCCTAAGGTACCAGAAATAAACACCAGCAGTCCCAAGGTTCAGACAGTGTATATTAAGACCTGTGAAAACAGTCTTTTGCAAGCATTTGTCTGGAAAATAATACCTAGCTTAAGGATTTAAAACCTACTGAGGTTTCTTTGTTATTTCAGGCTTCTGGGAATGGTCATTTTCTTAATGTGATAAGAAACTGGGAAATGTTTTCAAAGAAAAGGCACTTAGATGTGTGGCCTGCCTGGATTAGTAAGGCTGGAAGCTGTTGTTCCATGAATCCCTTAATTATGACAAATCTTCCCTGGCAAAGCTGCTATATATATTTAATTGAATATTGGGCTAGGATTTTTACATGTATACTGAAGGTAGTTAGGTGTCACAATTGTCTCGCAGTGTAATAATATTTGAAGTGATTTAATTTAGAGTTGGATAAGCTTGGACTTTTTGTTCATTTCCTCCACTCTGAGGGATAAAATAGCATGGTGTGAAAGCCTTTTAAGATTCAACAATACTGTTCAAGCATAGCATCTGCAACTAATAACTGTGTTACTTTGAATGAAAAAAAAGTCTAATTATCATGGAAAAGAGAAGATGGTTGACTCATCTTCTGCAGTTTGGATTACATGTGTGGGATTGTGTTTTGGATGGAGCACTCCAGAATAGCAACACTCCATCAAAAACACAGTCATACACCTGTACTCCAAATGGCTGAATAAGGCAAAACACATGTCATCTGAACACTGTGAATCAAATTAAAAAAAAAAAAAAAGAAAAAGAAAAAGAAAAGAAAAGAAAGGAAAGCTGGAAGAGAAATAAAGACAAGTACCATAACATTGGTGTGTCTGAAGGGTTGTTTCTTTAAAGCTCCCTGAGTGATTTATTTATCACTAAACCTCTGTTCGCAAGCCATGTTTGATTTTGCTCGATGCTGATATAGACACTGAAACTGGATATTATGGAAAGGGCTGCCAGCAACTGTTTGATCCTGATAAATTACAATAACAGGCACAATTTACAATGAGAAGCTATTGCTGCTTCTGGCTCTAATGTGTGATGAGGTTTAAAACGTGGTGGGCCAAAATTCCCTTACCTGGTGGCCCCCTCAGACCATTTACGGAAGAGCATTTAAGAGAGCCACTGAGCAGAAGAAAATTACATTCACAGCAAGGGCCAGGCCCAATTTTATATCAAAGGTGAGCATGTGTGTGTATGTGTATCTGCCTGCATTTGGAGTGAAAGATGTGGGGAAAAGAAATAGAAGGAGCGTGTAAAATCCACATGTTTGGAAACTTGTGTGTTAACTGAGCAGCCCATTCCCTGGATCCTTCTACATGTGCGCACACCTCCCAACACCCCCCACACCACCACCCCTC
>VXAX01007979.1:637637-754521 GCA_013399835.1 Leptocoma aspasia
CCCCCCACACCACCACCCCTCACCACCCCCCTTTATGCCTGCAATGCATATGTGTTATGAATATTGAAGTATTTGCTCTGGAAAGTTAATTGATGACTGGCTGCTTATTTGATCTTCACAGTGTCGAGTTCAAAATGTAATGAATGATAAAACCCACCCAATAGCTGGCTTGGAAAGAGGTGTAAATTCAGAAAAGTGATATGAATTAGAATCCCCTGCATATTTTCTTTGCAGTAGCATTCCCAGACACCTGCCCCTCATTTCAGAAACTTATACAAGCCACAGTCCACACCCAGAGGAGTAAAGACAGATTTCTTGATATATTTCATTGCCTAGAAACTTTTGATAATCTCATCAGGTGCTGTTTTTCCTCTTTAGGGGACTTTGAGTCTAATCAGATTAACATACACATTCTTACTGATGTGCCAAAAGTTAACTGTCATGGGGGCTAATGAAGAATGGAGTGAAAGGAATGCTGCAGGAAAAAGGGGAACAAGAAAAAGATATCAACTACACATACATGAAACTATTCATTCTCTGATCAGCTCACGTTGCTGGTGCCTCCTGTAGTGAAGTGCAAGGATAGAAGAGACAATTTCATACACTTTTGTTAGTGAAACATTTAATGAAGCTTCAGAAAGTCTCTAGGAGTAGTGGTGATATTTGGTGTCTCTGACAGATTGTTTACTCCACTTCTGAAGGACTGTAAAGCACCTCACCTAACACTGGATTCCTGTCTTTGGGAAGTGTTCACCTGACCAAGACTGTATCATATCTTTTGCCTGACCTCATCTTCTGTTGTCTCATCCAGCTGCTGTTAGATTCACATGGGATGTGTCCAGAGATGATCAGGAGAGGTTGTTTTTTATTTGCAGCATGCTTCTCCCTTACTCCAACACATATAAACACTTGCATGTGAACAGCAGAAGCTGTCCCCAGTTCCATATTCACAAACCTACTTTGTCTGTGTACTCTGCCTTTGACAAGTAAACTTTCCCCTTCCTTTATTTTTCCTCTCTTGTTTTCCTTTTAAAAACCCTATATATATATATTCCACTAACCATTCCTCTTTTCCTTTGAAGAAATGTATGTATACACATGCCTACCATCCCTGTCTCTGCCACTGCTTCCCCAGCCTTTATACAGGATCAATATTTCCAGTGTCATCTGCTGGAGAGAGGCAGGCAGAGTTGCTGCATGTCTTTAAAGAGTGTGTGAGTGAATGTCCATGAACATACACATGTGCACACACGTGCTCTCATGTATAGGTGCACCCCTGTCTTGTGGAGTGAGGGGTTCCCTGGATCATGGAGAATGAAGCAGAAGAGGTGAACAGGGACTTGTGTCTCTGTAACGTGGACACAGTTTAGCAAAATAGTATGAAATATAGATCTTGAATGAAAAGGGGACAGGCATTGAGGACAAAAGGCACACACGTTCCGCTAATTCTAAATATAGACAAACATTTAATGTCAGTATCTATGGATTCTGTGTGAAGGTGCAGACTATCTAAGAATCATTTCTGAAGAGGTGCCCATTTCCATGCTGCTGGAAATTTTCTGCCAAGAATTAGGTTGGATAATTCCAGGCCAGGTTCCAAGATTACAGGCCTATCAGGGGGGCATGCATTAGAAATTGAAATTAGATATGACAAGCTGATCACAGGAGAAAAAAAGGTTAAGTCAAAATATTTTGGAAAAAGATATCAGCCTGAAATTAGATTAATGGTTGCAAAAAGTGGCCTGAATATTCAAAATGAGGGCAGTCTATGGGAAATGCCTTAAATGAATCTTTTTTTTTTCTGAACAGGCTGTTCAAGTTGCCAAAAATGAGCAGAATTTAAGGGATTTGTTTTCTCCGTTGATCCCATAGTGAAAGAAGAAGCATGATAGTAATTTCCCTACACTCCTGGGGAATGTGGGTTATGTATCTACAGCTTGGTGGGTTCCCAGAATAGATAGGTCTGGTCTGTCCACTGGAAGTACTGTGGTACTGGGACGGGTAACTTGTGTGACCATGACTTGTCTCTAGGAAAGCAGCCATAAAGACATTGCTTTCCCTAGTAACTGGTTCCGGTCAGTAATAATGATTACTTCTTTTGATAAAAATGCTCTAATGATCTAATGATCTAATTCAGCACTTAAATGTGTTTGACTTGAACCTTCCAACTTGTGAGACCCCCTCTGTTAGATTAAAGAGCTCAGAAGTGCAGTCTATTTTTTTCTGGGGCAGTACTAATATATTAAAAACCACTTCTTCTTGACCAGCTGTGAGTTAAAGTCAGCAAACTTGCTGTGGGGAGCTATTGCTTTCATTTTAAACCAGCTTATATGACAACAGAGCGGCAGGATGTGCGAGTCACTGGAGTTTACCTTTCCACCTGCTTGTGCGGGCTCCGAGCAGCAAATGCAAGCGATGGGAAAGTTAACGACCAGCGACAAGAGAGCTGGCCGCACGCAGTCCCCCCGTCTGGCAGCTCTGCCTCAGCTGAGCCAGTGCTGCCACAGGGGGTGTCCTGGGTTTTAAGGGAGAGATTTCCACGTGTCCCTCCTGCCTTCTCTAGGCAGCAAACCACCTTGCGCAGTTCAGATTTCATCATGAGCCATGTTTACTGAGTTGTCAGAGATAAGCCTGTCTCTGGAGGCAAATTGTTAGGACTGGGAACAGAAATGCCAGCAGTGAGCACATATGGCAATGTTTGTACTCTTAAGTTTGAAAGAGCTAGACAAGTTAACAAATACAGATGTTTAAAATCAGTAAGAGTGTTTAATGAAAACAAACAAAATACTGTAGTCTATAAAGCTAAACCTGTTTTTCTTTTGCTCCTTTTGACAAGCTGGGATTAGTGTTTTTCTGAACCTATACCCTCCTTGACATATGGGACGTTTTTGAGGGACATTAGTCCCAGCAGATGCTGGGTGGCGCTTGGGTGGATGCCTCTGATTTTTAGTTAGTTAATAAATCAGCTTTTACAACCATGTGTATCCTATGATTTAACACATGCGTAACAATAATACTGGATTAGGAAGAACAAACTGTTTCACTGCAAAGGATATTTTATTTCTGAGTAATATTGCATACAATAAGAGCTTTTCTGTAACATAAACAAAGGATTCATGCTATTTTTTCATTTAGCCAATGCCCTTCATCCCCCATGGGTGAAATTGTGCTTGGAATTGCATTAGTACAAATGCAGAGTACCTCCACTGAGCTCAGTAAAACTCTTTCCATTCACTTCAAAGGATGCTGCGTCAAACCTCATGCAGCCTGCTTTCCACAGGCATCAGCAACCACTTCCTGCCTAGTAAACTGCTTAAGTGATGTTCCCTCAATTAAAAGACTCATGTAATGCTTTACCTAATCAGAAGGTTAAATAGTGTCACGTTGCTTTCCTACAAAATCTTTCCTGTGTGTCCTGCTCTTGTTTTTGGAAGGAAAATTTTCTTTTTAATCTTTAAGCTCCCACTGCAGATATGTGCTAAGCTACTAGCACACATGACATCATCCTTGGCTTCAGCCTTTGAGAGTGAAATGGTATTTAAAAATATGAAATTCTGGTAGCAATGTGAGACCCGAAGTTGAAGTTTAAAACAAAACTGACAACAAAATCAACTGCCAGGAAACAGACTATTTTTTAAATTAGACATCTATCATGTCAACTTTGAGTTAATCTCTGGAGCCAGCTCAAGAATGGATGAGGTAATATTTGCACATGTTGTGGATAAGATAGAATGAAAATAGATTTTCTCTCTTTTTTTTTTTTNGGCTACAAAAGTTATGAAGCCTGATGGTTGGAATCACGAGCTGTGATTGAGGGGTTATGTGTGAAGCAGCAGATTAGAATGGCTTTAATATGTTACATGATGATCTCTGAAAGATCCCAGGCTGTATACAAAGTGTGGTGAATAGGGGCACTTGCAGGAGGTAGGAAGATAGGTGATAAGTGGAGGGTTGACATACTTCTGGAGAAAGCTCTCAAAGCCAACACATTTAGTGGATAAGTTTAAGGACTTGGTTTCACTGCTTTAATTCTTAGTGCCAGGGGTTGAGTCTTAAAAGGGAGTCAGGACTTGCTGACAGAACCAGCTAAAAGATGGCTGGGTGTAAGTTACAGTGCATGAAAGAAAATGAAACATTGAGTCATAACCTGTTACAAGAGCAACCTCTTCTGCTATTACAGAAACTATCTGAAAATTTGTTTTTGTCTGTGTTAATAGCGCTTAAAACACATGCGAATTACAGCTGGGAAAGGAATTTCACTAATTCCTGTTTTCTGTGCTGTTTGTGAAAGCTTTTCTTAGCCTTTGTCCATGCTGTTCTCTAAAGCATATTCCTGGCAAAGGCCTACATTCCTTGCTCAGCATTTGTACCCAACTGCCTGTGAAAGGTTGACACGTGCAGAAACTCTCAGAGGCCTGGCTAAGGAAGTGTGGGGCTCAGGTGGCTTGTTCTATCTTGTTCTTTTTTAGTGGTCTCAGTGGGCTTTTCTATAATCTTGGCAGTTCTGGAGACCAGTTAAGTTAAATCAGTTCTTTCCAAGACTCTGCCCAGAGGTCCACGCTGCAGCCTTGTCCATAATGAACAGCTATAAATTGCTAGTCCTTTGATCTGTTTCTCCACACTACTGGAGTAGCTTTGCACCTCCTAGAAGTGTTCAGGAGCAGAGGCAGGAGTGTTCTACAGAGTAGGACCCCACCCTCCACAGGGAGACATATGAGTTTTTTTGAACCTTTTGAGCCAGTTTCCCTTGGGGATGTCAATGGAAGAGGACTGAAGGACATACAACAAGCAGGAAGAAAAATATGTGTTCCTATGGGAATGTGAGGCCCAGGAAAATAATTGAGACCTTGGTCTTTGAATCAGAGCAGGAAAAGTCTATTCCACAGCCATCTCCATCCCTTTTTGAGAGATATGCAGACAAGAGATTGATTTCAGTCACTAATGTCAGGTTTACAAGCGTAAGAGCTGAATTTTCTCTCAGGCAGTTTTTGCTGTGGACAACTGTGAGTTTGTTACCATCTTCTGGAAACCTCGCAGTCAGGGGTGCTGCAGTCTTTATTCACAAGTGACCATTACATATTCAACTCCATTCATATCTGCTCTCCAGCTGAACAATAGGTCTGAAAACTGACTAGCTGGGTTTAGGGCAAGGACACTGTTCTGCCTAAAAATGCCAGAGGACATTCAGGTGAGAACCAGCAAAATGTGAAAGAGCTTAGACATGACTCAACCAAGGAGATCAGCTTCCTCCAAAGAAGAGCACACTGTAACTTCTTGTAGGACCACACAGAGCAGGACAAAGCACAGAGTATTTTCACAGCCAACTGCTATTCTGCAAATGGATAAAGAAATAAAATCACTAATTAAAAAAAATCAGTGTTTTTGGAAGTGTGCAGTTTTTCAATAGAATACAAAATGAGTACACAATATTCACTGCTTTCTGAACAGAGTCAGTGGAGAAAATCTGAAGTAAACATGAGGAGGATTGGGAAGGAATGGAAGTGAAAAGTTTTGAAAAACTTGCAGTTCTGGTTTTTTTATTTCCCTAAGAGTCTTGGGGTTTTTTTTTCTGTGTCCATTTTGATTTGTGGAAAGCTGTTTACTTGACATTTATGCTGTATACCTCTCTGTGAAGAAAGTTATACAACATATGTGTTAGTCTATGCAGGTGTTTATAACTGTGAATGTTACTTTTGTAGTTTGCCAAATGGAAAATGCACCCAATGGCATCTTCTTGAACCTGTAAATAAACTGTTTTCCAGAGCAGCCATCAAGCACATCATGAAAGGAAATGGCAGAACTATTCCACTGACAATAGCATGAGAATTATTATGAACCAGATGTGAAACAATACAAATATTAGTGAAAAGAATAGTTTCTGTCTACCCGAGCATGACAAAGCTTCAGGAAACACAGGGATACGGATTGGATGTGCAATGAAAATAAATGTGTGATTCTCTGACTGGAACTGCAGGCCGAAATTCTTCTGGACAAGCTCACATATGACGTATTATGGGTATGAACACTAACCAAAAGCCACTCATCCCTTTGACCGGGGCCAAATTTTCTTGCTCCCCATGGGTGAGAAGCCATGGCATTCCACCTGGGCATCAAACCCACAACTCCTTTCTGCCCTGCAGCCACAATTCTGTCATGGGTCCCTGTAATGCCTGATTCCAAAGGGACTTAGCAGGTTTACACCACAGATGTAGGCTTCAGCCTTTGGTGTCTGGCTCTGCTTGTGGTGCTCCTCTGTGTGTGTGTGCCTCCCTGAGGCAGCTGGGCGCCGCTCAGGAAGGGGAGGCAGGGACATGAAGCGCAGTGGGTTGTGCACCCTGTCTGCCAACCCACTGGGGATGTCTCAGACACAGAAGGGCATTTAAAGGGCACCAAAACCTATTTTTTGGGCAGCTGAATCATGCCCTAGGTGTTTCACACAGCAGTAAGTTCCAGCAAGCTTGGATGTGAATATGAATAGCAATGCTGCAGTAAGGGCTACAGCTGAAGGTTGAATATAGTGCAACACTGGCATTTCAGAAACAGAAGATAAGGTTTCACTCTGGAATTTATCAGGGTACCGGTGCTAACATGTAAATTAGGTGGAATAATCACATTTTGTCTTTTTAACTAAGGTTAGAGCTCTTCCTTATCAGCAGATGAAGTGTTTACCAACTGACCAGGTTTCTGTTGAGACTGGGCAAGGACAAACTGATGTGATTAAAATCTCACACTTTTTTTTTTCTCCGACAATGTTTCATGTGAAAACTTCAGCAGCCCATCTGGCCTCAGTTGGTGGTTTTCTAAGTTGCCAGCTTTACTTCAGCATATTGTGATAATATTATTTCAAAATAGCCACATCATCAAGTATCTTTCAAGATGTGAAATATTTATAAAAATACATATTCCTGTTTCACTTTATACAATCCCTGCCATCCTTTACCTACCAAACTTATGTCATGTGAGCTTTTATTCCATTATTAAAAGGGAGATGTGAAGTCATGTGGCCATCCTATCACAAGCTTTTGCCAGCTGTAAACCTCATCACAGATCCTGTAAAGTACATTTCCACAGATCAAGTTACTGCCAGGGAAGACTTTAACAATCTTCTACCCTACTTTCAACCCTCAACAATTAGTATTAGCAAATGGTCCAGGCCACTGCCTGAATCACATATGATTTCTATTCAAGAAAGACAAACTTTTATTCAAACCAGACCCATAAGCTAAACACATGAGTTTCCCTCCTTAAAATAATGAATCTGAAGTAGTTTCTATCATTCATTTTAAAAATCACTCTCACATTTGAAATCAAGTTGGCTGTTTTCCCTTGTCTGTATTAGCCATCTGGTAAGGGTGACTTTTCTAGCACTGGTGTCTAGAGCTAGGATTCATTCTTTAAAAAAAACCACAAACCAACCATCTTCCCCCTCTCACTTTAGTTTTTTTCAGTTTTGGAGCTTGTCCTCGTAATATAGACAAAACTCATCCTATCTTTGAAAAGGGAAAAAAACCCCTCCACACATGGCATAACTTCCTCTATAAGATTCTTAATATATTTTACAGTCAAAATGTAGTTTTGTATGTGATGATTTAAGAAGGCACACACATGCTTTCAGGTCATTAAAGTGCATTGTAAAAATAATAGAGACACAAAGGGCTTATTCTCAAGAAACGATGCACACCCTCTTCTCCCTGGAATATTGAAGATCTGTTTCATTTTTCAGTATAAGGCAAGTTCAAGATGCTATTTCCTCACCACATACCTCAGCGGTGCATGACCCCTGAAATAAAAAAAGTGAGGGGATTTATATACAAAAGAAAAATCTTGGCACTTCTTAACATTTTGCTGCTCTTCTTAAATAAAGAAAAACCTTCAGAACAAATCCTCTTAGTGCTGTTGCAAGGGGGTTGTTCTATCAGAGAGCCTCATTTTCTGCGGATGCTCCCTGAGTGAGTCAGGGAGTTTTTTAGATGCCGCTTTGTAACAAGCTCTAGTGAAACAATGTGTATTTAAAACTGCCCTTTGTCCCTGATGATTGGCTGTGCACCTGATGATTGGCTGTGCACAATAAATGTGGATGAGAAACGGTATGTGTGGTTTTGATGCACTAACAGAATCGTAATTAAAATCTGAAAGCCAGATCAACCAGAATATTTTTCCAATTAAGTATACCTCAAGGTGTCTTAACAGGTACTTTTTGGCAGATGCAAGCTGTCTGTATGCTTTCCACCTCCTTTAAAAATATAAAATATCTTGATACACTGAAGCAGGGATCAATAAATAATTGCCTCTCTATGCAGTGCAACATGCACAGTATTTCTTATAGTGGTTGATCTTGGCTTACTGGCTGTCCTTGCAGAGGTTCAAGTCTCTCCTCTGTGAAGGTATTGGTTCTCCCTGGATGAGTGAGTGGGAAAGAATTCAGCATTTTCCACAAATCTTCCAGCATCCCTGCCCTGTTAACAACAGACCACCTAGACAAATTCTACCATACAATCATAGAATGTTTGGGGTTGGTTGGAAGAGACTTTAAGGTTTATCTAGTCCCACCTCACCTACAATGGGCAGGGACACCTTCCACTAGGCCAGGTTACTCAGAATTCCGCTGAGTGTGGCCTGTAACACTTCCAGGGCTGGGGCATCCACAGCTTCTCTGGGCAATCTGTCCCAGTGCCTCACCGTCATCACTGTAAAGAATTTCCTCCTAATACCTAATCTAAATCTACCCCCTTTCACTTTGAAGCCGTTCCCCCATTGTATGATAATCTGAGAAAGCTGAGTGTAATGAAATTTGGTAACAGCAGTCCCTGCAGGTATTCCTGGTTGTGCAGCAGCCCATAGCTCAGGTGCTGTGCATGTGAAGGAGTCTGTGACAGTGTGGGAGCATCAGCACAGCAGCTTTCAGGTGTCACTTCACTTGCTGAGATTGCCCAGCAACACCTCCCACTCTGCATCAACCAGCTGCCCCCCAGCATAAGAACAGCAGGAAAGGACAATCTGGGGCTCACAAGCAGCAGCATGGAGGGGGGAACAGCCTAGCCAGGGTCCTGAAGCCTTGGCCTCCATCCTACCGTGGAGGGTGTCCAGTGACTGTTCATGGTTTCTGCTGGTGCGAAAAGAGGCTCCTCTCCCACAGACTGGAGATAAGTAGCCAAAGGTTTCAGGCAGGAAGAAGTCAGTTTGGTTTAGAACTAAATGAGAACATGCCTCTGCCCTTCTAATCTGAATAATAAAAGCCTGCTGGTAATAGTATTTTCAACATTTTGGTCAAGGTTTATAAAGGAGTGAAATATCTTTTATTACACTAGTCAGAAAAAGCAGACAAGATTTCAATAGACAAAACTCTTCCTCAGATCAGTAAGAGTATGCCTAGAGAGCCATTAATGTTTTGTGTTTGTAATCACTTTTGTAGTAAAAAAAAGTCCTAAGATGTAAGCAAAGTTGAAAGAAAACTGAAATTGCACAGTTCCCCAGAAACCTTTTCTGTAGTGTTTATACCACTTCAGTGCATTTTGGGAATCTGAAATTAATCATCAGCTTAAAATCTCATAAGGATTCCTGGTGAGGAATCCTTATAGCCATTAGCTCACCAATTAGCAAGCACTTAGAAAGTGTTTAGAATATTTAAAAAATATTTTTAAAATTGAAATAGTAAATAGACTTACTGTTCATAGAGATAGATGTGGTAAGAGCAGGAAGGACAAGCACTTGCCACCAGCTCTCTTGAGCTACACGATGGTTCTTTATTGAGCAGCCATTGCTACACCACATTGTTTATTTAGGAGGATCTAGTCCACACATCCCCGCAGGAAGATGCTGTTTGACTGTTCTCACCATTATTGCTGCCATTTGCAGCTCCAGAGCTGTCATAGCCATGAAGGGAGTTGAAGATCCACCCAGAGCACATTCCTAGGGAGACTCTTCTCAGTCTGTGACTGCTGGCCCAGAGCATCAGTCCCACCTACAGAGAGTTATCTGACATGGCCCACATCCTCTCCTGTGCTCCTCTCAGACCTACAGTATCACACACAGTGGCCTGTTTTCAGTTGTGTCTGTCTAGACCATTTCCATGTGCCTTTGGCTCAAGGGGAGCCTTTCCAGTGTGATTGCTGGAGCGTGCACCCAGAAAATGTGCTGGGTTGTCTGCAGTGATGCTTCACGAGTTGGAGTTGCATTGCGTGGCGTTTCTGTGGGTAACACGTCAGTGTATTCCCGCTCGAGTCCTCTTCATTTGATCTTTGCTGGGACATTAAACTTCGCTATTTGCTGCGAGGGTTTTAACACTCTCTGTGAGCCTGGAGAAGCTGAGACACAGCGTCCCTGCAGCCGGGGGCTGTCCCCCAGCAGGTGCCCAGGGTGGCCACCGCTGGCCTGAGGGCTGCGGCCCCTCGTGGGAGTCAGCAGGGGGTGCTCCCGCAGCGAGGCAGTGCTGCCACGCAGCCCTGCGTTAAACAATGTGCCCGATAGGAAGTATTGGCTTATAAATTATTAACCGCAGCCCTCTGACACTCCAGCAGACTCACAGCTGTGGATATTTTATATAAAAGACAAGTAATGGAAGAAGGTGAGAGCTTCAAAGTGTCTTGTAACCCAAGAAGGTCTGTACTGTATAAGCACAGGAGGCAGCAAGGGATTACAATGAGTTGTGTTTGGGCTGCAGGGAGAGTCCCTGCTCTTTGGCCACTATTTGATTCCTGGGCCCAGCACGGAGCCTTTGTCAGCAGCAAGTTTCCTGGTGGCGATGCTGAAGGGAAACCCTGGAGGGAATATTTCAGCTGCTCCCTTTTGGGTAGGCAGGCCATGGCCAGCTGCTATTTGCTGGCTGCCATAGGATGTGTGGGAATGTACAGGGATGTACAGGGATCTGCAGGGGTGTTGGGGGGTGGAAGGAGGGTTGCGGCAGAGAGGTGGCATAGCTAAGGGTCGAGAGCAAGAAAGAGCTGCTGCCAGGAGGAGAATAAAAGTAGAAGGAAAAAGCAAAAAAAATAAAGGGAGGAAATACTCCAGTGGCCCCAAATACCCGTGGACTTTGTTATATTTTTTGTTTCACACTGTGGTTACTTTTCTGGCCCTCTTAAAAATGACGTGTGTTCCTTGTGTGTATGTGGAAAGAAGAGGTTGTAGGGATGCTTTGAAATGGGTTTTTCAGGGCCTGCTGTATGGAGACTCAGTCAGTTTTATAACTTGGAGATACGCTCAGCTTGATGATCTGGAAGATTTGCTGTAGACAGCTGGATTCTGGGTACTTTGTCATCTCATTAAAGCCAGTTAGTGCACTGTTGAGGTCACAAATGCTGGCTGATGTTTTTCTACTCAGTTATTTGCTGGTGTCCAAGAAGTTGGGAGTTAAGGAAAACAAGATCTTTTGTTTCTTAAATAATTCTTAAATAATTTTTGCCATTGAAATTCTCACTCAGCATGTTCCCCTTGTCGTGTTGAAAAAACCTAGTACAATTATCAAGCATTTGGGTGTAGGCAATAATACAAAATAAATAAAAGCATTTTTGTACTATCTCACACTGTTAGCTCCTGAGGGAAACTCTCATAACAATGAGAATGGAAACGGACATAAATTAGGCTGTAACTACAGCTGACTAAATAATAGCTGGAGTTTTTTGTCAAGTGAGTTGTTCAATTAATATTTTTGTGGTCTTCAGCGGGGAGAAATTACTTGACCAATACTGTATTGTTTTTTTCTGCAAATAAAGCAACATTGATAAATATGTGCTCTTTTGCCTGGACTCACTGTCTGGCTTTGCCTTTATATTATGTTCTTTTAATCATTTCCTTAAAATTGACTTTTCCTAAATGGCTTATATGTGTTCATTTTGAATAGGCTTTTTTAAACCAGAAGAAACAATCACCCAAACTGGCTTCCAGACCCATGTAATGAGCATGGCTTCTCCCAATCCATTTTCATTTACTCTTCTCTTGACTCTTCTCTTCCATCTATAGGGGTGTATTCACACTTTTTTTCTGTTTCTCTGTATAAGTAGGCCCAGCTGCTCTTCCTGGAGCCCCCTGATCACAGAGGGATGCAGAGTGTGTGTGAGAGGATGCATCTGCCCCTGCAGACAGGGCCTGTAGTTGGGAAGCTGTTTCAGTAGTGACCTTTTCTTTTGCTCCACAGTAAAACCACCAGCCAGCTCTCAGTGCTCACAGAACAGCAACAGCCACGTGCACTGAAGCTGAGGTAGGTCAGCACTCGTGTGTAGCAGCAGACATTGAAAAGTAGCTGCAAGTCAAAGAATATGTGAAAATTGGGAACAAGCAGGATTGACTGGTGGATATGAGGAAACTCAAGTCTGCTGTATCTGCTGCTGTTGACGGTAAGTGCAGGCTTTTGGAAAGAAAACCAAGGTGTTATATCAGCTATCCATTAAACCAGAGACATTTCACCTCCTGTTTATCTCAAATTCCTTGGATTATCTTCACCAGTGGCACTATTAACTTGCTCTGCCTTCAAACAACTCCAAATTGAAGCATTTGCCCAAACTAATTCCTCTGGATATTTCATTGTACAGTTGAAACCAATTGTGTGAAGTGGATTTTTGTTCCCTGGACTCACAAGATTAGCCAGGAAGATGTATCTTGTGAGGAGTTAGGAGAAAAAGGCATTTTAAACTGATGCAAACATGGAACACCTTTAATTCAACTAGTTTCAGTTTTACCCCACTTTCATAGTGGATCCAAGCACACACTTGAAAAGACTGTAATTGCAACCTTACAAAGTGAAAATGCAGATTTTGCATGCAGAAAACTTTTCTGTGGCAGAATATCAGTGCTGGGTCAAACCACAGATTATGTGGTTAAAATCATGTGGTTACAGAATTGACCTGATCCTGGAGTACCCCCCAACACCAGTGGAATTCAATGGCAAAATTCCCATGTACTGGGAATGGACCAGTACTGGGAAGGATGGGATCCTTGAAACCAAAATCTCTCAATCACTGCAGTATTCCCATTGAATCTGAGGACTTCACATACATCAGGGTTTATTTAATGGACTGCTATATGTGCTCAGCAAACTGTAGGAGCAACCTGCCTGCCAAATGAGTAATGTAGGGTTGCAGGTGCTTGGCTTGGCCAGATTCAGAGCAAGGTTGGTGTGAAGTGGTAGTTCTGCCCCAGGGAGTCTTCAGGCTCTGACTCACCTGTGGCAACAGAATAATACTGAGCGGCTGAAGGGGTTCCTGCCCATCTGCAGAGGGGACTGCATTCTAATGGACAGGCGTCACCTACCCTCCTAGTGGCATTGAGGTGGGCTGAAATTCCAGCTAATTTCAAGTCTGAAATTGTGCCTGTCTTGTCTTTCAGTTGAGCTCTTCCAGAACAGATGATTTATTTGGACTTCAGTGGCAGGGATGGAGTGACAGGGTGGGGATGAAATTACTCCAAACCTAAACCATTCAGACAGCTTTGCTGGATAGCACAGTTAAAATCCTAAAACATGAGAAAGGCCTATTGATCTATGGACTTCTTAACCTTTTTTTATAAAAAACAAATAGAAGGATATTTTGAAATGAAACATCCTGTTTTAATTAGGAAACATAAAAATACTTTATACAATATCACTGTGAACAATTGGCATTTTTTAAAGATTTCCTAATATATAAGTGATTTGTTTAAAGCAAAATGTGTTCATAAACCTGATGTGTTTGTAAACCTTATGCTGTCAAGTCTGAATTTATAAAAAAAAAATGCAACAGCACAAATGAATCTAATAAAAACTCCTTTTATTTGTTATTCTAAAGTAAAAACAATGCCAAAGAACATTTTGATGTTCCACATGTGACAAGTTCCTTGATCCAGCTGAAAGCTTAACTACTTATCCTCTAGCATTGGGTACAACCATAAACATAATGATATTATATAGTTAAATTTCATGGAAACACAGATGGGTCTTAGTCTACTGCTTTGTCAGTGATGACCTGAAATCTTAGCTCAAGTCTTAGATGGATTTTGCTTGATACTTGCAGTGAATATTCTGTGTCTAGTCTGCAACCTGAAAATGATATTACTTTACATTAAAGAAATAAGCAGTTAAATTACAGCTTGTTCATAGGATATTTATAAATAGAAAAAACCAGCCAAAACCTAAAATCTCTAACTATGCTGTTAGCTATGGCTATACCAAGGGCTTCTCATTTGCCTGTTTCTCTGCAGGGCTGGGAGAGTCAGGAAAGCCTGGAAAGCGTAAAAGCCTCCATCAGTGTTTAATGAAAAATGCCTTGAGTTTTAAGGATTTGGGGTTGAATTAGTATCTGTGGATCAATAACAAAATATTATTTTTGTGTCACAACCATTTCTTTTTTTGTAAAATTTTGTTTTGTGCTTTCTTAATATAAAAGAGAGTGACTGAAATGTTTTTGAATTTAATTCCATTCGGCTGTTGGCAAGTTTTGTCTCCTGACAGTTGCAATTCTCAATGTTTGCATGCTCTGCATGAAATTGGCCATTTTACAAAAGAGTTATACAAATCCTAGAATCCTTGGCTTGCAAATGGGCTGGAATGAATTATGACCTAGTTGTCGTGTATAAAATTAACTAAAACCCAGAGTAAAGCAAAAGGCCTTCAGCAAATGCTTTTCTGCTACTAGGCTTTTTCTAAGAGATCATGTTGAATTAACTGTTTCTTGAACTTCCAAGAAATGTAGTGACTGGATTATTACAAAAGTCTTGGCTCTATGAAACTGGGATCCTTTTGTTTTAGGAAAACAATAGGGAAGCTTTTTTTTTTTTTTTTCATATGGACAGTTTCTCCTGGGCTAAACAGTGTGATGCCTGTGCAGTTACATCAGGGTCAGCAAAGCCTAACAAAGTGAAATTAATTGGTTCTGTTCCAAGTGTATTTATTCCTGGGTGCTTACAAAGAGTCACCATACGTAGGAAAACTGAGGGATCAACATGGAGCCTATGTGACACAAATAAAGATCTGAATTCTTGAGTCAAATCACAGAAAAAGTCCTATATTTGGGAAGAGATAACCTAACAGGATGTTTAATAACTGGGGCAACATGAGATACATTGTATAGATGAAAACTGTATTCTGGGGAATAGTTCTTACCACAACAAGAGATTATGTCTTTATTCCTTAGAGACTGAGGGAAAGAACTGGAGATTATGTATCACTTAAATGTGCCACACACATTGTCTCTGAACACTCTGGTAAAAAGAAAAGTGCTTTCTAAGGCCATGGCTTCCTTGCTTAGTTGGATAGCTTTCAAGGAAAAAGAAAAAAAGAATGAAAAATTAATAAAGGAGGGGACTTTTTACATGTTTCACATTACCTTTGTTTGTTAAGCTGGAGTATGATGTGTGGAAAAATTTTAAATCTTTAAGGCATCTTTTAATATTTTAGTTACCTGAAATATTAACTGATTTATTAGGTTCTATGATATTGAATCCAGGTCAGTACAGGAAATACTCAGCTGCAGTGAGTCTCTGCAAAAAAATAGGTCAGACTATCCATATTTCTTTTTATATTGTTGGGAAATTCCTTCCCAGATAGCACTGTAAGTAGAAATGTGAGGTTTTTTGCATTTCACCATATTCCCAGTGGTTGCACTGTGACTTCCTCCACATGCTGTTCCAATGCCTCTCTGTCCTAGTCTATGAAAGAGCTCACTTAATATTCCCCAGAATATGATGAAATATGGAGACAGTGATATTTTCCATTTTAGGAGCAGAGCATTCTAGGAAACACATTCTAGGAAAAAACCTCTTGGTTACGCATTTGTGGAGCCTTAGCATCTCAAAGGCAAAACAGCTTCTAAAGGTAGGGATAGATGGTATAATATTTTTATGGAAAAATAAATATTTTTGAAAACACTGTTTATTTATTTTACTAACAGAATGCAAATCAAATTCTGCTACAGCTTCACAGAGTTCACAGCTTCTGTGTGAGTTATTGTACAAAACCAAACTGTACTATTTGCTCCAGAACCTTCTTCCATTTCATATTGTATATGCACATGCAAAAAATAAAGAGAATGAGTGAAAAATCTGCAATGTCATAGATAAAAATCTGCAAAGTTCTAGTCAGGAGTTGGTATTTCAGTTACTGGGTTTTGGGATTCTTACTTGTCTTAGCCCTTCTCACTACATCTGACAAAATTATCTGCAGATGCTCCTCTTGTTGCACCCAGTGGAGGCTGCAGCTTTCTGGAAGCCAGAGTGGAAGAGCAGCAGTTGGATCCAGAGTGCTAGAGCTGAAAAGTCTCACTGAAAGTCAAGTGCTTTTAGCTCAAGCTAGTTGCAGCAGGTTGTTCTGTAATTTGCTGTTATCCAGGATACTTCCTGCCAATCTTGGTCATGCTGTAGAATAAAGCATTGAAGACAACCCTACACCTTTAGGAGTAGAAACCTACAGGCCTAGGGTCAGTAAACCCCATTTGCCTCCAAAACCAACTTTTAAGTGTTTTTTTATTGCCTTGGATGTCCAAAGGCCTACAGCCCACCACAGGAAACCCTAAGCATAGGGATTTATGTGAAATTAGGCTGCCCAAAACCTGGTCCAAGGAGCTGTAGGTAGCTCTTCCATCTTAAAGATGTGCAGGAAAACAGTTTTTCCCCTGAATTATGAATCAGGTTCAAGGTGCTGATTCTTGCCTTCAAAAAACAGGCAGTAGCTGATCTCAGGTTTTCCAGAGGACTTGCCAAAAGGTTGGCTCAGAAAGATCAAGGATGGCTGTTGGTCTTCACACTGAAGACTTGCTGAGGCAGGGAGCTTCCATCCCGTGGAATAACCCACTACCAGAACAGAGGATCATCAGCACCTGATTGAAGATGAGAGTATGTGTCTTTCCAACATATCCAAGCTCTCTGTTGAACACAAAGCAAAGCAAAGGAAGAGCCCAAGAACCAAATAAAGCACTGTCACATCCACAACTCTCGTCCAGACAATGGGCCATATATGACAGACACTGTGCTAAGGAAAGAGGCTTACTTGCATACTCTTGTGATGACCAAAGTTATGTGGAATATAACAGGTAAAGTGATTTTTTCTGGCCTCCAAGTCCAGACCTTCTGCACATTTGAGGAGTTACTTTTGCTTACATCCTCACAGTGGCCCAGGAAACGTTGGGGTCCTGTTACATTTGCAGAGTTGGAGGACCTGATCTGTTATTTACACGTTATTATCTGAAACACTTGTTTATACAGTTTTAGTCACCATGTCACAGGAAGAGGATATAATTTGTCTGTTTCTAAAAGCAGAACAGTAGGTCTTAAGAAGACCTGGTCATAAGGAAAAGTTACATAAGCTACCTTTTTTTTTCTTTTACCTCAAAGGCAAAGGAAATCTTTGAAATGGCCTTGTCTATTAACTCAAAATGATTAAACAAAAATATATATCTAAACTGTGGACCAGGTCCTCTACATTAAGTCCACGTGTAGTTCCTTAAAAGAATTTGGCATTGTAATGCCCAGATATTAAACGTTATCTATATAAAAGATTAGGATTGATACTTATGCAGTGTGATGCATGGGTCAAATGCCTATGAGCCAAAATCACAAAATCCAACAGGCTGAGTTGGAGTCATATAAACTAAGAAATGATGAAGCTGTACCTTCAAGACTCATCCTAGTGTGGAACTTCAGTTATTAACTCTGGACTTGTTAAGACTTGTACCCTTGAATGTCCTTTTGGAGTCAGGTACTCTGCAACCCTTTTAATGCAACATCTCCAGTTTAGTTACGCAGAGCTTTGGGGAAGCATTTCTGTTTATTTGCCTCATTGTGTTTAATGTCTTACAGGTGAGAAGTGATTCTATCCTGCAATAGATTGAGGAGGTTTGGTGAATGTAGGGATTGACTGCATGGGTAATGGGCTCTATTTATGCCATAATTTGCTGGATTAACTCAGGATCTGAAACCACCTTGTAAACTGCTCAGTTCTTTGTCTTTTCACCTTTCCTGTTTAAGGGTATGGTCTTTCAATGGAAAAAGGCCTAGAGCATCCTTTATCTCGGTGCTCTGTTAGATGTTTTTTTTCTTGAAAAACTCAGATAAGAGGGCATCAAAGGGCTTTCCTTGATCCTTTCAGATGAACTTTTATTATTATACCTCAACCAACAGAGTAGTGGTTACCTCATTCAGACAGCACAAGAGTGGTGCTGCCTCGTACTATGGCTAAGGAAAAATGCAAGCAAAACAAGTTTGCTCACTTCTATTTCAGGCCGTGGAAAGTTTGCCCATTTGGGAAATGCAGTTAGCCAGTGGATGAGTTGTCATTACTTGGTGGTGCTCCGTATGGTTGGAACCTCTCCAGCAGCAGGACAGATCTTCTGCACAGTGTCCAAGTCTCACACCTGCAAAGCAACAGCAGCTTTGCTCACCTTTCGTCTGGTGGAGAGCTCGATTCCAGGCTGGCTCCAAGATTGCTGGGTGAGCCTGCCAGAGGCCTTTGGGATGTGAAAGAGTACCCCTCTGTCAAGGCTACCACGACTGTTTGCAACGCATCCAAGCTAAGTGAGAAGCCATGGCTGACAGTAAGGAACCTATCCCTAAGGATTAGTTCTTCAGCATGAGACAACTTTCTCTTCCAACTCATATATCTCCTTTAAAAAAGTTGCCTCTGGATCAATCACTGAGACCAGTTATTTCTATCTCTAAATGGACACATAATGAATTCTTATAGAAGAAAAGTCTCTGTTTTCTCTCTTTCACATTGCCAGTCTTCCTGCTGTTTTAATCCTTGTGGAACAGAGCAGCTGTCAGAATGTGCATGTGTTTCGCTGCAGTTGCATCCACAGTGACAACTAAAAATAATACAGGAGGGAGATAATTAACATATTGCTACTTTTCTCTTTGTACTGTGCTGCTTACACATGTATTTACTAACATGCTGCTCTATCATGGTTCCCATTAGTGTTGTAAAGTTTTCCTACATATGGGCTTTAAGCTTTTCTAAGCACAAATTTGACTTTTATTAGAGAAACTTGATATAAGACAGTAATTTCAAAACTGACTTATTGCACACTTATTGGCTCAATTTGTGAAGTTTTATAAGATGCCATTATTTAATTCCCAGAGCATGCTTACAGCTGCTGCTGCTCTTCTTGGAACACCTTTTTGCTTTGGCAAAATTGTGTGCTGCAACCCCCTTCAGCTGGTAAACAAACAGACCATTGAGTGCTGAAACAAAGTATTCTGTATGCTTCTGTAAGTGATCCTAATGCTTGCCTGAAGGGTTGAGTCAATGCTTTAGAAAACCAGAGTTTTCTGTGCACGACCACAGGCAATGGGTTATCTCTGGAGCCAGGAGTGCCTGCCATGTGTTTGGGATGGTGAGTGCAGCTGGCACTGCTATGCAGTGCAGACATACTTAAGCCAGTTTTGAACAACGTGGCTGAGGTATTGAGAGGAGGCCAGAGGCTGGGGCTGCAAAACCCAGCTGAGAGGCTGGCTAAGCCCATGGGCAGAGACCCACCTTGCTCTCGGCAAGCCACTTATACACATCCTGTCACCTCCAAGCTTCTCAGCAGCACTGCTTGGTTTGGCTGCCACACAGAGCACGGGAGGAGAAACAGGGGGTGCTCCAGAAAAGCTCAGCTCTGGCCAGCTGTCTCAGCAAGAGGCATTGCTCCACATGTGTTCACCTCAGGGATGGCAGCAGCTGAGCAGGGCAGATGTCAGAGCAGTGGGTGCTTTCTGCCCCCCAGGAGGCTACCTGCAGCTGTCACTGTGAATTGTGCTGGTCCACAGCCACAGGCTGGCAGGCTGGGATTAAACCTAGTTCAAGGGTGTCCATGTTTCCACTGAGGCTCCCAGGCAGACAGAGGTGAGGAACTGATGATATTTAGTAAGCGTGGGGGGGTGCAGTGTAAGGCACTGTGCTAAGCTGTAAACCACAACGAAGCAGATCATCACTAGTTTTTCCACCCTGTGTCCAAGTTTTCCCTTAGTACGGAGTTGAAAACTTTGTCTGCTCATATTTGTTCTGTGTACTATCTCTAAGGCTGGACTGCTCATAAGAGGTTTAACCTCCCTAAGTGTTTGGTAAAGAGACCCAAACTGGGCTGTGAAAAGCCTTAAATTTCTTTTAATTGCTGTGATCTTGCAACTTTCACAACAGATTATATAGTTACAGACTGTCATCATACGATTTCTTCTGGAATTGCTTCTTTTGAAGAACTGAGCAAGCATGGCACAGCATTACAGTATTATGGACTGTGGGAGCTGATAATGAAAGAAGAAACACTAGTGCTCCGTAGAATCCTTCTGCCTGTTGGTTGATGCTGTCTTTAATCTTGTTCACCTATTTCTGAGGAACCTACAATGACAACTGGTAGCTCATTCTTACTGTAGCTGATTTTGTTTTCCATATGTCTCAACATTCCTACATCTGGTGCAAGAAACCATAACAGAGCGAGCAAAACAATTACATTGCAAAAAGCAAATGTGAAATGTTCTCATGTGCACTGTGTATGTGTGTATTTTAAAATGTGGGCATTCAGAGAGGTGTAAGAAGGCAGAAGCCAGTCAGATTCATTTCAGCAGATATATGAAAGAGTGCCTTCATTGAGAGGCTGGTCCAAGGCATTCCCTCACTCTCTAACCACTGAGAGCTCCAGGCTTTTCCAGAGGGAGGTGGAGGGAAGGAGCCTGATGCCTGAAGCCAGGAGCTCTGAATGCAGCTACACCTTCTGGAGCACCTCTAGGACCATCCTCAGCACAGTTTTTTTTTTTAGTTAATAAAACTTCTGTCCAAAATACACCTTTGAAACTGACCTGCTAAGATGCAATTTCAGAACAGAGGTGCTGATATAACTTTAATTATGCTTATATTAATGCTAGTGATTCAACTTTATTGAAACATTCAAACTTATTTCATTCAATATACCCATTTATAGAGTGCATAGTCAGGGTAACCTGAATCTGTTGCTGCCCTAAGGGAAGCATACCTTATTTTCTGAAGCTCAGGGTAATTTCCTCCGTAGACTTGCCACCCTTCCACCAGCTAATAAGTAAAGTATGCTGGAGATTAAAAACACTATTCAGGATATCAGGTGATAATTTGGCAATCCTGTGATGGGAACATGTGTTTTCACTGCTTATTAATTTGTTTGCTTTGTACTGTTTCAGTCTATAACTTTAATGTTTGAATTCAATACCTGGCAAGATGTCCTATGAGTTGTTAAATTCTCGGGAGGACGTGAACATGGTCTTGGCACTGCAAGAAGCTGAAGATCACTCAGACACAGTATCTTGTTTCTAACAGTGGTTGGCAGCAGGCATGAAGGGACAGAATACAAACTCAAGGCATGCAGAGCTTCACCCATCTTCCCAGCCTTTAGTTAGCCTTTAGTTATCAGTGCCTTAGAGACACCCTACACTGTTATCCACTGTGATCAATAGAGATCACAGTGAGATAGACCTACTTCCCATAAATCTGTTAGTTTCTTTTTGGACTCCATAGCTTAACCACATGCAGTGTTAAAACTACTTCTCTACAGGCATTTTAACCATGTGAAAATTTCACAGGTGGCACAGGGCAAAGAGTAGGTTCAAAGACAGTGTGGCTACATCCAAGCAGTCGATAATAATTTCCTATTTCTCTTTGCCATGCCACTTACCATGCTGTCTGTTGCTCTGTAATACCACTTTTCTGCTGTTGTTTTTTTCCGAACTGAAGACACACAATCTATGCATTCTCTTGAAGGGCAGGTGTTGTGTCAGTGATGCAGCTGACATGCCTGAGACATGGGATGCCATTCAGAGGGACTTGCACAAGCTTGAGAAGTGGGCTCATGTGAACCTCTTGAGGTTCACAAGGCCAAGCTCAAGGTGCTGCACCTGCGTCAGAGCAACTCCTGGTATCAACACAGGCTGGAGGATGAAGGGATTGAGACCAGCCCTGCCAGAAGTACTTGGGGGTGCTGGTGGATGGAAAAAAAATGGACATAAACCGGTGCTTGCAGCCCAGAAAGCCAACTGTATACAGGGCTGCATGACAAGGAGAGTGATCAACAGGCCAAGGGAAGAGATTGTGGAATGCTGCATCCTGCTCTGGGGTCCTCAACTCAGTAAAGTCATAGATCTGCTGGGGAAAGTCCAGAGGAGGGCCAGGATGATGAACAGAGTGCCAGAGCACCCTTCAAATGAGGGAAGGCTGGGAGAGCTGGGGTTATTCAACCTGGAAAAGGTTCTGGGGAGACATTATTGTGGCATTTCAATACTTAAAGAGTGCTTATGAAAGAGCTTATGGAAATAGAATTTTGATAGTGTCTTTAGTGATAGGACAAGAAGTAAGGTTTCAAATAAAAGGGGTTAGATTTAGACCATATATAAAGAAGAAATTTTTTACCACGAAGATGATAAAACACTGGATGCCCTATCCCTAGAAACGTTCAAGATCAGATTGGACAGGGCTTGGAGCAACCTGGTCTAATTGAAGATGTCCCTACTATTGCAGGGGGGGTTGTACTAGGTCACCTTTAAAGATCTCTTACCATCCAAACTATTCTGATGATTCTATGTGTAATTGTCTGGGTTGTCTGTCTTGGCATTCCCTCTAATTTTAGTACATAGATTCCCAAAATTTGAGGACCTGGTCCAAAGATGTGTACTTACATATACACTTAAAAATAATATCCACAACCAATGCCTCAGATTTTTACCTGACTTTTTTCCATTGATATATTTTCTCTAGGCCTACCTAATGGTTGACTTAACACTCTAGGATATGTGCAAAGCAGATAATATGTGTACACTTAGGACTACAGGCACAAAGGTTATTTTAAGACAATGGAAACTAAAGTGCCCTAGTGTCCCTTCAGCTTCCCTGATTGCCTGATTTTTTTTTTGGATTGACCCAGTAGTTTCCATGATATGTCTGAATTTCGTCTGCTGTTCTCCAGCAGAGCTAATCCAAGTGTGTAAATGTTTTCACAATGTAGGACTGCATCTTCACATTATGTGCTCTATTATGAATGCCAGTGCTGTTTTCAAGGACAAGCATTGTGATTTCTCCAAACCTCTTTGCTCATGAGTCTCCTCTGGTTGAACACCAAGAGCTTACCCTGTCATTGTCTTCATTCTATTCCTACAGTCATCGTGCTGTGAAGAGCAACATGTTATGAAAGGGGTGCTCATTTCCCAAGCAAAATCAAACCCTCTCCAGGTCTTGTGCTGCAGTCCTCTCTGTACTTACCCTATTAACCACTGTCAAGGGCTGCAGTTGTTTTTCCCTCCCAATGATGGTATACTTTGGCAGTCAAATGCCTGCAGTGCAAATCCGCCATCCTCAGGCCTATCCCCCAGCAGGCCAGTCACGCAGTGACTGTTTTCTGCGGCAATTGCCTTTCCACTTCAAAGCTTTTGGAAAACTCAGGAAAGGATAAACCTGGTCTGCGGTCTGCATCGACCACAATTTTGCATGGGAAAGGCTGGTTGGCCCTGGAGCTTTTTGGGACCTGCAACTACTGCCCTTCTCTGTGCTTAATGAGGCCTGTGGGCATAGAGCTGATTTAGTGGAAACTAACAGTCAGAGTTTAAATATGCTCTGATGACAGCTGACTTTACTTGTTAGAGGTGTTGCACAAGGCTGTTGCTAATGATTAAAGCAGATGGACAGGAGGAAGAAAGCAGAAAGCTCGAATGTGTGAGAGGTGAAAGGGCAGGAGAATTAGCCCAGAGATTTCCTGTGGTCTGTGGGTGTTTTGTGTTAAGCGCTAAATCAAAGAATTGTTTTTAATGAATGAAAGTGCTATACTTCAGCAACTTAATTACAGCTAGCCTTCCTCTCCCTCCACAGTGGGAGTGGGTATTATTTTAGATATACTTGTGGTGGAGTATAAAACTGCTTTGCTTTACCTTTCTGCTGTTGTTCTGCAAACAATTTGCGGGGACCTTGCGCAAGGCGAGGCTGTGGAGCATCGCTCCCCGGAGCACCAGGACGCGGCTCAGGGCACCAAGGAGGTGCTGGGGACACCCTGGCTGGGCTGGGCTGGGCCAGCAGCTGACTGCAGAGCAGATGCATTTGTTGCATCTGCTGTAATGAACCTTGCAGGGCTTTTCTTTACACTGGCCGTGCTGCCATGCCATGTGGTGGATTT
Organism: Leptocoma aspasia; assembly: GCA_013399835.1. Taxonomy (NCBI): domain Eukaryota; kingdom Metazoa; phylum Chordata; class Aves; order Passeriformes; family Nectariniidae; genus Leptocoma; species Leptocoma aspasia. Next base: position 661,697 of record VXAX01007979.1, read on the forward strand.
GTTGGCACTGAGCAGCTGCTGTGGCCCCTGCCCCAGCAGTGTGCCTTGCCAGTGTCCCCATCAGCCTCGCAGGGGAACGCAGGAAGGTTTGGGCAGCACAGCCAGTTTGTACACAAGCATCCAACTCCACCCAGAGTGTGCTCTGATAATAGGATTAGAGGGAGAAACAAGGCCAGGATGAGGCTCTGAGGTACATTTTTCTCACCGTCTCTTTCCTAAGCACAATGCATTGCATTTCTACATAGTCTTATTAGCTATATAAAAACCCTATTGATTTTAAACCCACATATAATCACTGGATTTTTTTTTAATGACACCCAAAAGGCCCTGATTCCACATCCAGTCATGAAAATGAACTCATAACTACATTTGTATTCTGCTTTACTTAGTCATGGTGATACCAAAATATTCTTCTTTAGCCTCCAGTGACGAAAATATTAAATATATTTTAATTGTCTCTTAAGACAAATTGAAGTACAACTGCATTTACTCCAACATAGACTGCATTATAAATGTAATTAAATTAAGTTAAATTAAATTAAATTAAATGGAGTCTTCTGTCAAGGAAAACATCTGCAATTCAAAGCAAAATTATATTTGTTTTGGTGAATTTTATTATTCAAACCTGAAAGGAAATTATTTTGTGCAAACATACGAGGAAAAAATGTAGTGCTACCTGCCCAAGTTCTTAATATTCTGCTGTTTCATGTCTGTTTTTGTGAGTAGTTGGCTATGTATCTGCATTAGCTTCAAGATATAAATATGTTTAAATTTCAAATTACTTATTTTGCTAGGAGAAAAATAAGTCTATGCAAAAATATTAATGAAATGAAAATAAAACTGCTTGCAACTTACATTCTACAAAATCTCTGTCTGGCAAACAACATTCCAGTTGATGATTACAAATAATAACAATGATGATGATGAAAAAAGGAAGCTCTATAAATTTTGCAATGGATGTGAATTCCAGAACAGCAGAATTAAACTATTTTTTAAAGCTTTCTGTTGCTATTTTATTGTTGCTTTCATGTGCCTATTCCCTGTAATTTAACATTTGGAATGGTAATTTGGTTTAACCTCTTCAATAAAAGTGTAAGAGTTTCCCTCTGTCTTTTTGGTTGAAAGACTGCATATTTTAGGTAAAAACACTTCTCTGTTCTGGAAGAATCTGTTTGCTGTGAAGAAATTAACCTTGACAAAATTGTAGGACTTCTTACATTCTGGTGAAAATAGGTAAATAATGATCAGGAAAAGCCTTGTATTAAAAATCAGCATGATTTTCCATTTTCATATGTGCAGGCAGATGAAAGGCACAGATAAAATATTTTATAGTTTGGCTCAAGATGAAAAAAGAAGCAAACCAAAACAACTTTTGTTCGTGTGAAGAAAAAAAAAAGAACAAACAAAAAAAAAAACCAACAAAAAAAAAACCAAAACAAAAATCCAACAACTTTTGTTCCAGTAATGTCTCTCCAGCTTTGATTTAAGCTTTAGTTTCATTCAAATTAAACCACTTTGTCTGGTTTAAGAGTCATGATCATACTAAATAACAATGTTTTGCCAAACACAATAAATCAGCCCAAGTTCAGTCTGAATTTGTCTCACATTTTTCCAAATTCAATAAATATTTAGCAGGTTGGACCATGGTTTGAGATTTCTAATGGATTCCCTGACTGTGTTTAACCTCCTTTAATGGTTTGATGCAGAAAGAAAACACAGTTCTATCGGAATCTAGAAGGAGTTGACCAAGAGAGGCAGATGGAGATCTGCATAGACATGTTTGTCTAGTTCTCCAGAATTGTTTAACCATCAAAATATCTGTCTAACTGAGAACTGTAGCAATAATTTGCCATGCACAAGGTAGTAGGCATCATAGATATTTGGCTACCAAAGTCCCCAGTCTGCTTGCTGGATGAACTACTCTTTTCCAAGTCATGCAAAGTTCAAGTCCTTTGATTTCAGGCAGTATTTTTGTTTTGTCTGGGTGATGTTGAGTAAAATGATGAAAAAAACGTAGGATACTTTTAATTTCTATTAATGTTTGGGATCTTCTTGATATTACTACATTTCTGTATCTGGATGTATATTTACTGAGCCTGGATACAATATGCCCTATCAATGGAAAGATTTGTTGTTTGGTAGATATTCTTAATTTGTTGAGGAAATAGGGAACCATGGTGATCATGTGACTTACAGGTTGAAAAATCCTGATTTATAGTGGTGCTGTGAAGTTTCTAACAGTGTCTTTCATTGTATAACTTCGTCCTCCTATCCAAGAATTGATTCATTTTAACTTCCAAATAGAAAAGTCTCCGGTGAAGTAACATCAACTTCCCTTGGGTATAAGAATTGTGAAAGTTTTTCTCGTGGCAATTTTGAGATTAGAGAGAGTTAAAATTAACAAACACGTGAAAAAAAAAGTAGTGTTGCCATTAAAGTGAGAAACAATCTGAGACAAATTATGTACATAGCTTGAATTCCATTATTAGCTTTTTAAAAATTAAATAATGTATTTTTTCTGCCATGTTAAGATAGTATCATTGCTACATTTGAGGGAAAAAAATAAAGAAATGTTACTTTAAAATCTGTTATAAAACGCTTCAACCAAACAACAGTTAAATGAAGAGACACAATTGCAGCAGAAAAAATACTATAAATATAAGTAGAAGTAGAGAGGTGATTTTAACTACTTTCCCTCACAAAGCACACAACTGAAATATAATTGCTCATGAAAATTAGTCCAAACTACTGATTGTGCTTGTTTTTGAGCACTTTGGTTCCAAATTTGTGCAGCTGTGAGGGACTTCTGCTGTATATACTGTGATGCAGCATAAGCAAATAGCAGAACGGATATAAAGCTATCTTTCAGTCACATTGCACATAGAAACATATGATGGCAATTATGAAGGACAATGAGCTTGGACAAGGCAATATGAACAGGTACTTGAAATATCCAGGCCAGCTCCACCCCTCCTAGTTTTGTTTAAACACGTGCATTGCTTGTGCTGGGGATGCCACTGGGACCCCAAGATGGGGGAGAACTGATTTTGGGACTGCTGGGCATAGTCTCATTTATATTCAGACTCCACCTATGTTCAGAGCTGTGCTTGTGTTACTGGTTTATCTCTGGAGATAACAGCAGGTGACAACGGAATGTATCTAGAGCCAAGATGAACTTTTTTTCAGGTTGCTGTATAAATCTACCATTTGAGCCAGGGAAACAAACAAAAAAACCCCACTGTCTTTGCAGCTGTCTTTTGCAGCTGTCTTTGGAAGGAAGAGCTATGTAAAAAGCAAATAAACTTTTTTCCTGAAATGCTCCTAAAAGCCTGTGGCATTATTTTCCTCAAATTATCAGTTTTTTCACTTGATCACAGTTGCCCAGGTCTTCATTCATCTCAGTTGTATCTTAAGTTATAAGATAAATTGCATAGGCAAAGGGCAGAAGAAAACCTTTGAAGCCAAGAAGGGAACCAAGAAAAATGGTATTCAGAGATTAAGAGAGAGTCCTGGCAATTTAAAATCTGAGAGCAAGGAAGCTGTCAAAAGCAGGAAACAAGGAAAAGGTGCATTTGAACAATGTGGTCTAGTGGAAAGTGTCCCTGCAAATTACACGGTGGTTGGGACAAGACGATTTTAAAGTCTCTTCTAACCAACCATTCTATGATTCTATGATTATACACTGGATATTTTGTTTGACTTCTGAAATGGCATATGGAGGAGGTATGGATAAGATTAAAGGAGATTGGAAAGTGCCAGGACCAAAGAGGGAAAACACTCCAAGTCAAGAATATGATTTGTAACTTTGTTTTTTATCTTTTGCTCTGGAAAGTAGGAGGGATGGGATGTGAGACAGTGAAAGAACTGGTATGGAGGAACTGACACTAGCCAGAGGTTGCCTTTTGTGGCCCTGAACAGGCATGGTGAAGGAGAGAGGAGCCTCCCAGACAAAGACAAGGGGTGGCAGAGCATAACAAGTGCAGAAAGCCCAAGGTGGAAATGAAGGCTGAATATGTCTGTTGAGACGTGTCTGTTCTGTAGGGAAAGCTAAATTATGGAGGGGAGAAAGGAAGTGAACAAAAAAGGGGAGTAAAACATGCGGAAGACTAGAATGTAATTTAGATAAAAAGGGCTCTTGCAGAAAGGGTACAGCATTTTCTACATGGAGCCTAAGAGAATTAAGTGTGGATGTGTGGGAGCCAGTCCAAGACTGTAAGTTAAAAAAGGGTAAGAAAACATAGCAGCAGGAGTGCTGAATTGAGATCAAGAGCAAGCGTCCTTACAGGTCACTGGAAAATCAGAGTTGGCCAGTCATTACCTCATTGTAACCACTGATATCTTCTACCCAAAGTGTAGAGAAAAAACACACTAATCTCATATATCCCTGTGTGTGAATTCTGGATCTGTGATAAATGCTGATGATACCAAGTGAGGTCTTTAGGTCTGACTGGTTTCAGTAGAGAAATAGAGCTTTAGCCTCAATTCTGGCTTGCAACCATTTGCTCTGCTGGGCATTTTATAGCATGTCTGTGGGCCTAGCTCCCAACTGAAAAAAACCCAGGACTTGTCTTACATAACTGAGGACAGGAGAATGTCCTTAGGCTCACAGCAGAGAAAGCAATGCTCTTCTGAGAAGAGACAGATCCCTCCAGTGTCCTTGTAGGGTGTGCTGGAAGAGGCTGGCTGTGGAACCAGCTACCATTTTATTTCATCTTGACAAATTTGCAAAAACATATCACAAGCTTGGGATAAAATGAAAATGAAGCAGGGGCCTGGACTCCAAATGTTCTTTGTTTTATGGGATGCATTGAAAACAATGGTAGAAGCAATTGACAGGTCATTTTTAACAACTTAATTTTACCATTGTTTCACATTAATTTTCATACATACTCAATAATGTGAGATGCAGAGTTGAGTTGTGTAACAGTTTGCCATATCTGAGGCTATTCTGTTATCCTGATCATTTTATCACATGCACATCTGATGGAGACAAACTGGGCATGCTGAATGCGAATGTGCTTTATTCCTCCAATTGTTTCAGTTACTCCTTTCTTTTAACTCAGTTTATTAACTCTGTATTTCTTCCTTACTGGACTGCCTGGTAGAAGACTATCTGAAGGAAACTTACACTGCACTCTGGCTTCTGCCCTTGTAATCATCATGAACTTCTTATGTGCAATGTCTCCCTTCCATACTGTGCAAACTACACCTCATTCTCCAAGGAATCAGAAAGCCTAATGCATGATGCAATACTCGTGGAAGGAAATGTAGAGATCTCTTTCCTAAGCAAGTCACCTCTAGCTTCCTTTACCCAATATTTCCTGCAAGCATGAAGCTCCCAATGACTCCCTGTGATATAAAGCTTTAAGTGTTTATTATTCTTATCATCAACTCCTACTTTTAATATTTAAAGAACAGTAGTGGTTCAGACCACTGTTTTCTCAGCCACAGTACAAATGATTGATATGTTGAAAGAAAGTGCCTCTCTCACAGACAAATTAAAATCTTGGTAGATGACATGAGGAAATGTTCTGATTAAATAAACAAGAAGGCAAGGAAAGTAGAGAAGAAACATACACTTTCTCTGAAATTTTGTGACAAAGCTTTGTTAGTAAGAAGAAAAGGCAGTATGGAAGGCTTTTGAGAGCTGAGGGTCAAGGCTGCAGAGTGTCAGTGTCCAGCCAGTGTCCCACCCCTGCTGGAGACAAGCCCTTGCACACCCAGGTCACTGTTAGCTGAGAGGGTAGCAGGGACTTGATTCCTCAGCATTATTCTGTGTGCAAAGCTGAGCAGGCTGATTGCTATTATGGACTGAAATACGCAAGGTATTAACATGAGCTCTTGCTCAGCTGTTTTGTCAGCTCAAAAGCTCAAAACACAAGAAGGCAAATAGCTTTTTCTCACATATATGCATATGCTACTTCAGGTTAGCTGAAAAGTTCTCCCACTGAGTCCTTAAGGATTTGGGATCCTGTGGGTAGCTTACATCAGGCAGTCAACAACATCCACCCTAGAGCCAAGGTTGCCACCCAGCATGCTGTGCCTGACATACAGCAGGATTTGTGCAAGGTCTGAAGATGGGAACCACAGTATTGTGAAAGGAGTGTCTGTGAGAGGCACCAGGTCCTGCATCCCACCTTCATTAATGTCAGCCCATGACAAGTCTGGAGACAGAGGCTGCTCAGTGGCCTCATGCTTCTCTAATGAGCAGCAGCTCATGTATTTCTATGGGAGCACATAATTTCGATGAAAGAAAAACCTCATCTGCCATAAAAATTTTCCTGCTGCAGGCCTAAGCAGTCTATGTCAACTCAGTCAAGTCTTTCGTTATGTAGACTTCATGTTTTCTCTGAAGGCTTCATATCAACCTCCTTGCTTATGAAATAAAGCAGTCAGGAAATTTAGATTGCAATTTCAGAGTACACGGCATGTCCATTTGAGGAACAAGGAGTCTACCTACAGCTTAGGCTTTAAATCACATACACAGAATAGGATCCTTCTGCCATCAGACCAACCCCAGCAAATGCTCTTGGCTTGATTTCCAAAGTTGCTGAACATCTGTTGTTCTTGCTGATTTCAGCGCGCTGTGCAAAAGCTCAGCAAGAGCTCAGCAAGTCTGAATGTCAGACTGGCTGCATGACATCCTGAAGTCTCCTGTGGTACAAGGAGGTCCACAGTGGGTTTGATGCTGGCATGAGACCAGTGGTTTCATATGTGGGAAGAAAGAAGCACTCATGCTCTGTGGCCAAACAGGCAATTGATGGAGGAAATGCAGCAGTGGCACAAAAAAATGTGGTGCAAGCTGAGGCAATCATCACTCCAGCAAGCACAATGAACACCTTCTGGCTACATACATGGCTACATGTGTTATGCATTAGAGCTACACATGTTAACTATACCCATATATTTTTTCCTTCTGTAGAGATAGCCAAGCCCTGGTATTGAAGGCCAGTTGACTGACAGACATAACATGATCCACTGGATTCACAAGTCTGTGGGCACAGAAGGGCTAAGATAATTGCAGAGCTGCTGACCAGTAGATTGACCTTGGGTGAGTTTCGTTCTCTACTACCGCTGTTGGTCAATCCATTCCCTGCAGTTGTAAGCTCCTGTCAGGAAACACCAGAAAGAGCTGGGGGAATAGAGGTTGCTTTTTCCAATGAGTGCTACTGCCTGCTGACAATTAACTTCACCTTTGGAGGGTCAGCAGGGTTGAGCAGGATGGCTTAGGAGGAGGAATAGGTGTTGATATGGAGTTAGTCAGGAAGACAGACAAAGGCCAAGCATAGACTTAGAGATAGCAAAGGTGTGAGAAGCTGTGGGAGGACATTATCCATCTTTTTGACTCAAGGCAGGATCTTCCATACTGAAACTGTATCTGACAGATGCATTTCTTCTTAAAAATGCTGCCAGTACTAGAAATTGCACAACCTCCTTCAGAAATACCTTCCAGTGTTTAAAGATCCTTATGGATTTCCCTAATGCCTGGCCTCATTCTTCTCTGCTCCAATTTTAGTATGTTACTGCTTGTCACATCTCAACAGAGGTGAAAAAAGCAATAATAGGTTTTTCTCTTCTGGCAGCTGTCCTTCAAAGCCTATTACCATTTCTCATCTCAGTTTTCCTTTTTTTTTTTTTTTTGGCTAAGCATTATGAAATTTCTTCTCTCCCCTTGCTTTTCAGTCTCTGCTTATTCTTATTGTCTGAGTCCCTTTTCTCAGGGGAGAAAGAGTTTCTCCCTTCTTTCTCTGAGTCCCTCCCTTCACATCATTTTGAAGTGCTGCATCCAAGACCAGATTCAATACTTCAGCAGAAGTCCTCCAATCATGCCAAAGAGGGTCTCACAAATGTCACTCCTATTTATATCCCCAGCATTCCCATTTTCCTCAGTTCCCAGCACAAAAAGCTCACATTTGCTGTTTAAGGCAGAGTCACCCATACAGTCCTCTTTCTGTGGGGCCTGCTGTGTAACAAGCTGTCCCTCCTGAGGAATTCAGGCTGCCAATTGCTGAGGAATAAAGCACTCAGAGCAAACTAGAAAGCCAGGGCTTTGACACATGATTCATTTTGAAATGGACCATTATTTACTGAGCAAGAACCGAGGAACTCAGCACAAATAAAGCTGTTCTCCCAGGTCCATGGAGAGCTGTCTGGCCTCAAAACCAGCTTAATTTAACCTCTGCTAGCCAGGCCCTTGTAGCAAAGAAAGCTGCTGGAACAATAGTAGAAGTCGCAGCAGCAAGGAAAACAGAAGCAGTGAGGTTTGTAGGATCTGGATGCTGGCCATACATCTGGGCAAGCCCACTGCACACAACCTGTGATGCAAGCCCTGCACGATGCAAGCAGACATGTGCATTCAAGTCCAGCCTACATGTAAGCTTTTAGCAATTGGATCCCCTGGAGTGGCCCTCTTCAGCATTAAGAGACCATTCATTTCCATGCTGGAACATGATGGAGAAGGGCACAGCAAGAATATAAGGGAAGAGTCACAGGGGCTTCCCATCAGAAGGGAAGACTCTTCACCTTCTGGTAGAAACTGATGCTTTTTCCCTTCACTCTTTGTAGTCTCTCATGTGGGCATTAGATTCAAATTCTAAAATAAATCAATATAGTGAAAAACAAACCTCTCTGAATAAATAGTTTGAAGGGATATTTTGCTTTCAAACAGAGTGCTATCAATAATCAAATTAATGGCAGTATTTCAATTGTTCTGTTTGGAAAAACAGTTTGCAGAAAGTACTGCATTACTCTACATAAAGTTCATATAAGTTTAAGGCTTACTCTTTTCTTTAAGTTTAGATAAGACACAATCTCTTGATATGACTTAAAGAATACTGTTGTTAAAGAATACTCTGTGTGTGTGTGCATGTGTGTGTGAGAGAGAGAGAGAGAGAACACAGTGGCTTTTCTTACTTTTAATAGGGCTATTTTGCGAGGCTGAAAAAAAATTGTTAAACTTGCCTTAATTGATTGTTTAAAGTACCACGGTGGATTTGTCTTTTAAACATAGCCCGTGGTTAAAGTTCCCATTGCATTGTATTTGAAGTAGGTCCTTTGTGCTTTAAAATGAAAACTGTAAAACTTTTGGTGTTTAAGGCTTTCTGACTCCAAGTTAATTGTTTTCCTTTAATATGAGCAGAATTAAAGATATTAAAAATCGACTGCTGGAGCACATAATTGTGGCCTCCCATCTATTCTTCTTGTGGAAATGAAAGGAATATTGAAAGAGTTTCTATTTTACAATACCAGAGGTGGCCATGCATTTACAACTCTATATATTCTTTTAGTTGAATTCTTCTAAACCTCACGCCTGGCTAGCAGTTTTCTCCCAGACGATTTTCATTTTCAAAACATTCACATCCAATAAACTACACGAAACATAGTGTGAGAGAAAAAAGGGGGCAGGAAATGGCTCTGTTGCATGGTTATTACATCCTATTGCCTGTGGGTTGCTTTGTTATGAGTTTTAACTATGTAAATATGACGTATATGACATCAGAATTTAATCTAAAGCTACTAGGTGGGAGATAGAGTGTGACTTTATTGTTAAGGCTAAAATCAACTGGGTGTTGACAGGTCTCAAAAGTCACTGAGTATAAGCTTGAAAAGGAAAAGCTCAGACTGATAAGCTGTTCCTTGACTGACAACTTCAGGCTTGACTGCAAGTATTGAAAACAGTTGAGAAAATGGAGGGAAAAAAAGTTTTATTTCATAAGAAACTACACTGGGAAATACAGGAGGATTTATAGGCTGACGTAGCACAAAAACCTAAGAAAAACAGGTGTGAGGTTTATAAAATCTGGAAACTGGGAAAGCACATTGTCCATGAATGATTTCCCCATTATAGTTTAATTAACCTTGTAAAAGCCCCTATGCAAATATAATGCCAGAATGGAGGGAAAAAATAAAACACTGGTGTCCGCTAGCTTCGACTTTCAACAAATCATATGTCAACAGCTTATGGCAAGGAGGTGGATTGAAAAAAATGAGAAGAAAATAAGAGAAAAGGATTTCAGTGGGAAATAAATTCACCAGGGAAAACAACACACTGATTTTTCTTCTTTCCAGTGAAGTCAGACCAGTTTTTGGCACTGTAAAATCCATTATGGAGACAATAAAATAAATACAGTTTAAAGTAGCGATCATGGGTTGATTGAAATGTTAGGATAGCTACACATACTATATCTTATCAAATATTATCCATGAGGAAGCATTCAATTCATTTTGTGCCAATTATCATACTCTGTGCATCATAAACTTTTATTGCTTGTTATGGAATGCCACTCAGCCAACTTTTTCTTCAGATATTGCATCATCAGATTCAGATGGAAAACATCTTTTAATGTGGCAAAGTGTTAAAGAAATCTAATACTCTGGGGCTGAATGAAAATGTTAAGGTTCATCTCCTGGATAAGAAAAACAATTTATGAATGCAATATTCATTTCCTGAGTGGGCATAAGCAAAAACCTCATCTGAAACTTAAAACCAACATGTTTGCCTTCACTAGTTCCTTTAGTTTAACTCATTGATGTCATGTATTATAGTCCACTGCTAAGACCACATCTGGGAAGGACTCACTTTTTTCAGTTCTCCAGATCACTTTTACAGGGAACTCCTTGTATAATTGCTTGTGCTGAGATTTGAACCTCAAGAGCCAGCAGATCAGGTTTCACTTTTAATATATTACTGGAGAATATCAAAATAATCTACTTGTTTAATCTTGATCATGCCAGCCGATTAACACTTTGACACCCTGAATCACAGATGTTAAGTACTACAGGGTAAGGTTTCAGTGAAGCTTACACACTATAATGAGGCTTTGTGAAGCTACAGATCTGAGGTTAATGTATTTATTTAAGCATTTGCAGTAGACAAAGGAGGGCTGTAGCTATCAAAAGATGAGTTGGACAGCATTTGTAAAAAACACCCATTGTACATAGGGGTAGGTGTCAAGATTGGCAGCAGTTTGGTGAATGGGATGAGAATATGCATCCTGGAGGAGGTGACAAAGTGCTTCTGATTTATCTTTTAGGGGCTTCATAAGTGAAGCAGGAAGGGTACAGTAATAACAATTCAGTTTAAAGGACTCATGGATAAATGACTTGTAATGGAATCTCAGTTTCTAATGCATCTACTACGTAGAAACACTGACAGTAGTAAACAGCATGACTCCCCAGACCTGCAGGGAACATTGAGAAGCAGCTGAGATGGGGGACATCCCATAATGTCATCAGTCATAGCTGGTACAACTGAGGACCAGATCAAATTGGGTTTTCTGACTTACTGGATCAGCTTGCACAATTTGTAGTGTTTGTGTCTCCATCTCACCAAAAGCTCCATTGATATAAATGACAATTCACTAACATAACTTAACATAGCCCTAGAAGAATACTTTTCTGAAGAAGATTTTGATTATTTTCTTTCTAAATTCCCATGATTTTCACCTGCTAAGTTTACTGACACCAACTGCATGGTTCAGTAAATCATCTGAGGATCATTATAGGTGTAAAACACATGACAACGTATCAAAGAAATGAGACAGTGGGCTTGACTCTGCGATCTGTATTGATCCAAATACCTGTTCCAAACTTTATTCATCTGGATCATACTTGTTTAAGAAGAAACCAGAGGTGGGAGACAGTATATAACGGTCAGTTTATCTAATGTGTATGATGGAAAAAGGAAAGACCTGTACTTGGCTTCTTCAAAGCACTTCCTCAGGATTCTCCATCTGTCCTGCAGTTGAAGACAAAGCTGAAGTATCCTACTGTAGAAGACATCTCTCCAAAGAGTGGACAATATGTACCTGCAAGGGTTAAGTCTGACAGCGTGTCCACTAGCCTTCCCTCCCTGTATGGAAATCCTGTGTTGTCATAACCATTTTCCCCAAGGAGACACCTGACTCAGTGGACAGTGAGTAGAGCAGGAGGTATTGCATTTCATACAGTGAGTGGGGGACCAAGTGGGTGTTACTGTGTCTGCTGCTCCCACAGGGGGAGTGGACTTAGCACAAACAGAGGTCTCCAAACATCCCTGATGCCCCACTGAGTTTGTAAAGCTTCTCACCTAGTTGAAAAGCCCGGTGTATGCACCACATTACTCTAAAAGTCAAGGGGAGAAAAAACACTGAAAGAGGGCTGATGCTCTGCAGGTGTCCACTGTTCAACTGGGAAGGAAGCAACCAGGATCCTAGGAGACCTGGTGACCACCAGCTGCTGTAACCTCTGATAGGCCCTTTCTTCCTGTCCCTGGACATCCCACCAAAACACTGCTGCTGCCATTCAAGCAGACAGAGGAAAAAATTCAAGAGTCATGAGTGGCCGCTTCTATTTCTTTTTCCACTGTTTTATTTAGCTGCCTGCAGTAAAAAACCAGCAGCCTACTTCCAGAAGTGCATATTTCCATTCTGTGAAATATGAGCTGCTTCTGAGTCCTTGGTCTCTCTTTCCCAACTAAGAATTCTTAGTTATTCCCAGTTTACCCTGAGAATTGGTTGGCATCTCTAACGAGTGCGTGATACCAGGCCCTGCTGCTGTAATGCCTCTGACTCACCACTGCATCCAAGGGTTTCTAAACAAAAAACTAGGACTCCAGATATCCTTCATTAAACTTCTGTACATGACCCACTGCTCTCCTAGGGCTGCATTTTCCCTTCTTGGTGATAATTAAGAGTGAGGTTTGCAGAACTCACCAGTGGATTATTTCTTTTCTTTTTGAAGTCAATGGTATCAGATTTAAGCCAAATCTGACCATTTAAAAAAAATTCTAAAAATGCATAAGCAAAAAACTATAGTTTCTTGAATGTGCTGTTGAATGTAAGCGTTTCTGTAGGTTCTACTCTGGCAACATACTGAGAAAGCTACTGTGTTTCCTTCATGCAGAGAAATCCTCTCTATCTCTTCTTCCCACTTCAGTGGCAGGCACAGACAGATTCCATGTATTAAAGAGTATGTAGTTTTGTTATTTTTTTTCTTTCAATTTAATTTTTTTTTAATCAACTGTTTCTGGTCATAAATACAGCAAAACACCAAAGCCTTTGTCACAAAAGAGAAAGAATACAATCATTTTGCTAGGGCTGTTTACTATCCCAAGGGCCATGATAAATGAAAGTTACTTAGGGAGAAGGAAAAAAGTTCCCCATTGCGTCTTTCAAACTCTTATTACTCTCTCAAACTTCTACATTCACTTTTTGAATGTATTTCCCGCCTCTTTATTAGACCACAGTGCCAGAACTCCCACCTCACACCTCTGGACTCTGGACTTGGCAATGTCATAAAAACAGATCCATCAGCCACCACCAGACGTGGTCCAACAAACCAGTGACAAAGGAAATATGAATATAACCAAAATTGGTTCCTTGGGCAACAAAAAAAGAACAAATACGGGTGCAGTGTACAGCACATTTTGTAAAAACTCTTTTTGGAGTAATAGTATTTTTTCCCATTCAGTTATACTTCAAATCTAACACACTATCCAGGAACATTTATCACTGAATTTCATAATCCTTCTGACAGAATTTACCACTAAGTTGCTGCTGTTGTTGCAGCTGCAGGAAGACTAGGGGCCTTGATCCAAAACTCAGTACTAAAAAAGATGTGGGAACTCAATACTAGAAATTATGTGGGAACCTCAGCCATGCAGAAGATCCAAAGGGGGAGAAGAAGGATGTCTGTTTACCTCTGTTTGTGCCTTTCTGGGAGAGTTGGAGGGACACTCCAGTTAGAATAACAGGCCAGAGAACCTGGCATTTCCAACTGATGTGAGTTTGATCTGGGAACAAATACCTCAGCAAACCATTTACTTCAACAGCAAATTAATGTTTCTAAAGCAAATATTCCTGGCTGCTCAAGTGGTGGATCCAACCTGTAATCAGCTGAGCAGACACATGTACTGCAGTTCTCAGCAAAGGCTGGATATTGATCCCAGCTACTTGGGCCTTCAAGCACCAGGGAAAGAAATGAGTGGTACAGATGCTCAGGCAGCAGAGGTGGTTATAGGGGAAATGTGATCACATTCACTGAGGATATTAACAGTTATGTTGTGACCACTGTATTTTTAATGTGACCATCCATCTTCATTTTTCATCGTGCATCGGTAATGTTCCCTCTCAACCTCCTCTCATTCTTGCCAGTAAAAGCAACTGCCTAATCCTTCTGCCAGGGGTTGTAAAGTAGTAACAAGGGCCAGGTCCAGGCAGCCGGGGTAGTCCAAAGTGGGTGTGACAGCTCCATCAGCTTTATTCCTGCTCTCTTTTAGTCCCAGGGTCTCTGCATAATGTGTAGCTTGCTCTGGGGCTCAACTGTGGAACAAACCAAACCATCTTCTGCAAAAATCAGCCAAAACACAGAGGAGAGAATGGCTCATGCTGAGGTCCTCTTCCCCTGGAGTGGCAGTGGGGAGGGGATGTGAGCCAGTTTCTACCAGCAGAGATCTGGCAGAGATTCCCAGAACTGCTTGGACATATTCTCATAACAGCCAGCCTATCTGAGAAGAAAGAGTAATTTAGCCTGGCACCTGTGCAAAATCTGGTCTCTCTGCTAATCTGGTGTGAAATGAAAGGATTTTGCTAATGGTGGAGAGGACCAGCAACAGTGTATGTGTATGATTAACAGTCTCTTACAGTAATTATAAGGGTTCCCTCTCTATTCCATCTCTTCCAGCACTGTGAGTTAATAAGAAAAAGTATATGGTTCTTGTCCCTTCTCCTTCCCCTAAGCCCTCTCACGGTTGGCTGCCAGCATCCCAAACTATGTCACTATTAGCAAATCAAAGGGACCATCCTCAGGCACTGAGGGCAGGAAAAGACAGGGCTCAAGCTCTTGTACTCTCCAGAAGAAAGATGGTGGAAACCTTGCATTTCCTTATTTTAACAATATGTAAAGGCAGAGAATTCTTTTCTCCTTGAGTCCTGTATAACAGAAATTTTGGGTACAAGATCATAATCCAATGAAGCTGGTCAGCATATAGAGGCAGGTCCTTAGCCCTGCAACCTCAGGATTTACACTTCTAAGTAGCGTGTTGAAAGATACTACGATGGCCTCACATAAAAAAGGACATTTTTTGGCAATATTTACTTTGTGCCTGTGCCGTGATTTGGAGATGTCAGGACTGTGCACACATATCTTGAATTTTAGCATTTTGTTACATACTACAATATAAGAAGTGAGATCAATGCACATTAGCTTGGTTTCTGTGGTGAATGCTGAAATGCATAAACAAACTGTGAGCATGTCAGCTGTGTTTGCTTAAGGGTGTTAAACACAGCTCTAGTTTCTAAGGACAGACATATCTCTTATCCATCTTTTCTTCTGTCTTCTTGTAGCTGCTTAAGTTTAAGCCATAGTTTAAGCCATTCTGGAATGGCTTAAACTATGTGAAGGGAAAGAAAATAAAGTGACACAGGAATCAAGAAACAGGAAGACTGTGGAGATCCTGCTTTTTCCAAGCTGCATACTTTTTTCAACATGAGATACCTCATCTCATAAAGTTATCCTCAAAAACATGAATTGGAAAAAGAGTGGCTTATTCACTAAGTTTATATCTATGGCAAAAAGCAGCTGTAAATAGATTCATTTGTTTACTTGCTGACTAAACTTTGGTCAAATTCTGCTTGGAGTTACATCAATGTAAAGTTGGAAGGATTCCATGAATTTTCAGTGAGAGCAACTTTTCTCACTCCCAAAAGATCATTAGGTTCCTTCAACACTTAAACATTTACTCTTTATTTTGCCAAGATAAGGATTCAGATGTTGTGATTTTTCAGTTGCATTTCTAGAATGCAGTTTTTCTATATTCTGGCAACATATGGCATGAATATGTTCTTTTCTGTTTAATACAGGAAAATTATTCAAAAGTTCAGACTTGCTTTAATGCTTTTTATTCCCTTGTAAATGCTTTTTTTTTTTTTTTTGATTGCCTTCTGAGCAATGTCAAAAGCTAGGACCAAGGAAAAAAAAGACATTCCACTGAAGCATCTTCCTATTGAAGTGTTGGCATGCCTAGTAAAGCAAAAATTTAGGAAAGGACCATTTTCAGTGTTCACTTTGTTGGACAACAGGCCTGCCTTGGTGGAGGTTTCAACAACGAAATTATTGTACATATATTTGCTTTAATGCCTCTGTTGTTATCATGTTTTTTTAACAGCGGTGTTGGTTATTGCCAGATGTCCTGCTCAACAATGCTTAAGCACACATGGGAATGCTTGTGATGGCCAATCAAGTGAGCTGGCAAAATAGAAACAGATGGCCATGGATGTGTGCTCTAACACATCTTTAATGAAACTGGGCCCTTGTGTAGATTATTGCATTGCAGTAATCACCATTTGCCTGTCCTAGGCCCTGCCCCTCCAGTTATAGACCATCCAGTGTCCTAGTTCCTCACTACAACTTTTTTATTCACCTATTCTAGTTTCAGCTGCACGGGGTACTAGCAAAGGATGGTCCAGTGCAAGAAAAACTGCTTGAAAGAAGTGATGTAAATCAACAGCCTGTCTTGACAAGTGCACAAAATGGACTAGAAACATTCTAATTATCTATTTTCTGCCTTTTACCTTTTGATGGCTTTTACCAAATAACACTGGAGCCACATTTTGCTGAGCTGCAGTACAGATCTGGTCATGGTCCAGCATTACAGAGAGAGCCAAACATCACTGGATGCTCTGTGAGAGCAGGGATGTGTGCCAAACCAAACCCTAGCTGTACAGCTTCCCTTGATTTTCCTGGGACTCTTTAGCTAAATAGTAACTGGCTTCAGGTGCAGTTAGATGGGCTCAGGAAATCTTCCAATAAAAGCTGATCACGTGGTACCTCCTGCAAGGTAACTGTATCGTCTTTCAGTTCTTCCCTGTTTTGGCATTGAACTCCAAATTAATTCCTAAACTCAGGAGATTCTAGGGTGAACAACATGCTTTGTCTCATCTAGAGGAAGGCTGTGTATGCTTAAATATAAAATAATTTTATTAAATATAATGTTTGAAACAATCACCAAGCTCCAATCAAATACCCAAAACCATTTGATTAAAACAAATGATGGGTCTGGAAAGGGATAATAACTAAGAAGCTTTTGCATGTGCATCCAGAATAGGGTTTCAAATGTTCTGTCTTTCCTTGCAGCCACAAGAGCTAGAAACTAGAAAACTGGCTGAGGTTTGGATTATGAAGGTCTCCACAGACACCCTTAGGAGGCTCACAGCAGCGTGGTGAATGTTGGCTAAATAAGAGCTAGGAAAAGTGTTCTGATTGTTCCTCTGTTGCTCCTCCACGGGTGCTGTTGATTTTGCCTTTGTCAAGGCAACAAAGTGTTTCAGTATTGCGTCCAAAAGGTTAAATATGGGCGTGGATTTTCAAAAGATTGTTAAAGTGTGGGTGGGAGGAGGGACAGGAAGGTTCCTCCTCCACTTGACGGAGAACTGCACAAAGCTGGGGGACTGTGGTGGCGAAGCTGAGCAGGCAGCTCTTGGGGGACACCGTGCAGCATGTCCAGGTCCACATGCTGTGACCAGTGAGACCTTGGTTCCCTCCCACCCTGGTTCCATCATACCAAGGCACAGTTCTTAATGCTCTCACATTGCACTTAAGGTAACCCTAATGTTCACATCTCAGCATCTTCATCCCTCAATGTACCCATTGGGAGGCACCAGCCATTCCCTATTCATGTTTAAATAAGTGATATAGATTTTTCTCTGCTGATTAGTGCTTTATGAAATTTTTTTCACAAACTCACTGGGAAGTTTTATGCAAGGGTCCCCTACATAATTTTAAACTCTTTGGATTTTTTTTTTTTTACATACCTTACAAATGAGCACGAGAATCTTTAGGCCCCACAATAACATTTATTTTCAGATTATGTCTGGTATAAGCTTGTTTTAAGCCAGACATAAATGGATGGTATTCTTTTAAAGCATGTTCTCAAACCCTCTTTGCACTTTTCAAGTAAAAATGGCTCATGTATTTTTGGAAGAGTGCAAACAATAAAATGTCAGATTTCAGTTTCTGGTCTTAACATATTTAACCATTCAGCATACTGTAATTGGCTCAATCAAATGCTATTTCAAACAAAACCCAAAGGATGATGAAATAAATCTAAAATGTCAATCTTTCAAGATTTGGATAAGTTTTAATAACATTAGAGAAATTCCAAAGGTCTCAATTTGGAAATAACAATAATACCAAGTGTAGACAAATTTTTCAGGGGAGAACTGCTATAGTTATTTGTTCTCTNTAATAGAACTATCTATATATATATTTCAAATACATTCTTATGTCTAACCTTACGTAAGGAAGAAGTGGAACCACTAATTCCACATATACATAATTGTATTTATATCCTGGCTTTTTACACTTAACGACATAACAGGATCTGCTCTAGTACTTTTCTGGGTTCCTTGATGTTCTCATCTGCTAAAACATAAGGGTTTTTTTTCCATTCCTGTGAGTATCACTACACTGGGTAATTCAGCCTAGACCTATTAATTAGATTTTTAAATCATGAATATATTGAATCAAAACCAGAATAATACCATCCATGGGTGATGATAATGCCCTATTCTGTGTAGCTGCCAAGGATAATATTTGTTTTACCTCTGCTATTCCAACACATTCTAAAATAAATTAAGTGACTACATAGCTTTTTTATAAGTATCTTGGAAGCAGCATCACAGTGTCTTGGGAGGGTTTGAGTCTGGTGGTGGATGAGTGGACTTTCCATTCTTTGTGCTCAGCGGGATGCTGGGTAGATTTAAATTTGCTTCTGAAAATATATAAATACCACTCAATGGAAAAAAGAGATAGCAGAAAACACAGTAAACTCAAAGGATTTGATTTTTTACAATTCTAAATCTCCACACTGCTACAAATGGTGACCCCTCAACTCTACTCTTGCATTCTGAGCCAGGACTGGAATCTGGGTCAATTAACTTTTAAAACATTTTACCCCAAACAATCCACATATTTTCTTTCCCATCCTTATAATCTACTCTATTTACATGTTGAAACTGTACTGCCAAGAGTTCCTTCTTTCTTCTTATTTTGTTTAACGTAAGGGGAAAAATTTATGAAGAAAAAATGGAGAACGCTCCGTACTCCCATTTCACAGGGCTAATTTACATTTCTTCTGGGTGTTTTTCTAGTTTTGACTCTGATGGCATAGAAGTTTAATTTTTATGTGTTATTGCAGAAGAGATCTAGCAAGGTGAAGCATCAAGACATTAGCATGATGAATATATATTGACAGTTAACCAGCAGTGAGAGCTTTTAAGTGAGCTGAAGAGCTGTCGCTCAAAGTTGTGAAAAACTGGGATGTTATGAGAAGAGGAAAATACTTCAAACAGTGCTCATACCATCAATGCAGAATAAGAATGTCGGGACCTAACTCATTATTTTCTCTTGGGTAGCCTGTAGCTCACTGGTGCTGATGCTTGAGCAGCTGCAGCTGTGTCAGAGGCTCCATGCTGGGTTCTGAGGCATGTCTGGTATTGACATGGTCACACTGGCCCTCCTAGCCATGGCCTTTAGCTTCAGTTACAAAAATACAATTGGTCTGAAGGATAAATTTCCCACTTCAGTCTTCTAGGGCTTCAGTCAGCTTCTCAGCACAGCCAGAAAAAAACAGCCTTCCAACATCACCTCTTACATGGGCTAGTCAGAAAATTACTTGGTGTTTATAATTGTCTACTGCTCCAAAACTTGAACGTCACATTGTGTGTAGACAAGTGACAAGTGACTGCTGGGCCCTTGATATTCCTGGCCACCCACACTTGCCATGCTCCTCACAGACACAGAGGTGTCCCTGTCAGGACTGTGGACAGGATGCCATTTGTGCTTCACCATTCTCCCAGTACAGTACAGGATACAGCATAACCTGTGGTCTTCATGTACGAGCTGTACTGAAAACCAGCAAGTATTTTTGGTGCTGGTATTCAAAGATGGTGCTCAAACTGATGCTCTCCATGGCTATACCATTAACCAAACCAAACACAAGCACTGGTCACCTCCAAGGGCTCAGATTTTGGAGCAGTTTGGCCAAAGCAAAGGATGAGCTCCAAATCGCCTTTTTGTGAAAGCCATTGTGAACTGGAGGTCCAAGGGCCATGCAGATTTAGCAAAGCTTCTCAGATGCAAGCTGCTGAGTGGCATCATGCATTTGTCCTGTTTGTATTGTTATAAATTGCAACTTTTGTTATGCATTATTTGTGCTACCAAAACACCTAGAATCACCTGTGATGAATCACAATGACATATGTGGCAGAGCAAAGTCTGTGCCAATAGCTAATGGGTGCAAAAGAAAACTCATTTGGAAGAGTTAAATTATTTTCTTTAGAACTCTGTTATGGTTACCTTCCTTGTAACACCACTACCTCATAACAACACCTTAGATGCCTGGGATCGTGTTATGATGAGAGTAAGCTCAAGTATATTTATAACAAGAATAGGTCAATGGTCCAGAGGGTAGTTTCCTATTATGGGAGGTATAAAATAACTAAAATCAATAAATCTCCAGATCATAAATGTAGCTACAGTCTGGGCAAGGTTGAGAAAATTATTAGCAGAGCCTCATGATGTCTGGATATTGTAGCTTGTAAATTTATACATACATATGTGTGTGGTTATGTACACGCTTGCTATTCATCCCCCACAGAATTCATTGAAATGCTAAGAGGAATGTGCATTTGGTGCTCCTTTCAGTGCTGGTAAAAGAAAAAAAAGCAAGGGGAAAGAGAAAAAAAAAAGAAAAGAAAAGAAAGAAGGGGGGAAAAAGAAAAAGAAAAGAAAGAAAAACTTTAAAAAATAGGAAAAAAGAAAATGCAAAAAGAAATAGAAAAGAAAAAAGTTTAAAAAATAAAAAAGGAAAATGAAAAGGGAGAAGGGAAAGAGGCAAGGAAAAGAAAAACAATAACTTCTATAAGGGCTTGTTATCTCTCAACTCATGGTGAATTTTTTTATATAACTGACTCTAGAGGCATGACAAAATGGCTTCATGTATTAACCAGAGGTCTGTATGCTTTGAGGTGCATGAACTGCTGCATCTTGTTTATTATAAATATTAAGTCTCGTCAAACATTTCCATCATTTAGACCTTTATTGTGAGCTATCGTCTCCTCTTACAATTCCCTAAATTTTATTCAAAGGAAAGGACTTCATCTCTTCAAACTTCTGTTATCTAAAGGTTTGTTGTTTAAGTCTGATGTCTTCATTTAGGCTCCCTGTGTTATCTGCCAGGAGAGGAGGTAGGTCCAGGGAGTGTTTGGTCTCAAGGGTCTAAGATTTCTTTTTCCCTTGTCCTATCTGTTTCTTCCCGTATTGGTTATCCAAGCAACCTTAGCTATTAGTCTCCTTTGACATAGGCTGGATAAATCTAACCTACTGAGCCTAAATTCCTTCCTGTTTTGATGTAATCATAATTAACAGGACCTTTGGTCTCCAGTAAATACGTAAAATGTAGCTGAAATGCTATGTTCATGCTTTAGTTAGCATTAATATTTAGGTGATTTTTGTCATAGAATTGTAGAACTGTTTATGTTGGAAAAGACCTCTAAGATCTTCAAGTCCAACCATTAACCCAGCACTGCCAAATCTACCACTAAACCATGTCCCTAACGTGGCACACCCACACATCTTTTATGTACGGTGACCGCACCACCTTCCTGGGCAGTTTGTTCTAATACTTGGCAACGCTTTTGGTGTAGAAATTTTTCATAGTATCCAACCTAAATATGCTCAGCACAACTTGAGGCCATTTTGCTCTATTGCTTGTTGCTTGGGAGAAGAGACTGACACCCACTGTCCATCTGCTATTCAGCAATATAGTGTAAGAATGTAACAGGAAAAAGCCCAATATTCTCAGTTGACAGAGCAGTTAAAAAATATGAGGTGTGGGAACTGTGTTTTCTACAGGCTGTTTGATGTATTTTTTAGAGATGAGCTCAATCTAAGTCTTGACTGAATTCAAATACTCACTAATTTGAGAAAAGTATGAGTCTTGTACTCAGATGTGAGCTTTGCCCCCCAGGCAGCTCCAAGACTGAACTGATTAGGCTTTCAAAAGACATGACTGGTTTGGAAAGATTTAAAAAATAAAGGAAAATCTATCGATAAAGTCATGATGCTCTGATGTAGCTGGTGATTCCAAGGCCCTAGTCACCCATGTTTTTATTGATTTTGTGTTTGCTAACCCCATTATTGTGTTCCTTTCTGGTGTAGATTAAAAAATTCTGTGAGAGCAGAAATAACAAAGCCTGGTTTCCTATATATTCTGCCTAATGCACCCATATACTCCTTCTGCAGTTTTAACACACACTCTCACCTTCCTATTCCTCTTTCTGGTGTTCATCCCTATGTTTTAAGCAGTCTCCTATAATAAAGAGGTGTCCCCCCATAACTCTGCTAAATCCTTCCTACATATCCATTATCCTACCCCGGCAGTGCTTGTGGTTCTTCCCTCTGCAAGCAGAGTCTCTGCCCTGCCCAGAGATGTGAGAGAAGCCAAGCAGTCATGTATCTTTTACCCATTTGCCGGTGCAAACTGTCCCATATATACAAAAGTCACCAGGAGAGTGATGAACAGGCAGATGGAGAAGCCTCACCAGCAGAAATATTTGCAGCCATTTATTAGTTACAGTAGATATTTTCTGCACCACCACAGAGTAGTAAAAAAAAACACTGAGAGAAGAAGATACAGGCAGAAGTACTTCATAAGCCTGAAATGTGCTCTCCTGTTTGCAGGGTATTATTTATTACAAAAAAATCATTTAAAAGATCAATGATTTTTAAAAAGGCTTTAGGTATTTGTCGTAACAAACTGTTAGCAGTTATAAATAAGGAATGTGTTAAAACTCTTGCCAATTATTCCAACCAATGGAAAGCTGTGTATGAGCCTGGAGAGGCAAGAATTTTTCTAGCTGAGGCATTTTTAAAGGAACTTAGTTTAACAAGGGTGTAGAAGAAAGCATGGAAAAGGAGCCAGAAAGCTTATGAGTAAATGAAATACCTCAATGTTCAGAGCCTAAGCTGGTGTTTTTAGGAGCTGTCAGAAGATTTATTAAGTCTTTTAACTTTACTACATGCAACAGAGAAATTTAAAAATTATAGACCAAATCAGAGGCCATAAGGGGACTTGGGAGAGCCAGCAAGCTGCAGAAATTGCATGGCGCTGATCGGTCAGGTCTCAGACAGTCAAGGATTACCTTGGGACAGCTGTTGCACTTCTCCAAATGGCAGTAATAAATTCATATAAATGATTCCACTCTAGAAACCTGGGTCCTGTCCACCCCTATCTGTTAGAGGTACAGTGGTGTCAGCAAGGAGAATGGGCCAGGTCCTGGGCAGTGGGGAATAGGAAATAGTAACAGTCTAAGACCTTATTAAGTTATCTCAGTGGCCAAACACTTCCATCAAGTCTGGAGCTATCCTGCTGGAAAAAACTTCTCAGGTCAGTGGGGTATAAACCATGCATGACACTCCTGTCCCAGGAAGAATGTTACCAGGGTCCCACATGCAAAAGAAATAGAAGGTGTTTTCCACTTTGAAAAAGCATTAGAAGGGTTTAAAGGTCACCAAAATCAGCAGGAAAACCAAAGAATGCAAATGGCAGGAGATTAAGAAACAAGGAGGACAGGAAAAAAAACCCCAGACCAAAACAGTGGAACAATAAAGAAATGTAGCAGGGAAAAAAAAAAAAAAAGAAGATGGTGCTGTAGAAAGTACAAATGGGAAATGTATTTAAGACCATTTAATGTTGATTCAAAAACTGCAATGAGTGAACAATGAGCAAGCAATAGTCTCTATAACATATAAGCAAAAATTTAAAAAAATATTATGGAGGGATTTACTGGACATTCAAAAGAAAATTAATGAATTATGGATGAAAACTGTTGAATAAGGGGCATGAATCAATAGCCCAAGGGGGGAAAAATACTGTTTCTTGGCTTTGCCAGGAAAATCAAACAACTATCTGAAGAGTGCAAGACATTTCCCAGAGATCCACATTTAAGCAGCAGTTGCAGATGAGATGAACCCCCCTAAAAAAATAAAAGTACCAACTAAACAAAAAGCCCAGTTCAGAGAGAAGTAGTCCTTGGAGCAGAAAATTAAAACCATCAAAATTAAACATATTTGTCCTTTTACAGAGACCGCAAACTCAGTGAAGATCAAGAAAATTATGCAGATGGCCAACTAGTGAGCATGGAAATGGCCAAGAAAAGGTTACATTAATCTTTTGAATGAGTTTATAATAAATGCTAAAAGTTGATAAGTCTCTGTAGTTTTTTTACATAAGTCAATAGACAAAACAGGGAATATATTACATGAAATAACATGGCATCAGATAAGCAGAAGATATTTGTGCAGGTAATAGCATTCTTGCATTGAAATATTGCCTGGCTGTAGTTGTTTTTGTATTATTTCTTCAGTGAGACCTTGCAGTGGTGTTTGGCTGCCTGGTAGGAGGTGTGTGCCCCAGCATTGTGAGGGCCTATGGGTGAGAGGCTAGTGCAGCTCTTTGGGCACACAGAGACACTGGCATCATGCTTTGGGGGGAGACATGGATGCTGCCATCCTGTGGGACACATGCTGACACTCTGGGAAAATCCTGGCTGTGTGTTCCTGAAAGGTGGGT
Organism: Leptocoma aspasia; assembly: GCA_013399835.1. NCBI lineage: Eukaryota > Metazoa > Chordata > Aves > Passeriformes > Nectariniidae > Leptocoma > Leptocoma aspasia. Next base: position 686,307 of record VXAX01007979.1, read on the forward strand.
GGCATCCAGATGCCTTGGTGCTGGCTTAGAGAGGCTGAAACCTCCTCCCAGCACTCCCAGTTGGTTGCACAAATACTTCTCCAGATGAGCAGGAGAGCCAGTGGTGTGGGTGGTCTTCAGCTGTTCTCTAAGACCACGGCAGCAGATCCCATGGGAGGTCACTCTGGGCACAGACATTAAAATTCTTTCCTTGAAAGCCAGGGTCTACTTCCAGTGCAGCAGAACAGCCCATGAGGCTGCTAGACTGGCAGTTCTTGGGGGAAGCCAGTCATTATCCCCCTATTAAGTTTTCCCCTAATCTATTAAACCTAATCCTTTTATTAGTAAGTAATATTAAATACCCAAGGAAGCAGCTGGCATTCACTCTGTTCTGTGGTTTGTGGTAATTTTGCAAGGATGAGAAGTAGGAACTTTACTGAGTTCATCCCCTTCACTACCATTTATAAGCATGTCTTGGGCAGAAAGAGGCTCAAAAAAGAGACTTTGATGGTCTTGGAGAGAATCTACATTTTGTTGAGATTGACCAGATGGTCTTACTTCCAGATGGCTGAAACCATCTCCAGGCTTCTCCCTTTCAGCCCCCTCCTTCTCCTTTTCATGTGCACTGCTTTTTATGCCACCCACTTTCACAGTAACATTTGAAGGCAAACCTGAAAGTACTTTTCATGGACTAATGTGATAAACAGACACCATGCAATTGTGTTCACTTCATAGTTAGATCAACACCTGGGATGGGACTGTAGAATTTCCTGAATGTGCTGTGGAGTACTTCCCATAGGCATAAAATGAAATGCTGCAGAGTATGGTCCATCCTGGCATTTCAGGAGGTAGGTGTCACTGTCTCAGGAAACTCCTCTGGGAAAGTGCAGGGTTACATAGGAAAAGCTCGTACAATCATGAGACCACAGAGAGGTGTAACTGAGTCAAAAAACCAGTTTGCTTTTGGGCCTACGGAGCAAGAGTTGCTCCAAAACAGTTTCACAGGAAACCTTGTATGTCTGCCTCAGTTCAAGCTACAGAAAATACTTGATGAAATTTCTGACAAGGTGGTGGAGACCACTTATACTTCTTTCAAGAGACAAGATCTGACACAATGGATTAGCAGCGGGATCAGGGATTTTTTGCTGCCTTCTGTTCCTTCTGCAAGTGTTTGTGCATTAACGCTCTTGAGAAAAATGCCCTTGAAATGGCCTGATAATGCTCCTATTGCTGCATCATTTCGTTTTGGACTCTCAGCTGTTCATTGCTATTGTGTCAAATATTCATATTGTTTCACATTTGCATGCATTTGAAGGGAATTTGAGGGCTGTCTACACAGTTTTTGCTAGAAAGTCTAGTTTGGTTCAAAGATGATTACAGTACATTCAACAAAATCTGAGAAATTACAATATTGGCTGTACTGCTGTGTGTTGTTCCTTTGGATTTTAAACAGAGGTATGGTTCCAGTATTTTCTTTACAGTATATATATGACATGAAAACATCCCATGCTGGTGAGATACTGTGGGAAATGAACTGACCTTGTGCATCAGAAAGTGAATCCAGCTAAAAAGTTTAAAGCAATATAGTCTGTTTTCCATGTAGTCATTAGTGCTCTTTAATTAATCTAAATAAAATGCAGCCCTTTAGTTAATACAAGAAAAGTTTTTCCCATATTTCTTTGTAAAATATTGATTTACATAACCAGATTAGAAAATGTTCAATGAAAGACAGTCAAAATGTGGCAAAAAACCAAAATCAGACATTATTTGTCAGAATTATTGACGACATCTGTGACTTACTCATCAATATGAGTTATTATAAATTATTGTTTTACTGTTTTTCTTATTTGTTTCTGAGTCCCAGAAGCCTCAGTCAGAACTAGAGCATTATTGTTCTAAAGTACACATAAATATATGTATGCACATGCATCATATGCACAAAGACAAATATATAAGGGCATGAAGTCTAGTCTTTAGAGAAGATCAAAAATTGTTAAAGCTTTCAACTCTCCTATGTAGCTTTTTATGGGTGTGTTTTTATGAAAACCAAGGAAAAGAAGAGTCTTTGAGGGAGGGGAAGGGCAGGAGAAAGAGAAAGAAATCAGTAACCATCACTTACAGATTGCAGAGCCTGGAGAAGTAAGCATGAAAAATTACTGGATTGACTCTTGAGGTACTTAAAACCAACAAATACTGAACCTTTTAGAGCAATTTAACTACCCAGATCATTATTTAGTAAAAAATATAGCCAAAGCATGCATAATCAAAGAGTTCTCTAAATTGCATGGAGACAGCTTTATGGTATTTGGCTTATACATCAGAGCACTGGCCTGTCGCCTATAGATGCTTTTGAGACATTTGGCAAAATAAATAACAAATAATAAATGCTCAAACATTTGATGTAGGGTTTTATAAAACCTTGCCTGAAAATTAGTTCAGAATTGCCTGGGATAGGAGAGACAGCTTTCAAAATATTCATGAAAGAATTCAAAAATATTTACAGTGCTTTGCTTTGAAACAACATCATCTGGAAGGGGAGAAACCTGGAAAGTGTTAATGCTACACAGGGCTGGATGCAGTTGTGGTGTGGGTAAGGAGGTTGCCAGGAACATGGCTTGTCCCAGGACCCCTGACGTGGGGGCTGTGCTAGATACAGCTGAAGGAGAAGCCAAAAAGGAGGCGTGAGGGCTGCCTTAGCTCCTCAGACAGACACATGCAGGCTGAAAAAACTTGAGAATGAACTAATTAAAATGGCGCTTCCAGCATAGCTGGGCAGCAAAGTTGGCTCATGTGAAAATCGTTCTCATATTTTATAGACAAAAAGATCTTGTATTCTCTCTGGAACTCTACCTTGATCTGTTGTGTGCATTTCAAGGTCTCCCATCAAACACACGTGCTGCATATTGGAAGACATCAGAGGAGTGCAGCAAAAGAGATTGGAGTAATATCGAGACATGTTGATAGATCAGCTGTGCTTACAACTCAGTTACAGGGTTGGACAAGGTGGTTTGGAAGATGTGACAAAATGATAATGGAACTGGGTGGACACTGCAGACCTGCAGGATGAACAAGCGGCCAAAACTTGACTGGGAAGCCTTGAGGTAGAAAATAAGAGCAGTTTCCCATACTATGAAGTCTACAGATGTAGTCTTAGAAAAAAAATGATGGAGCTCCTGCTTGGGGAGTACTTGAAGGAGAGATGACATTGAGCAAAGTAATTTCTTGGAGACACTCTGTACTGCTGAAGTGTCCCAACAGATCTCTCATATTTATATCTCATATTTCTGTGTGCTAAAACCAGCAATCATGATAACTGAGCACTTGTTTGAAAGGAAAAACAAAACACTTTTCTCATGCTTCAAAGGTTTATGAAAAAAGGACATCTTAGGTACTTTACTTAGTTTCAACATTTTGATAATGATGATGTGCATCCAGAAAGAGCTGAAAAAGGTGCTGGTGTAAATTATGAGGTCAGTACATCCATCTTATACTGGTAAGGGCATGCATGGATGTGCACACAGAGAGATAGAGGGAGGCAGATATTCTAGCTTGTGTAAATTTGGCTGCATGCCTCATGCTGACACGTGCAGATCATAGCAGACTAATGCATAAATCCTCCTCCAGCTTATTTATAAATGCTTCCAGTTAGCACATATAAAAAGAAAATTTAAATGGCAATTGTTTGCTATTTTTTCGAGCTTCAGTCTTTTTTTGGAGAGGTGAGGGGCATGAAGAGGCTTTGACCAAAAATAAAAAATGAGGCAGGACAGAGAAAATAGTGACGATGTCGCACATCCAAGGCTTAGATGATCTGGGAGCACATACTTTCCCTGCTGGACAGAAGGCTTCAAAGGCAAGTACAGTGCAAATATAAAGGATGTTTCCTTTGCCAGTCATTAATGGTGCCTTCCACTGATGTGGAGAGAATGGAAGTGCAGCAGGAGCAGAAAAGAAGCAGAAGATGTCTCCCTCCATGGTTTTGGCTGGACTTTGGTGCAATCAGCCCCAGATCACTTCCTGGGCAAGATTTTCCCCAAAAAAAATCTACAAAACACTGCAATGTCAGGATTATGTTGCTTTCAGGCTGGAGCAGTGCTCTTCTTCCCGTGTCTGTGCTCAAGGCTGAGCTCTAGAAGAGGATCAGAGACCTTCCACTGCCCCTTGAACACAAGAAAACCTCCAGTCATCCCAGTCCTCCACTTAATCTTGAGGAAATACAAGATTTTGGGTGTGCTCAGAGCTGTCTCACGGGGTTCAGTGTTTAGCACCTTTTGCCTGTTTTGCCATATGAGTGAAGAATGCAAGAGTGGTTTCTGCTGGGAGCCCTGGCACGGAGAGGCCAGGCTCACGGTCTGCTCTGCGCCAAAAATCGTGGGGTTGTGCATTACATGCAGGTTATTAAAGATTCTGCTTACTTTACAATGGTCTGTTAACAGCTCTAATGTCTTTAACATGTGCAGTCCATTGACTTTTAAGTAACATTTTATTGAAGTAACTGCCGTGGTTATTAGGCAGTAAGATTTACGCTTCATTTTCAGTCCTGGATCTGGAAATCTGGAAAGAAAAGAAAAGGAAAAAAAAAAAAAAAAAGATGAGGAAAATCAAAGGGGTGACATCTAGCAAGAGGCAGGGAAAGTACTGCTTGGGACAGCACTCACTGGGCACCCATGAGATATCATCCACAAATTTTCCAGGAAATGATTCCTCCAAACCCTTGGATACTGAGTGAACTGCTCACAGAAGAAATGCAAAGAGCAACCTCTTCGTTGGTGGAAATTCAGTATGAGTTGCTTTCTTTCCTCCTTTTGGTATGAAATAATATTTGCAGATGTGAACTGTGAGAGAGTTTTGTGGCACATTTACATCGCAAGGCGGTTTGCATTAAGGAACTGGCACTTGATTTTTGTCCGTTGAAGAATTAGTGTAAATCTTTATCCTTCGTAATCCACCGGCATGGGTGGCAAATGAGGAATTTCAGTGCAATGCTGTGTGCTTCTACTGGCTGGGTGTTTTCAAGTCTCACATCTTGCATAAATCTTCTTTTAATGTGAAATGAAATGTTTAAAATAACTCATTAGGCAACAATGCTCAGAGATTTTTATTTTTCTTTGTATCTGAAATTTTATGAGGTGTGTTTTTTCATTCCCTAAACTGTTTCTTTCAGTCTTGTTGTTTTTCTGAGCCACCACTTAGAGCTGGCTGGTGCACCCAAGAGCTGCATCCACTCTCGCACGACGTTGTAAAACCAGAGATAAGACATTTTTGTACATTTATGGTAAAACAGAGATTACAGCCTAGTGGCCGGTCTTGGCCTGCATTAGTTCCTTTGTTTTCAGAGATGTAATCTCTTCTTTTTCATCCCATCACCCATGTCTGAACTGATGGAAGATGATTGTCTGTCATACTCCAGGCTTAAGTTACTAGCCTTTCAGCTGCACAGAGGCCTTGAGAAATGCACTAATATATTCACAACAGGAGGAAACTGCCAACAGAAACAGATCCTGAACTGGTTCCCAAACAGGATGACAAAAAAAGTCCACTCGGACCACACACAATCCCTCTGCTTTGCATGTGGGTCCCGTTGCACACATTCGCTTTGCCTTTTTTTGTATAAACAGCAGAAAACTGAACTCCTTATGTTGGTACACAAGAATGTCTCAGTTTTAATAAAATATTGCATATAACTCAGCACCTCAGAATTTGCCCTTCATGAAAAATCCCTGTTTTTCATGAAGATGATCTGTGTCCTTTGGAAAACATCACCCCGGCCTCCTTTCAACAAAGTGCCCAAATTCCAGAGCAGGGCATGGCACCTGCACACACATTATGTTTCCTACAGCTCTGAGGAAATCTTTGATCTCAAGTTATTCTTATTTATATTACTGTGGCTAAAGCAAAGCAAAACCAAAACAGCAACTCCATATTGAACCTATAGAATAAGCCCAAATTGTTCTCTGTAAAGCAATGATTAATCAAGCTGTTTATAAAAGTATTACTTTGATGATACCATGCATTTAAGCTAGACACACAGTTATCTGGAAAGAGAGCTTTTCTTTCCTTTCTTCAGAGGATCCTTTCTTCAGCAGGAGAAATAAAAATCTTGGGGGAAAAAAAATCAAATCTCTGAACAGGGATGGTGAATCTAAGGCACAGAGGCACAAATTTTAAAAGTCTAGAGTCTGAAGTACCTGCAGAGCTTTTTTCTGGCTTAGACTAATTGTGAAAATGCTCTGCCTTGTGCCACGAAGAAAAAGAGTTTATTATGGGCTCAAAATGCTTGGCTGTTCTAAATTCCCAGGCTATTATAAAGCTTCTATAGGGGACTTTTCCAGCACTGGATAATAGCCTGGCCCAACACCTTTAATAAAATCAAGGTGACGGACCATGAAAACATTTGCTTCAGCACTATAAGCAAATCTGATACTGCTGCTGAAAGATGCCTCGAGGCATCTGTACAAATCTTCAGCAGAAGTGGTGGTAGTGCTGGTGTGTGGGGGGGCTTCAGAGCAGCCAGCCCAGAGCGCCTCACGGACAATGCCTGCACCTTTGAAATTTTAAACTGGCTTCAAACGCAAAAAGCTGGGCTCGAATCCTGTATAAAGATTAGGGGTCAAAATTTGTCATTGAAATGCAAAATTTATTTTACCGTTAAAATTAGAGTGTTCTTTAGTGCTTGATCACATGAGAGATGTGGTTTCATAAATTAACACTGGTAGAACATGAAGGAGTCCAAGAAGCAAGCATGAAATAGTTTCACACAGCAGTTCACAGCTCACACTTCATCAAACCCAACACTGCAAGTGTAAGATACGCAACTTCACATCTAAGGCAAGAAAAAAAGAAAAAAAAAAGGACTAATACAGCTCACTTTTGTTACTTTCAAATGCTGTTTACCATATAAACATGTAGAGCTAGTTTTGTAAATCCCTGGACAGGAAGCTGGCGATAATAAACCCTAAGCTGAATTCAGAGTTCTTTTGGGACAGAAGAGTTCTGTTTAGTTAAGCCCACATTTTTGTGTTGAAATGTAGGGCAGATTTATTTTAAACAGCTTCTTAATTTTTCTGCTTGTCTTTTATTTCTTCTCTTTTTTTTAATACATACACCCCACTTCAAAGCTCAGATATCTTACATGATTATACAAAAAAAATTTTTGGAAATATCTCTTCCCAATTATTTTGTGTCATTTCACTGCATGTCTGTCGTCAGGTAATATCACAGATGTATCTGTTTTGTGTAGTAGAGGAGAGACTGACTGGACAAAATTTACACTGAAGAATATGAAGAATATGAAATACAACATTTAAAATATCCTTCTAAAATCTACTATAATTTTAAGGAAACTACCAACCAGACTTCCACTGATTTGTGAATAGAAGCTTGACGCAATTTTTTCTATTTTCCACCTCAAAATTCTGCAGTTCTGCAGTTCCCCTGATACTGTATCGAGGGATGGTTTTAAAGAAGAGGTTTTTCAAGGAAAGCAGGGGATGGGAGGATGGTGGACTGTTGAAATGGTACTAGAACTGTAGATTTCCTTAATCAGGCCAACATTTTATGCTTTCATTTTTTTTCAGTGAGACAAACAATTTAAACCCATGTAGTTTTTAGAAGAAAAAAAGCAAAGCAATAAATCTGGTGTGTCAAGTGCTAGATGTATAACATGTACTACTTAGAGACGGGTGAGGAAAGTGCTAATGCAGAATGTCCCTTTTTAATCTCATTGTTTTAAGATTGTTGTTAAAGAAGGGTGGAAATAAAAAATATTTTAAAATATCTAAAAATGCAGCTGAACTTTCTATCTTCAGGCCAGTATGAACTTAAAATTCAGCCATGTGTAGTAAAGTCCCACAAGACCTATAAACTCCTTAACTCCTTCTTAATCAGTTTTTTTGGAAGTTTTAAGAACTGCTTAAGTTTTGGGCTGCTCCTCTGTGCAGAGATAATGTGTCCCAGACAGAAGGTAAATTGCAGTAGGTAGACTTCCTCATCGGGAATGAAATTCATCATGTGACATAGCAATATTTCAAATTTATTTCCAGTTTCTGGAAATCCCCTTTTCTTATTCGTTGAGCACTAAAAGCAAGATAATGAATTTGTGAGGGATTAGTTGTGTCATGGTAAGGACCCACGAGGGTAACAGACCCCCTTTGGGGTTTGGTGTGAACAGTCCTAGACCATTTTTATGTAGAAAAGCTCCTCAGGTGCACAGAGCCTGCCATCAGTGCCTGGTGTCCTGAGGCAGTGGGAAGTGGGATGTGACTTTCAGAATTCTGGGCACTGCAGACCCTCCGAGACCCGTTGCCTTCTCTGCTGACACCTCCCTGCTCTCTGAAGAGCCTGACTGCAGCATTAGCTACTTTGCCACTGGGCTTTCCTGCTGGTGCTGTGAAATCATAGCTGTGGAAGGGGTTAAAGCATATTTCCTGCTGCCTAAAGCATGCCAAGCATTTATAGCTGCCAGAGATGGGCACTGCTGCACAGTGCTCAGAGGCTCAGGTACTTTGGGACAGAGCTGAAAGAGGGTGAAGAAGTCAGGTATCCCTGTCCCTCCCTGGGTGTGCCTAGCTGCTTTTTCTCCCACTTCCAAAGCATAAAGTACATTATGGCCCTTAACATTTAAGAAGCCTTAGATTTTTGTCTGTGTTTTTAATTTAAAACATGATTTGAATGTTCTGTTCAAACACTTTGTGTTAGAAGTGGATGTGGCTCTTTCTGCCTTTACTTCTTCTCTCTCTCAGTTTTCTTAAAACAAGAAGATTAAAAGAAATGCTTCATTTTAATATAAGGGAAAACCAGTTCATGTATTTTGGGCAGCCATGCATCTTAACTTATGTTTGAGAGGAGGTGTTTTATTTTTTCCTTCAACTGCTTTATGGAGTCAGCAGGCACAGAGCATCTTGATGTGAACACTGTGAGATCTGGGGACAAGGAGTCATAGTGATTGTCATTATTTTAATTTCTTATTAAAATTTTATTCTGGATTGAAATGAGACAAGAAAGTTCCTGAGTCTGGTTTTATGTCTTCATTCACTTGTTTATTATTTTGCTGAGCTTTGAAAAGACAATATTGAAGCTGAGGTACGGAGGGATACTATCTATGTCTTTATCTATTTATTTTAAAATTCCACTAGCTCCTGCTTAACACTGGGATTTTTAATGGCAAACAGTTCCAGCCAGCACCTAGTGCAGATTATGGGAAAAGAACAAAATAAAAAAAAGACAGCTTTTTAATGTTTAGAAGCACCTCAAGTCAAGCATGCACTTTCCAGTATTTTTCCTGGGGAGGTTGCTCTGTGACGAGCTCATTGCTGCGAGCAGCTGAAAAGCGCTGAGATGTAAGAGCCTGGGTGTGCTCCCAGCAACAGCTCCTTGCATGTCAGGTCAGAGCTTGGCTTTTATAACTCCCCAAATACATATTTATTCACATGTTGTTTCTGTTAAAACACCAAATGAGGCTTCAAGGTCTATAAGAAGAATATGTGTTGGGAATCCTATTTAAATCACTGTTTATAGGTACAGACTGGAGAGGGAGCTTGGAAAAGTCTGTATCTGTGTCAGTAACAACATTATTTTGCAGTGTAGTTGACGAAGAAAAGGAACAAAAGGGAATGGAAATATATTTTCAGTTGAAGATGTTTCCATCAGATGTTTAAATGTTTTTGAAACTAATATTAACAAAAAAAATTGCTCATAAACAATTGTGTTGCAATAAGGAAAAGTCTAATATAAAGTATTTTAAATAGTGGACATATTGCATGTTATATGTCCTGAAGCACCTCTCATTCGTTCAAGGAAATTTTTTACTCCACAGTTATGCTGGTATAAATGATCTGAGGAACAGCTTTTTAAACTAATGAAGATTAGGTGCAACTTTAAGTTAAATACTTTTTCCGCTAGAATTATATGGATTTCCATTGCTGTAAGTAGAAAAAAAAAAAAAAGGCAATTAAATGAAGTTCTTTGTGCAACAATTTAAAAAAAAAATAAAATTTCTCCCCTGCTAGTGTTGGTCTGTGACTTGCTTGGAACCATGGCAGGAGGTGTTTTTAAGATTGCATGTAAAATGTAGTTCTTAATTTCTGTTACTAGCTACTAAAAGGACACTGAAATTCATGAATCTTTTTAAATGTGCCACATATTTTAGTCCAGGCACTGGGGCACAGTCACAGTTTGAACTTTAGCCATCCTAAAAATTCTCCCAGCAATTGCAACCAAGGGGAAAAAAATCTTCCCTTTATGTCTAAAAAATTCAAAATTGTTTTACTATTTTAAAATGACACTTATAGAGGCATAGCAGCACGGTTTTTCTCATAAAAATATTTCTGTAAAAAATCTACACTAAAAAACCAAAATGTTAGCATCTTGAAGTAATCTCCTTTTTGCTTACTCAGTGTCAACATTTACAAAGGAAAATTTGCAATAATGTGGAAGATTACCCTTTATTTTCTAGCGTCTGTATATAGGCTAAGAAACAACACCTGGGACTTAGACATCAGATGAAAGCCATAACACGGGGGCAGGGCAACCAAATGGATTTCAAAAATCATTTTATGAAGTAGTTTCTGCCTTAGTACTTTTTACTCTAACAAGATCTCACCATGCAAAAAATGAAACAAAGAATTGACATAAGGAGGTTCCGGAAGAAATGAATTTATAGCTAATAAAGCCAATACAATTTCTGTTTTTTCCTTGCGAGTTAGATTTGAAAGTAAGTTCATTTCAGTAAAGCTGTGGGAACATCACAATGCCAGGGAAATTGCAGATAAACCAGTCACTTCCCCTCATTCCCTGCTCTCACCATGTGGTGGCAGCCTAAGGCATGCGTTCACCAGGCATTTTCATCTTTGTGAGTGCAGCCAGAAATAAAATACCCAAATATTGCTCCACTGGTGCTTTCCCATTGCAGGCAGCAAAAGACCTGCTTTTCAGAATGCTGAGCTGTATGGCTCATCTCTGTCAATACTGATGATTTACTTTGAAAGCACGGTAAGACAAAAAGTGAGAGTGAGATCAACACAATAGCAGAAGCCTAAAGCTCAAGAGAATGTGCTGAAATAGTTTTGGAAGGTAATTGACATAGCACCTTCGTTTTCCATTGTGGTCTGTTTGAACATTGACTGAAATCTTTGGGCATGTTCAGGAGCTGTTCCCTCTCCCTCCCCACCACACCCTGCCTTTTTCATTTTTCTACTTGTATGTGGTTTGGTTTTTATCCCCCTGCCCCCCAAATATGCCAGGTCAGTCCCAAACTACAAGCAAGCTTGTAGCCTTTGGAGTGGAGCAGATGACTTTGTGCACTGTGTTCTGTCCTCGTGCTGCGTGAGACTTTTGTGACTGGTCCCTTTGTCTTTGTCTTAGGTTCTCTGTGAAAACAATTCATGGAATTCAAAAACAACAACAACAGCAACAGACAATCTTTCTTCAGTTTCTAAACACCGTGAAAAAATGTGTTCCATCTCGCTTTAGATCTCAAGCATGTAGAGAGAGAGTAAGTATTTTTAATTGAATTTGCTCATGGAATGCTCATTTTGGGATGTCCGTGCATGTCACATCTGCAATATTGTTGTCTCTGGCTATTCAATTTTCTCTTTTTCCTTTTTCAGTCTTCATCAGGTAAAGTCAGTGTTCCTGTTCATCTTTCCATCTGTGCAGCTTTTCTGTAACAGTCCATGTCTTGTGCCCATGCTCTTCTCCTATAAAACTTCCCCCTTCATCCAGCCTTGTGGGATCCCTAGACTGCTAGGCAGTTACATGCTCCTTAACTAAATTATGTACATATTTAATTATTAGAATTCTATTTCTGTGTACTCATAATAAATCCTATTTAATAAGTAATTCCTTGAAGTCTCACTAGTGTTCCCTGGGGTAAAGTAAAGAAGGCATTTACCACTATCAGTGTACTATGTCAATGGCCTGCTTAATTTGACGTCCTCCTTTAAGCTCATTAAAATAAAGTTAAATAATCCTAATTTGCTCAGACCAATGCTAAAAGTTTCTTCTCCTCGCCCTCATTCAGTATGAGCTGATTTAAGTCATCTTCCAATATATTTTTGCTCATGGTGCATCACTCAGTTTCCATTCCACGTGACAGTAATCATATCCAAACGAAGAAAGAATTAAATAAATGTGATGTGTCGTGACACACTGTATCAGATGCTTTCCTAAATTAAAGGAAACCACCCACAGCTTCAGAATCCCTGCGAGGCACATCACCCCCTTTTTCCTTTGAAGCCAGGAAGCTGGACGTGGATCTGTGGTGGGACTGTCACGACTCCCAGCCCATCCTTGGTGCCAGGGTGGCCACTGCGTGCCTTGTGCTGTACCTTCATTTGTGGGCAGCTACCACAACGCAGTGATGGGTGTGTGCATGTCCAGTGCCACTGCAGGTCCGAATCCCAGGGGTTGGTGCCGTGTCTGCATGGTGTTAATGCTGCTTCTGGCTCAGAGCATGCCCACAACACCTCCTGGCTGTGCCAGAGCCAGGAGCAGACACCACCACAGGGTTGTGTGCCTCAGTGAGGGGAAGGGTCACAGAGGGGACCATTTCTGGGGTGCTCACAGCGGGGGAACCGGCTGTTGCTGGCAGCAAGGGGCTGAGGAGGTGGAAGGAGCTCCAGTCCCCACCTGGGTGACTGCGAGGTGCCCGCCAAAGGGAGCTCGTGCTGCTCCATGGCTCGCATGCATGTGGCTCAGCCGGCTCTGTTCTTCCAGTAATTCAATCAGGACAGTCACGTCTTAGCCATGTGGAGTCAGTTACCGAGTCACAGTGAATTGCTGAGGAAAGGATTTCATAATTAAAAAGGACAATAAAGCAAAGAGCTTTCCACAACAGTGGAGTCCAGAATCACAATGATGACATATGAGGAAAAAGAAAACTATTGAATTTGGGCTTGGTTTAAGGCTGGGCAGCACCTCGTCAGAAGACAACCTGGTCTTGTTCTCCCAGCAGCCTACAGAATTAAAGGGGTCACAAAGAAAGAAGGTGGGAAGGAAGATGTCTCCTCTGACCTTGATGGTTAGACGTAGAAAGACAGTGCTCTGGGGGCATCAGATGGGAAGGAGGCCCAAGACTTGATATCAGCTGAAGTATTCAGACAGGAGATATGCATTTAGGAGTAAACACATCCATGAGAAGGCACAAGGAAAAACAATAGTAGCAGTGACTGTTATGAACCAGCAAATCTGCTGTTGGTCCCAGTGCCCAGACCCACAGCACTCCATGGAAGAGTTGTATTTCAGGTACTGTCCATCTTCTTGCACTGCATCTTGCTGTGCTATCCAAAAACCTTTGTGCCAGCTGACTTTGAGGCACCAAACTGAATGACTTTCCTGGCAGGGTGAACAACAGCAGCAAAAACATACAAGCAGGGTTGAACTCAAGCTGTCTTGCACTATTCAGCTTTCTCCCTCACTCTCCAGATGGATGATCAAAATTTTCCAGAGGGGACCATGCAGGTCCTCACCAGTTCCTCCTTAATCTGTCCTACCTGGGCACATGTGGCTGCAGGAAAAGTGAGACCTGTTTGTATTGGGCCATATCTTCTTTGACAACAAACAGAACAAACCCAAAGCCTCTAAAACCCAACTCAGAAAGTAGATTAGATGATGCTAGCTGCTTGCTTTCCATGTGACATCCCTTGCTTTTTATCCTGTGTGTCATACATAGGGTCATCTGCTGTCCAGGACAGAGTAACTAGGACAGTTGTTCAACTCTGTCAGAACTTTCATATGCAGTAGAGAATGGAGTATTATACAGATCAGGAGACTTACATTTTATCCCAACCTTTCCTAATCAAGAGAAAGTCAAAGTCTCTCAGTTCTGTCCTCTAAAATACTTTTTAGTAAAAGTTATTTTTGTAATTAGGCAAAGTTATTTTTGTAAAGCAATCCAAGCTTCTTCAAATGGAAACTTAACCTTTACTGGATAATTATTATTGTGATGGTCCTAGGTAGTTATGGGGCACACATACTTACACCTTATACTGTAATAAAAATGCTGATTTTATGTGGGAACCTCTGTTTTCTCCTTTGTTTCCCAGACTAAATTAAAACCCGAATCTGAAATCCAAATCTGGAATTAATCCTCACTTTTGAGCTGAAAAGGAGGTGAGTTGTCTCTTTATCTGATTATTAATCAACTGGAAAAAGAGCCCAGTCAAGAACTCTTGACTTGCCTTTGGAGTATTCCTTGCAGGTGACAGTCCTTTCCATGCTGTGAGAGACTGTCCTACTGAGTGGAAGAGCTTACCTGGAATCATGGAAAGAGATGAACACTGCAAAGTGGCAGCAATGAGGGCTAAATTGCTAATTGTACCCCTTTCAGACACAGAAATAGGAAGAAGACCAAGCCAATGGTCACGGCAATGTTTTAGCTGGAAAAAGATCCCAAATTTCAGAAGTTGGTATGTCATACTGGAGACTCTGAAGTATTTTCAGACCTACTATGTTCAGATGAATATTGTGCTCTTCTTCAATATTTCCTCATTACTAAAGGACCACAAACACCATGTGAGTGAATAGTTAACCTAATTACTTATTACCTTCTGCATGTTATAACAATATTGCTTTGTTGATAGTCTCTCGCTTATAGTTCTTAACCATTCTCAGTAATTTCCATGTAAAAGTGAAAACAATTTTTCCTACATCTTCACTTATGTCCACAGTTGTTTGGTATATAACTTATTTACATCTTTCAGAGAAAAATAAAAGCACGCCCGCCTGTTGTGTAGACAGGCTTTTCCCCACGCAAACATTTCTATTGTCCAGGTGGCTTGCCTAAGAAAAAAACATTACCAATAAAAAAGATAAATAGAGTCTATTTCTGACCTGAATGCTGAAAATCTTACACAATGAATTCTCTCCCTAAATTCAGAGTTTAACTCAATGGTGGCTATCATTAAAGCTGGGGAAGACCTACTGAAATTAAAGCCTGAGGTATGTGAAAAAACACTGGTTTACTGACAGTTAATTAAATAGAGCAAGAACTCCTGCAGAACTTCCCAAGGATATCCCAGTGATGTTAATGGAAGTGAACCAGGTTTGTCTACTGTAGATCTGCACCCAGTGGACTTCCTTTAATAGTGTCACAGATAAATGAAGCCAAAGTGAAACACACAATTAAACCACACATCAACCAGGCATGATATGCACAAAATAGAGCTCTGCTTTGTGTCTCAGTGAACATCAAACACCAGTCGAGGCTCACATTTACAATAAAACCTGAAACCAGGTGAATATTGCACATCTCTAATTGATAAGTCCTATTGTTGCCAGCTAGTGTAGCTGAAATGAATTATACTATGCTGTACTAACCCATTAGGACAATATTTAGAGTGTTAATTGAATTAAAAGATATACCATCTATTCCTCCGTCCACCTGATGTAAGAATTTGCGTTGATTCTTTTAACATCAAGGTGCTCTTATTACACCTTAACAATTGGTAGTGATTACCTGTTTTTCCAGATGCTTTGTGAAGCAATACAGTACCTTTAAATATAGTTTTTAGTACCTGGTAATTATAACATCTAAGTGAGAAAAAGTGTATCACAACATACATTTTTCTCCTTGATCTCACAGACAAGTGTTGTCTGAAGACTCTGAGGCATTCAACAATGCGTCCTCTACTGGATCAAAGAAAACTCACATCTGCCTCTCAGCTTGGCATGGTCATTTAAAACATCCCCTCCCTCCCCCAGTTCCAGAAAACAGCTCTGAGACAAAACCCATACACAAAAGCCATTAGAATTTGTTCAAATTAATTTTTGTTGGCATTTAAAGTGAATTCCATGGAACTGACCACAAATATTTAAAATGTCTCTCTTGGGTAATGGTAGCATAATGGGAGTGGAAAGGGAACAGTGCACACCTGGATATACAAACTCCCCAAATCAAAGGGTTAAAAACAAGGGATCGTTTGTTCTTAATGGATACTAAACCCACATTCACCAAACAGCTGTCGTGCGCCTTGAAACAAAAGCTTGCAAGTGGCAAGTTTTAATATAAAAATATGAACGAGAGGGAGCACAAAACATCTCTGATCCTCACATACCTAAAAGCATTAAACCTCCTCTTTTTCCTTGCACTGGTAACAATAGGCAGTCAGTTTGCCTCCTTTGCCTTCACCTTTCAGACAGCCAAGGCTGGCAGAGCTGAGCTGTGTCAGCTTGCCTCACTGCCCAGCTTTGTTGGCTGCACACAGAAGGATATTAATGCCTGGTTTGTGACCACTGTAGTTAAACACCTTAAAGCCTGTAAGTAAACTTGCCTGTAAATCAAAAAGGCAGAGAGTTTTCTCATTTCATCAAGGGTAGTTTTACTGTCTGCTGTCACCACAGCTGTCAGCAGGATGCTTAAGTGCTCTAATTGTCTAAGGGCTCATTCTCTCACCCTAACTAATTGTTTAGATCTGCTAATCTGCATCTATCATCTGTGAAGGGGCTAAGGCTGTTCTCATCTTCCAGTTTATAGGAACTGGCTATAGCAAGTCTGTAACAGGATCTGCAGGGTTTCCCTACTACCCTCTTGCTTGCAGTCAGGTCAGTGATGTCCTGTGAGCTGGTGAAGGTGAGGAACATAAAATCTGTAGGAGTCAGTAAATCACAACAGCCACCCAAAGGATGACATAACAAGAAATAACAGCACAGTAAACTGCTATGGCCTTGTAATGTTGAACCCAACTAGGGATGGATAGAGACACTATCAAAACTTAAAATAACCAAACACTTAGATAGATCTTACTGTATTTGCAATGGTGTGTGCTTTGTTTGTGTTAGGTATGAAAAATTAATGATGTGAGCATACATTGCTTCTGTATAGCAAAACCTTTTTTTAAATGATTCATTGCATTGCAAAGGACTTTCATCTCAACTTATTTATACAGCTTTCATATAGTTTATAGCACTTAATTCAGCCAAATATTTATCAAAATCCATTTATTTAAAGACCCTTTTCTGCACATATTGTTTACATATGTAATGTCATCATTTTTTGTGGTTCTTTTTCCCTTTTTTTGTTTTAGTACACTTGGAGTTAAGGCTTGGGAGTCCTTAGGATTTTCTGGTCATTCACTAAAAATTTCCCTTGAGTTAGCCAAATACTTGTTGTAATTTATATTGAACTAAAATCATCTGAACTCTGTAAGCAGAATTCTGGCTTAAGTGAGGACCATCCATCCACCAGTCAGCAAATCCGAGGTTGCATCTGTTAGGAGTCACAAGTTACCAGCTGCTAATCCTGTACTATTCTACCTAAAGTCTTGGCCAAATCACAGAAATTTATTTTTGTGACTGTAAGTTAGTGTCAAGGTTTATTTACATCTTCATATATTTCAATCTGCCTAAACTTTAATTCTGGTTCATCACATGTTCAGTACATGTTACAAAGCTGGCATGCTAGCATCTCTACATGAAATTAATTGTAAATGTTGGCTCTGGTTAGTTGTCAAGTAACCTCTTTTCCCTGTTTCACCTTTCTCTTTTGGACACTGTTTTCTGCTCTTTCTTGTCCTTGTTGCCTTCTTTCCCCTAGGCCAGAGGCCACAGCTGCCTTGAGTGCCTGGCTGAGGATGCTAAGCCAAGCTGGAGAAGCCGTGTGAAGTCAAGCAGCAGCACAGCCCTGCTGCTGGCCACAGACATGCTAGTTACCACCTACAGGGATGGAAAGGCTCTCACCAGGCTAAGGAAACACATGAATGTTATTTAAGGTCTTTGGCCTTTGACACTCTCTGGTTCTTTCAATTAAGTACGTGCAAGCGCTCAGGCATAACCGCAAGATACTTGTCATATCTGACACTTTTCTTCTACAATCTCCTTCCTTACAGCAGTTGGAAACTGCTCCAAGGGGCTTTCAATTCAGTTTGTGTAGATATGTTGAGTCCTATGTGGAGGGCACACTGAAAATGCATAAAACCCAGTACAGATGGGTTTCTCTGAAGGATTAAAGATTAATTGAAAAGAAAAGTGGAGCATGCAAAGAAAGAAACATTCTGGTTTAGAAATGGGCAATGTAAATGCTTAAACATCATATATATAAACGTTAAAAATTAAGGGCACTTCTTTAAAGTACCTAATTTAATAGATTCCTCTATTGATGACTAAACCAGGTAGGGTTTGCTACATTTCCTTAAGTGAAAAAGACACCTTAGGGTAAATGAGCTCCTAATCTCAGCATTTCAGCTAAGTTTCTGAATTGTGATGGGATGACTTTTGCCCTAAGAGATTAACTGAATTGGTCTCACACAGGAAATCTATGGCAGAGCCAGGAAGCAAGTTTACTGCAGAGCTTTGCTTCTATGACAGGACCCCATAAAATCAGTAGCCATGATAGCCAGGAGATGACCTGTTCTCTCCCACATTCACCGCTTCTCTGTAGACTTTTATTTTCAGGGGAAGTGATTACAGAAAACTCTATGAGACCTCATTCCTCATTTTATAAATGTTCAAATCTTAATAAGGGCACAATTATGAGAAAGGAGGTTTTAAATGAACCAAGTCTGTGCCAAATAGATGAAGGAATCTTTGAAGTGATCCCACCTTTGATTTATGTGCTGGCTAAACCTTGAATTTCAATCTAGATTTCCTCAGCAAATCTCTTAAATCAAAAGTTTCATTGCACTGCTGTTCAGAAATTAATCTGACTGTGAGACTAAGGGGGAAAATATTGTACCACAGAACAGTAAACTGCTGTGACTCTGAAGTTAAACTGAAACTAAAGAAAAACATGCTTTGCCTTATTAGTGTGATAGGGCTTTAGCCAGCCCGCAATTTCCCCCTGACTCTTGGCCTGCACCCTTCTTCTCAGGGAGGTTTCTGATTTTAGCTAAAAGTTCACCGAAATAAGCCCTCTCTTCGTGGCTGGAATCACAGGCTCCAATCAGCCTAATGTAAGGACAGAGCAGTATTTTAGATTGAACTTATCCAAATATTATTGGTATATTGTGTTTCATAATTACTTTGGATCTTTCTTCTTCTTACCATAGAAATGTATTTTGGCTCTACAGTCACACAGTCCTGACACCTCAGATGTAATTGTTCTTACAGAGCCATGAGGTGGCTGTTGGTCTCTTTTCTTTATGAACCCAGTTTAGCAGAGCATTTAACAAGTGTTAAAACTCATCCCCCTTCAGCAAAATGCTCTGGGTAAGCTGTGCTTGACCTCAGGGCAGCAAGCCTAGTGCTGAGGGCTGAGGACTAATGAGCTCTTTTTGAGCCACAATAATTGCACAGTTTCTGGAAAGCAAGAGAGCTGCGTTTGAGTTTGTCTGGCAGAGGAAGGACCTGAGCCCCAGCCTTTCCCTCCTGGGAGAGGGCCCTTAAAATGAGGGCATGTGAAGCAAGATCAGTGCTATTTGGAGAACAGGTCAAAAAGACCATTAGAGGACTGACCTACATTCCTAAATCTAGTCAACACTTTTAAACCTCAAATCTTAGGCATGCTCAGACAAGATACAGAGAAGATTTCAGATACAGTCTGTTTCAGGGCCCTCAGCATGTTGTGGGTGTCTGCAGCTCTTCACATTTATGAAACCTATTTTCCTGTCTTTGCTCTCTGAAATCTTCTCCCAGAGCTGGGCTTTGCAGTCCCTCACTGGATTGGATGCTCTGGTACCTAAGGTCCCTGGGAGAAAAATGATGTTAACTACATTTGCCAACTAGTCACTCACTGGATTGAATGCAACCACATAGGAAAGGAAGACTTATACAATTCAGCAAGCAGATAAGGACACTTTAAATTAGCTTTTAAAATTTCTTTAGTGATATAGCAAGTAATAAGTCTTGCAATTGCTTTTAACAGTTTCCTGTGACAGTCTTGACATCTATAGTAAATGGATAGAAATTTTATAGTACATGTGACTAGACCATCACTTGCCATCAAGTCTGATGGTAGAGGGCTCAAAAAACTTATTGTGAAATAAAGAAGTCTGTACTTAAGAATTAGAAAAAACAACTTGCTTCTATCAGGTCCAAGATCAGCTGAGGCAAGACACAGGATTATTTCTGAGATAATCAAAGGCACGGTATATTCAGTGAACCAGATGTCCTCTGCTCAGGCTGGTGAAGTAAAGAGGTGTCAGCAGAAGAAAGGTGGGTGAGTGCAAGGAGGAAGGGCCTCTGTAGGAAATGACCAGGAATGGTTCTGCTGCTGAATTTGGCATGAGTGCTGGCTGCTTTCCCTGAAAGAGGGGGAATGGGAAGAAATAACAGAGATGGAAAGGAATCAGCAGGGGCAGAGGACCTTCACAAAACATGACTGAATATTGCAGCTGTGCAGCCTTTGATCAGAAGTCAAAATGTAGAAACATTTTGTGCCATCCCCTTATGGGAATAAATGTTGAAGACGTCAAAAGAGCATACTAACCTCTCTGGAGCATGCTATTGCACTGGAGAGAGGAGTCTGACTTCTCTGTTTTATTAAATTCTGCTTTCCTGTGAGCAGAATGTCTCTTAAGGATTCCTTGATGCTGTTTCTCTTAGGATTGTATAAATGCAGTCAGATTTCTTTTCAAGTCTTCTCATATACCACCTGCTGCCTTCCAAACTGGTCAGTGTCCTCAGTTGTTATTACTGTGGGAGAAACTATATAGGAAAAATGAAGCACATAAGAAAAATTAAAAGTTTGGGAGACATGATGGCTGGAACAGTTGTGAGATACAAAGTTCTTAAGGCTGGTGGTTGTTTTACATGCAGGACTCCTTTGTGCAGTGCCTTCAGTCAGCATTGCATGCCGTTTGCATGCTTTTGATGTTATGTGTATTGCTGAAATGAGTGAGGGTTGTCACACAATGTTTATTCATTCTTAACTTATAAGTGCCTGGATATAAGTTTTCATGACAAATTAGAACATATTTGAATAATGTAATTTTTTTTCTTTAGAGTGTATTTCCACATATTTCCTTATGTTTCAGTAGCAGCAAGCATATTGGTTAGAGAATCATTTTAGTGGCTTTCTTTTCTCATGTGCAGATCTAGTGTTATTAATTGTAAGATATTTAAAAGGCTCAGGGAAGTAGAGGAGCACCTCACCTGCATTAGCCAGCAATGTCTGTGGGAGCTGTAGGCTCCAGTTGCCCTTGCAGCTCTGATGTCTGTGGTGGCTGTTACATGAGGAGTCAGGAAAAACTGTCTCATGTTTGAAAAACATGAGAAATTCTGAAGTGCTCTTGCCACAACTCAGTTTAAAACTAGAGGAGTTGAAACTCAAGAAGTCTTAATGCTCTTGCCACCAACACCGTGACTGCCATTTTGAACTAGTGCGTTCCCTGATGGCTGCAGGAGAGAAAAGGAGAGGAGCTGCCAGGGCTTTTGCTTTTCTGTTGGTGTGCCCTGACAGCATTTGTTGTCTTGCTCATGGATCAGCAACACAGTGGTCCTGGAAAACTCTGGTGAGACCTCCTATCCTTGGTAGATCTGATATCTGTGAGGGTGGTGAGGCACTGGAACAGTTGCCCAGAGAAGTTGTGGACGTTTTATCCCTGACAGTGTTCATGGCCAGGTTGGATGGAGGTCTGAGCAATCTGATTTACTGAAAGGTGCCCCTGCCCCCTGCAAAAGGTCTGGAAATAGGAGATCTTTAAGGTCCCCTCTAACGCTGGCCATTCCATCCAGAGGAATCAAAGCCCTAAACCAGAAGCCAGGTTTACCAGAAGCTCTGCCTGCAGGTATGTGCCAGTATCTGCATCCAGAGCACATAAACAGTCACCTGAAGTCCATTGTGTCATCAGTGGAGATGAGTCAAATCTCTACCAGACTACTTTCTTATTTTGCCCTACTTTGGCTTACTTCTGAGCAGCAAAAAAGCTACTAGTGGCAAGCCAAGAGGCCCTGATTCAGTGGAGTATGCTCTGAACTGGCTGAAGTCCCTCCTGATTCCTCAACACATGGGTGCTGGATGCAGAGAAGACTCTGTGGTGGGCCGAGTCACTGTCCTCAGAAGTCCTGATGCTTTCTGTGGGGACAACCAACTTTGTCACAGATCTGGGTGCTGGTGTGTTCCTACGTGATAGGTGTTCAGGTCTGTGACTGTCCTAGCAGTTTATTTCTTATTACATTAGTGGCATAGCTCAGTGTAAATAAACAAAGCCTTAGTTTCCTGGGAAAAATGATGCTTACATAGCACTTACAGTTCTCAAAGAACTTCTGTTCGATCCCCACACTAATGTGGTTTCACAAGGAGACTGAGATTATTTTATTGCCCCAGGATGCCAGGAAATTTTCATTTGACTTCCTCAGATCTCTAGGATAAAAGTGGAACAGTAAAAAAAAGAATTCCCTTTGCTGTCTTAGATTTCTGTTCTTCAGGAAAATATGTTATGTTTTCTAAGATCTGATATTCTGTAGTTTATTTTTAACTTAGTGACAGTATTATTTTACTTTTTTTTTTCCACAGAGGAATATCTTGCCCTCTGTTGCTTCCTGCTCCTGGCTTTTTTTATAGGCTTCTTTTTCTGTGTGGAGTGTAGATAATGTTTTTCACACTTCATTGATTTTTTTTCTCAGCGTATGTTTCCTGTCTTTGTAGAAAACAAAGGAGTCAATAACCCATAAAGTGCAGAAAATATAACTATCATTAATAAACTGCCAAAAAACCAATAGGAGACCATTTGTTTGGTAGTGTCATGTGAAAGGTTTGGTGCTGGTGAAAAAGTTATGCTGTAGCAAGCTGATAGCTATCAAGGGGTGATATAATGAGCATGTGAGAAAGAACCACGTGCTCTTTAATAAAAAAAGACCAACCAAAAAACCACCAACCAAAGAAAAACCAAACACCAAAGCAAATCTACATCCCACACTTTAACCCAATATGAATGTCAAGGGCAAATCTTTCCAAACGCTTTATCCTCTTATTCAGTTAAACTAGGTAAAAATAGCATGGAAATGATCCATACACGTGATCCGTAGTTGCTTAATCTCAACAAAACTGTATTTATCTTGACAAATTATATCCTTACTTGTCAGGCTAAAGTCAGAAAGCTCCTGGACCTTTCTGTGCCTTTCTCCTAAATACCGGTTCCTCACAGAAGTATTCATAGATGTATAGATCTCCTGTGCTTTTGGAGGTGAATGCCGCCCAGCTGGCAGCAAGAAGAGATGTGTGGGGACTCTGACTGTCTGCCTGGAGTGTGAGAGCCTGGCAAAGCAAGGTGGGTGGTTTCTGTTCATGGGGCTGGGGGAGAGAGCTGATGGCTTGTGGTGAGGAGCATGTTTTTGACTGAGCTTCAGCAGTCCCTGACTGTAGGCCTCAGCTTTGCCTTTTGTTCCCACTCTTTATGTCAACCCAGCCCTGGACATCCTTGGATGTGCTTGAACTCTGTTTTGTGAACACTGAGAAGGAGGAGCCTGCTCTATGTCTGTTCCCATCAACTGAGAAATGCACAGAAGTACTTGGGATGAGATTAGCAGAAGTAGTCACAATTCTCTTTAATTCTCTTCCAAGTTAAATCTATTGGCCATTGGCCCCATCAGGCTTGGAGTTAGCTCAGTCAAGAGCATTTCTAACAGCCCTGCTCATATGCTACAGACAGAGGATTTCAATTTAATACAGCCAAAAAGGCTTGCAGGTTGGTTTCTTTTACAAAAACACACTTTTTATTGACTTAAACATTCTCCTGCAACTACACTGTGCTCCTGTGTGGTCACCTACCTTGTGTCATAGCCCAGACCAGAACAAATGATGAATAGTGAGCTTGTAATAGAAACATTCTATTCCCAGCAACGTGCCAGAACTCTTCCCACATCCCTTCTGCAACACTGTAGTGAGGCAGCCGAAACATCCAGGACACAGACCTGTCTCTCTAGGTGTTGTTCTACATCATCATGTTTTGTCCCATTTCAAACATCCATATTTGTTAATGCAATAATATACTGAGCCAACGTCTGGACTTTTGAAAAGACACGTGAGACAAAAGGCTTAGGTTGTAAGAATGAAATACAAAGGTGTATTTGTGAGTCACACACATTCTTTCCTGTTTGTTTATGGCTTTGTTTAGATTTTATCATTTTTTATACCTTTTGTGTAGCCCTTTCTCTCAAAACGTCTCCTGGATTAATTACAGATAGAAACTAAACTGTAATACTAAAATTTCTGTCTGTGTTTTCACAAGCCTTTCAGAGGCTAAGTTGCAAAAGAAATGAAAATCCTGAGCTTTGCCCTTACAAGAGCACGATCCCACCGTACCTAAAATCCATGACAGGAACTAACTCTTTCAGATCTGGTTCCTCTGTGCACCCCTCATTTGTGTACAGAAATGTCTGGATCATCTCCTGTCTCCATCCAGATTTAGTAGCAGAGTGCTGCTGTGGGACTTCTTGCTGTAACACCAAACCTTCCTGCACATATTTTCTTCTATTGATTTCACTGAAATCCCATTATAAGTTACTTTCATTCCTCTGTTTTTAAGATATGTTACTGGTGTATTTATTTGATATTGCTAAAGGAACTCTACACAAAAATCTTTGGCAGTAAGACTGATAGAACCTAATATATTACTTACCAGACTGTTTAAAGATAATATTACTTCTCAAAGGACTAGACTTCTTCCAGGCAGCATCTTTTGCCCAGTGATCTCGTTATCCAAACAAGCCTAAGGCTTTGAAATGGAAATGGTTTCTTCTAAATAGCTGTATTAGGATTTCCATGAGCCATGAAAAATCTGACCCTCAATTCTTTATGAGGGAATTGGGTTCAGCATGTTGCATTTCTTGAGTACTGTGTTTGCTTCTGTATTTTAGGGTTGTTTCTCTTACTTAAACAGTGAGGAAAGGAGAAACATATCAACGTACACATGAAAGAGGCATAAAGTGGATACAGTACAATATAGACAAAAGCTTAATATTGTAATCACTTATCTATTTTCACCATTAAATTAAGTGGGTTTAAAGTGATAGGCAAAAGATCTCTTCTATGCCACATAAATCTTCATCAGAGGAGGCTGAAATCTTACTCAGGTTATGGGTATTAAATATTACATTACTTTCTCATGTTGACATTTGTTCAGACATATGTTCTTTTCCTTCAAATCTTGTTGGACTTCTTATGCCATTTTTATAAGACAGCCTTGACTCTGCACTAAACCATGCCACTAACACGTTACTTAATCTAACTGGCACATTGTAAAATTTTACACATGCGCTCATCCAGATAATTACACAATTAATTTTCACTTAGTACAGCCGAAACGGGGATAATGAAATTTCCACTGGTGTACTGTTACGTCCGGGGGTTAGAGGTCAGCTTCCTGTTTGGATAAGGGTGAGTTTAAAGAGGATTTCTGACAGTCTCCTTACTTCAACTGATTCTAAAAACATTGCAATGGAATTTCAATTTACAGCTAAGTTCAATGGAAGGAGCAGATGTTGGGAGTGTGCCACTACCATTGGAGCCTTTTCTGGGAGCCCTTTCTATGCAGGTGTAGTCAAAAGTCAATGTTCTTCATCCCACTCTTTGTTTGAAGATAGAGTTAAGCTGACACTTGATATTAATTTCTGCACTGAACTGTAGCTGCTTTGCAGAACTATCCCTAGCCTGAACAACTTTTCCCTGTTGTAATTTTGGTATTTCAAAGAAGCACTTTCAGAAAAAAAAACCAGCAGGGCTCTTCCCCCTGAGGATGTGTAGTAGCAAAGTCACCACAATAAAACACGACCAGAAAGAACTGAGACAAACTTCCAGATCTTTGACAAGGCCTGCTCTTTGGCACCAAAGTATATAGTGGCATATAAAACCAACAGTGATTTGATAAGTAACTGCAAGTTTTGTGGCCCTAAAATAACAATGCTTCTAATGGTTACCCATCAAATCTGGAATAAGAAGTTTAGTTTATTGTGGGAAATGCCTACACATGGGTATTTGCTGTCACACACCTTTCCTGTCTATAGATCCCCTCAGCAGATGTGCTCCTATCTGCAGAGCTTTATTTTCTGTTCCTTACCATCCCAGACCTTAGCTGGCGGTCATGCTGGGCAGGTGATGACCCAAACACCTCCAGGTAAGCAATGGCCCGAGGTAGAAGGGAGTGCAAAGGAAGGCTCAGCTGTTGGGCCAGTCTGTCCTGGATTTGCACTGAGGCACAGGACTGACCTGGCTTGCAAGAAGAGCGATGTTTTTTAAGACATGCTGCAACTCAGAGCCATAAGGACACAGCTTTTGCTCTCTCCAGGTTCCCACAGCACACTGGCAGAGGCAGGAGGCTGGTCAGAGATGGATAAACTCACCCTGCCTCAGTGCCAGCTCTAAGTCAAGTCCTTCCATCTCAGAGACAAATTATGGTAATGCTCACATTTCTGTCAATGTCATGGGCTACAGGATCAGGTCCTAAGGGCAGAACACACTGTCAGCTGTGTATGAATGTGTGATATATCAGAGCACATCTCTTGCAAACAGCAACTTCATGTGATGTGTATTTCTGTAGCCTGGGCCTTGATCACAGGCTGGAGTTGCACCATCCTTTAATAAGTGGAAGAAAAGAATTACTTGCAGAAGAGACAGATGTTTACACAGTTGTAGATTTTGTGCATTTCCTCTTTCTCTTTCTGTCCAGCTTCTTCAGTGGGTTTTACACCATGCAGTTCAGAAAGCACTAGCACTTCTTATGGTAGGCCTTGTTTCTTCATTCTTTCCTTTTCTTCTCTTTTAATATCTCTCAAGTTTTGTTTGGGTGTTTTTGAAACTCATTTGGTAGTCCTGCTTTATTCAGAACTTCAAGTTTCATGCTGTTTTCCTCTATTTCAGTCTCTTTGATGCCTTAAACATATTTCACGTGTTTTTAAGGCTTCAAAGTGTCTTAAATAATATGCTCTCCTTCCTCAAGTAGCTAAAGATGTAACTAATAAAATCCCTGCTCTGTAGACCACACCTTATGTTATCAGTGCCTAGAGACTTGTGCCTTCAGACACCTGGAGCTACAGATGGATGCACTATGCAACCCTGGCCATCAGACATGTCTGCACATTAATAAAGAAAGATTGAAACCCTCCAACTCAGATATTTCAAAAGAAGCATAAAACTTCAGTTTTACTGATCCATTGGGAAAAAAGACACATGAACTGAGTTGACTAAAGATCCGTAGACAGTCCTTGCATCTCCTTTCAACATCAAGGGTTACCGTGGCAGCAAAGGGCATGTATGTTTTACAAAAGGAAGGAGATGATGTACTACACTACAGACATTGCTGTTTGTTGTTAGTCCTGTCTCAAAATGCAAAGCTCCAAGGGAAATCCATATGTCTGGCATTAATTGGGTAATTAAGTATACAGATATTCACCTCCAAATAAATACAAGCAACGCTTTCATTAATAAGTTTGGTATTACTAATCTCTACAGCGTTGTTAACTTGGAAAATATAAATTATATTTCTAGGCTAGTGATTGAACATAAAAGCTACAACACCAATAGAAAATTTGTGCATTTAGAAAGAGTACAAAAAACCCTCTTTCATTTTCAAATTAGACCACCTTTGTTTCAACATGGAACCATTTTCAAGAAAAACAGTTGTGTTTGCTCTACTGATTTTGTTCTAATGTGCTTTTTCTAATGCTCCAAGCATTAGAAATAGTGCTATTTTTCAATAAAGTTGGTAATATCAAAATAAAACTGTATTATATATTTATCAGTCTCTATAGTAGAAAGCAATAGTATAATAATGCACTGTATAATAATAGCAGTAATTTAGTAACAAAGAATATCATAGTGATGTAGTATATATACCCTTCCAATCATCTTCATTTTTTTTCCCTAATGAACAGCACTGCAATCCTTTGTCTGCAGGCAGGGATGCCCTTGGAAGGGAGGCAGCCATGGGAAGCCCTGGCACACAGCTGGGGAGGAGGAAAAGCATTGACTTCTCTCCTCTGCTCTCTGTGTTCAAGATTATCCTGGCTGACAACAAAAGTCACTTTGTGAGTTCCAAGGAACTCAGAAGTACCCTGGATGGAGCCACGAAGCATACTTGGGATGAAGAGTGATCTGAAACACAAATTAGCCCCTGCTACACTACACTACACACACCTCACCCTATCACCCTCCTCCTGCCCTTCAGAGTGAGAGGCTACCCCAGCAGGTCTCATGATTGGTTTATAAGCTTACTTTTAATATTACTGTTATTAATTATTATATATCAGAGATATTACTGATTTTTTTTTGAGTACTATCTAGAGTTTACAGCTCCTTTCTTAACACATCTCTGAGCTATGATTTGTCAGTGAAGAAACAGAACTTGGGATTTCAAGGCTCTGGAACATGTTAGGACTTTGATTAGCAGGTGAATTTAGGCACAAACCCGGGCTACATGCACAGGATACACACAGGAAAACTTATTTCTATAGTTAGCAGGAATTTCCAAAAGCACATATTCTATTATTCTCTGAGTAACCTTCATTTCTTTAGAAATTTTCAGTTTGAAAAACAGTATTTTGGTTTACTCTGTAACATTTTTCTTCCATCATTGCTCTTTTTGAACTGATGTGAAACAGAGGGTAATTTCCATTTCTATTAATTCCTATCATGCCAGTTTAGTCACCTTTCTTGCTTCTCAGGTTTCTGTTCTACAAAACTTACAAAACTGGTAGTGTATTGCCATGATAATCTTCTGCCACAAAGTGTGCTTTAACAGTTGGACTTGATGATCCATCTGGGACCCTTCCAGCTCAGAGTATTCTGTGATTCTGTGGTTCACTAGACACTGAGCATGGGAATCAAAAATCCTCCAACCCAGTTTCAAGCATGCAGTCAGCAAAGAAAGATAGTCTGGGAGGAGAGTGGTTTTTTTCTTCTTAGGACAATTAATTAAAATAAGGAAATAATTGTTTTCTGTGATTTTCTATCAATTAAGCTGAGACCTCAAAACAGTGTGTCCCAGTAGAAGCCTAAACTTAAACTCCTGATTCCTATTGAGGTGTATCCCACTGTTATATAACCACTTTTTCTTTTTTACCTTATCTTCTTAGCTTTACTAGCTTCTCCCTATGGTCCAAGCAGGTAGGCTCCTTAAAAGTCCCTGCAGAGGTTTTGCCTCCATTCCCACTTGAGCAAATGATCTTTTGTTTAAGGCTGCTACACCCCACACACAGTTCAAAAGGCAAAATGAACTACAGCTTTCCTGACATTAATGCAGCAGGTATCTTGTCCTTCTAAGGATTTCTTTAGCATTTCTTGCTTTCAATGCAGGGAATTCCTATGCACAGCTGCAGTTTAATGGTATCTGTAACAAATTGCTATCTATTTTAACAGGTGCTGCTCCTGTTGCTCTGCTTCTCCACAGTTCATTCATTTTCTTTCTCAGGCATTTGGGAGTTGTGCTGATGAAGGTACAGTCTTTTGCCAGGCAGACTACTAAGTGGGGACAAATTGTGTGATCATAATAAAAACAAGTAGTTATCCATTCGTTGAGACTACTTCACTCACGACAAATTGTCTATGTTTATGTATACCTTTTTGGTTAGAAATAAATCTTCCTTTTTTTCCTAACTTTTCCAGATTTTAAGTCTGTTATTTCTGTCATTCTGATGGCTCCTTTTTTTCTTCACCAGCTTTACCTTTTATTCTGTTTTTGCTTTTATTTTTATCCCCAGCGTTCATTTTCAGTGGGTTTTTTTTCTGTTTTTTGTTTGTTTTGTCAGGGTTTTTTAGGGGTTTCTCTTCTTTCTCCTTTCTCTCTTTTCTCTCTCCTCTCTTTGCTCTTCTCCCCTTGCTAATCTGGCAATCCTGGAGCAGGTCTATGTGTGAAATTCTCTAATATCTCACTGATTGCATGAATTTTAATTTTGTTTCCCTTCCAAAGATTAGAATAAGATTTAACTTCCTTTTTGGTATTTTAGGGAAACCTACAAGGTAATATACCCCATATTCTCCATCTACAGCCTTTTATAGACTACAACATGGCATTCAGCCAGTGGCTGTCACAAAAGGGTATAAGAAAGCTCCTTCCATGAAGAGCTGTCAGTGGGGCTGTCTTTGCAGGACCACCTCGTGCTCTTCTGTCCTTGAGAAATGGATGTGGATAATGGAGAAGACTGGATGTTGCAGAAAAAAGTGGGAGAGAGAATGGCACCCTCGGTGTCCACAAAAATCTCAGATCCCAGTGCAGAATGGCAATTCTCCCTGCAACATGAGGAAAAATTAAGGAGGAAAAATTGTTGCCATTCCACTTGCACAGCCCAGCCCAGTTAAATTATCAATAATTCAAATGCTTAAAATACACTGGGTAAATTTTATGGTGCTTCCTGACACACAAGTCTCAGGAATGGGCACGACACATTGGTGTTGTGGTGGTTTTCCCCTCTCTCTTTTTTAAAACAAATTTCTGACAGGAACATAATATGAGATCCTTCTGTCCTCCCTGTAAAAGCAAAATTTCCACTAAGCACACCTGAACATCAACCATAGCTTTACCCATATCCTGACAGCTGTCTGCTGCTTGCTGGTTTTTTTTAGGAGTGCTGGCTGATGGAAGCCCTGACCTTCCTGCCAGCCATCCCATTGGATGAAGGTGCTGTCCTGGCTACCATGGACAGCAAGCTGCTGGATTGCAGACCGACCTTGACTGGCTCTGTCAGTAGCTCAGATCTCTCAGAGGGGATGGTGAACATGCATTGGGCAGTTTGAGGACAGGTGTTGGGGGATCCTTGGCCACCACCACATGCTCATGTCTGACTTCTGGGGAAGACACACCTGCTGTTCCTTATGCTCAGGAAAGCCAGGCAGGCTGGCTAGATGGAATATAGAATATAATATACAAATAGCGAACATCATTCATTTTGTCATGACAGGAGCCAAGCATTTGCCAGACATGCCTCTGCAACTAATAAGTATTCACCCTAATTCTCCCTGGCAGTGTTGCAAATGACTGCAGGAGGGTGGTGGAGCAGAGAGGAAGTCCCATCAGTGCATGCTCTTCTCTTATGACTCTTATCTTCTTCCCTGGACTTTTGGGTAGCATTGGAGGCAGACTGCTGGCTCAGATGGACCTTTGGGATGCTAACTGATGTTCCCAAGGGAACAGCACAGATAACATCCCCCTGTGGTGAGCACTCTGCTTCTGATATGCCTCAAAGCATTTTTATGCTGCTTCTGGGCATAAGCTCTCCATCTAGAGCAGCAACAGATCTAAAAATGGCTTTACTTTGAGCAGACATCTGTAGGTCCTCTCCTACTGCAGAGACAGGGCACTGGGGAAAAAGAAACATTAAAAAATTTTCTGAGTATTCATTCTTGAAAGAGAGATCTTTTTTCCTAAACCATTATTTAGTTTTCATATCTAAACTTGGTCAGTCGCTGTTTGTCATAAGAATGGTAAGTATTTTGAGTCTAAATTAACAACTTTAGCTTTAATTAGTGAGAAAAGCTGCTCATTACTCCCAAGTAATTTACTAACAGTATTATTATGGGAACAAAAAAAAATTAATGTAATCTGGCATTTATGACTTCCACATAACATCAGTTGCTAAGGTAAGAAAACAACAAAAATACCCCTTTTATTCAGAAAAATCCTTAAACTAATAAGCATGTTCCTTATATTAAAATCAAGTCAGCAATCCTATTGACTTTCATTACATAAAATTTATGACACTTGGATGTAGTTTAATAAGGTCATAAAAATGCCAGTTGTGGTATCTCATAATACTTTTTATAAACTGGTTTTACAGTCTACCCTTTGTTCCAAAGTTCAAAGTGACAATTGAAATGCACAGGTTGCCCAGGGGTTCAGACTTTTTTCTTGAATACTGACTGGTGAATACCTTAATTTCTAATATATCTATATTTTTTTTCAAAATCTCAGTAATTGTGGAGAACATTCCTTTCTTCCAGATGTGCCAAAGCTGATATTTTTCAATTTAAAGAAAAATATCAATAATTCAGTAAAACGAACACATTTTATTGCTATACACTTTTTTCTTTTTCCTTTTTCCATTTTTATATGAAATGAAAACTATGCAACATTTATTCCTAAGCAGGTCAAATTCAAACAATACTTCTAAGTGCTGTTACAATAGTGGCATTATATTGTCCCTTGTCAGCTTTCAATTACTTCATCCACCTAGCTGATCACTGACTTATTTCCTGGCTTAGGTAAATAGGACTTTTGGTGCACTTCCCTTAAGTCATTTCAGAGAAGATAAATTAAATAATGATTGCAATTTAATATTGTGATAGTGCTAAAATATTTCCTTCAAGCTTCAAGTTTGACCACAAGTTTCCAATAATATACTTTTTTTCACTTGCTAGCTCAAACCTGAGGTTTTATTAAATTCTACAGCTGCAGTCAGTATTTATGTTTTCATCTAGCAAATTGGACATTTTAAATAATAAAGAGCATGAAGTTATATATATAAACAGATAACACTTGCAATTCATTTAAGGTGGAAACTTTATTTAAAATTAATAAAATTCCACACAATATGGCACAGAGGTCCAAATTCTTAGCTCATTATACTGAGGTAAATCTGGGGGAAATCCATCGACTTCGTTGAGGTTATTCCGGGATCATAGCCAAATACTCAAAACTTTGTCTGGGTATATATTCCTCAGGGATGCAGAGCCCTGTGTGCACAGGGCCCTCAGTGTGCAGAGGCTGGTCCATCTAAGGAAGGATGTCCCAAGGAAGGATGTCCCACTGCTTTCAAAGAGGGGGGTAAACTTTCTCTACAGATTGGTAATCGAGGCATCGGAGGAGGCTTTGCAGTGCAGATCTTGGTCCTTCAAGTTCCATGGCTTATCTTCTTCAGGGAAAACTGAGACTGAATAGGGGGTAAAAGCCTGAAGTACAGCTTTAGAGCTTGGCCCTGTGGATAGGCACAATCCTCGTTTCACTTTGCCCTTGCACTTTGATGGTTCACCTGATGTTCTCTCTTTAGGAGAACAAACTAATAAGCAATAAAGTGTATAGTCTGTGCCATTTACAGATAAATGAGGGTGTGGAGTTCTCATTTTTCACTTTGCAATCACTTTTAATATCCTCTGCTATTTATACTGTTCCTGCCCATGTCTACACTGAAGAACATCACTGCAGCTTCATAGTAGAGAAGTTCTGCGTGTGATACGTCTCCAAGCAGAGGAGCTGCTCAAGGGGCAAGAATGGACCTGTGTTGAGAAATTCCACTTACTTTTCTTCAAAGCCTCCACAGTGTCTTGTCTTTAATGTGATGATAGCTGTATTTACTTGTTCTGCCCTCGTGTGTGACAGCTTCTCTGCCAGGTTCATGTCAGATGTTAAGCTACAATTTTCCAAGAGGGCAATTCCCCAAATAGATATTTCAAGCCAATACCCAAAGAAACACTTTAGCATAAATATGTTGGGTTAACTAGCTTAGATAGAAAAAAAAATTTTGCAGGTAAAGTTCCTAGGGAGACAAATTGCTCTTGCTCCTGTTTCTTACAGGAGCTTAGAGGATGATGCTTAAGGACAAAACGTCATCCTATTGTGCTGACACTTTGCCAGCTCAGCTGCAGGCTCTCCCCACTCTCAGGGGTCTGCAATATTCATGGGCCAGTCAGAGGTGAGTGAGGACAGGGTGATACCAGTGACAGGACAGCAGCAGCTGCTCACTGGCAGGTTGAGCAAGGAAAGAAGACAGCTTAGGTCTTCCATTTTCAGATGTTTTTTCCTATGGAAGCATTCATGCTGTAAGAACACCACTGAGAACAGGGAGATACACCCTAGAGGTGGTCTTTGACAATTTGAACTCTGGTATTTCTGAAACCCAGAAAATCTTCCAGTTTTGTCCAAGAGCCTGTAGGTGATTTTAGAAAGAGTGAATAAATAAATAAATAAATAAATAAATAAATATTAAAATAAAACCTAAAAAAGAAGCATATCCTGGGAAAATAACACCAACATCTTACAGCTGATCTGATCTCTCCCCTTCCCACTGTCCCGCAGGAAATTCTGGCTTTATGTTTATTTTCCTTTCTTTAAGATACTAACTTTAAAAACAAAAAGTAAAGGAATCCCAGTTGCAGCCAAGCTCAAGTCTCACAGAAACAGTTCAACAATACATAATGCAAAGGATTCCAGCAGCTTTGCAAGTAGGAGGCTAAAATAAGACAGAAGGCTAAAATAAGACAGAAAGTAGCAGAGAGAATTCTGGTATTTACATGGATATGGGCCTTCTACTAATGCTACTGTAGAAGTAGGAACATAAACGAATATTTAGGTGTGTTGGGCCAATACCCAGCAATAATTATATCCCATCAA
Source organism: Leptocoma aspasia (assembly GCA_013399835.1). Lineage (NCBI taxonomy): Eukaryota > Metazoa > Chordata > Aves > Passeriformes > Nectariniidae > Leptocoma > Leptocoma aspasia. Next base: position 720,473 of record VXAX01007979.1, read on the forward strand.
ATAATGGAGCAAATTTTTTTGACATATTTGTCATGATATTTGACATGTGAGTAAGGAAGCATCTTATGAATGAAGGATGTCTTCACCAAGCTGACAAAGCTGAAGGTGGGTCAGGCAGTAGCAAAGGAGAGGACTTGGACTTAACTCTGTGAGGACAGTCACACCTTGTGCCTGGAAAGTTCAGGTCACCCTCCCTTCCTTTCCCTCCTGAGTTCTGAGAATCCTGCCTCATCCCTCTGTTCTGCATGGAGGTCAGGGACACCTGCAGAGAAGTAGTAGAGGCAGAGAAGAAGCAAAGACAGTAGACTTCCTCTTCATAAGAAAATAGAATTATTTTTGTGGATAAAGGAGTTGGACCTTTCCTGCTGACATTGAAGAGCTGGGTTGTCTTGATGGCCAGAGCACGTATCCTAACCCCTCCTCCAGGGCACAGCCACCTATTCAGTTTGTTGGTAATAAAAGCCTGTGAAAAAAAAGACTGTGAGAGAAACAAGAAAGACAGTTGAACTTCAAGAGAGATTTCCCTCCATCGAACAAACTCCGAGAGGAGTTATGCATGCATAAAATACCACTCTACTATCATTTCCACTGGTTCCTTTGGGAAGATTCAGCATTTTGCAGCCAAAGACCCATGATCAGCAAAGCATCTGGCCTCCTGACTCCCCATTTGAAGTCTAAATTCCAGCTGAAGTCACTGGGGAGTTTAAACAGGAGTTAGGAGATTCAATATTTTGCTGAGCATTGGCCGCCAATATCAGTGCACTGCTTAACTCATAAACTATATTTACAATTATTCTCATATTCATCCACTGACACATTTCAGGTGCTCATAGATGCTTCTAATAGTGTGCTGTAAATCACCCTAAAGAGCTGGGATACAATTTTTAGAGTTCAAATGGGAATACTTACTAGATGTGAGTGTTTGGAGGATAAGGACCTGTTTTCCAGAACAGGTGCTTAAATGAAATGATGAAGTCATTATAGTTGAGCAACTTAATACAGAGAAAAAGATTACATTATTCTAGTACCTACAGGGCTCTAGCAAAAATGCCTAAATTAAAAATTTGAGAACTTATTAGGCAGGAGGATTAGATTTGCCATTTCACTTGGAGAACATTTTGCGGATGTGGGAAAAGAAAATAACTTCTTTTCATGCATATATAGGACTTTTTTTTTTTTTTTTGCCACCTGGAAAAGTTGCATGGTTTTGACATCACTTCCACTTTTTTTTCTGCTTTGGAGTTTGCTTCTTTCCTATGCTGCAGATCTCTTCAGTGCTATGAAAATCAGGGTCTGCTCTTGAAACAGGCATGTGTTCAGGAAAGTACAAAATGTCTCTCGTAAAGGCAATATAGTGCAGTCTTTATGGTCGAGAGTGTGGGAAACTCCATTCAGTTCATTTTCATGACAGAGGCACTGAACCACATTAACACAGAAGGAAGATGTAGAGAACGTTTAATGGTACTGCAACGCTTTGTTTATTCTCAGCTAAGCCTACACGGCTTCCAAATGAGCCCACTATGCAACGTGACTACATAAGGTTAACTGCTGGGTACATTAAGCAAAATACTCTCTCTTAGATGCTTGTTTAAGTCATCATTTCTGATCATTTATCAGACTTAATGTGCTACAGCAGACTGCAGGTCACAATGTGTCATTTCCAAAAGAACTTTGACTTTTCCCGTTCCAGGGTCAGGAGCCGGTAATGTTTAGCTGAAATGACTGCATTGCACTTCATAGCTTCCAGCATATCCACTGAGGCTTTGGAGAGCCATTCTTGATAGACCAGGCTGCTGGCTCCAGGTATTTGGGCATTAAAATCTAAGGGAATTGCTTAAGTACAGGGACTCAACTGCAATTGAAGCTGGCTGCAAAAACAAAAAAAATCTCCACTTCATTTGTTGGGAAAAGATCATGAGAGGTACAGGAAGGATAATTGTTTTTCCAAACTGATAGTGGGAGTTCTCTCTGGGGAAAAAACCAAAACCAAGCACACACACACCCCTACTGTGTGAAGGTTATTTACATGGAATTTAAGAACAAATTGAAAAAGCTTGGGGTATAATTTTGAACATGCCATTTGAGTATTTCCCCAGTTCAAGGTAAAACAATAAAGTTATTTATCTGCTGAATTCTACAGCTAAGTGACTTATTTACAGCAAAAAAAAAGTTTCCTTGATGACTTTTGTTCTTTTTTTTAAATTTAGAAAGTATGTGCCTTTTTGAGATGTCTGATTTTTTTTAACAGGCTGGGGTCACACTGGTGGGGATTGGACAAGGATAAGATGGGAATCAACAAACATCTTCTGTTTTCTCCCATTTCCTTTTTAAATGCTGGGCTAAAGCCTGCTTTCAGCTGTGTTTGTGGCTCCATAGTAGACAGAGTAAGAGGAGTGGCTGTATTAAAAACATAAATCACAGAACATGATATGCTCCAAGTATCATGAGACACTTTTCCTCTGTATCAATCCTGTATTCACATCCTACATGGATGCACAAATATTGTAGGTGAAGATGGAACTACTGAACCTCTTATCGAACCCTTCTCATTATAAGAACAGCAGTTTTCAGCTGCTAATAATTTTACCAGATTTTCAACCATTCAAAAATGACCATTTTTCTTTCCAGGGATATCTTTTTGGTATCAACTGTTCTTTGGAAAATTTTCAGCAAAGATGTTCTGGTGTTTCTAAGAGATCTGGGGAGAATTCATCACTTTTTGAAGGCTAAAAAGGTTCTTCTGATAATTAATTAACAAGCACTGCATAGCAGTACCTTGGGGAAGAGTCCTGAGATTTGCATTAGGGATGTGCCTCTCACTGAATTGTGTGACAAATTGACTAAATAGTGAAAAGTTTGAAGTACCTACTTTTCGAAGGGTGACTGCTGAGTCCTCCAGAGCCTCTGGCTACTTCCACAGAGACAGACAGCACCAGTGAGCTCATAGAGAGCAGCTGGGCATGTTCCCATCTTGGACTGTGGATGCAGGACCCTCTCAGCTAAAGCAAGAGGATGTAGGGAGCCTGCTGTGAAGTGGAGCCAGAGACTGAAGACTAATTAGGAGGAGGGAGTGCTGAGAACATCGTGTTACAGTGTGCTGGGAAGATAGATTCATCCTAGCTTCTTAGCCATTGAGTCAGTGACATGGAAGTCTTAAAGAAGTGCCTAAGAAGAAAGGAACATTCTTATATTTGGGTTCTTGTGCAAGCTGTTGTATATTAAAGAAGTCCACTCTACAAAAGTCTTGGAAGTGAAAAAATATTGACTAGCCACCCTGAGCCTAAGTGGGATGAGAGTCCAGTCAGAAAATAGTACACAAAACTTAGTTAAAGGCCATTTCATAACACTGTATATTATATATTCAGGGGAGCAGAGCAAGTTGTTATTTGAGGTTCTCAGAGTTTTTTAATCTCTTAAAAATTCCTTTTTTTTTCTATCCTACTAATATTCTACCGTAACTTCTTATATTGTAGCAATTAAATAACAGCCATCATGTAATTCTGCAAGTGTAAGAGAATTTTTAGATTTATAAGGAATCTAATTTGTAAGCAATCTAAAACAGCACCTTTTTGAGAACTATGAAAGAAGCAAACGAAAAACCTCGTCAATGTTATTAGGATAATTTTCTTCCTTTTTAAAATGTTCATTACCCTTAAATGGGTACATTTCGAAAGAACATGATGAGATCCTCTGTGAAGATTTTCTAGGTCAGTACTGTTAGAAAAAGTTGTGTCTCTCTCCCAGGATGTTCAGAAATATAAATTGTAATTTGCAAAGGTAAAGCTTGAGGATGTAACTGCATTTTAAAAGCAACTTGCATCTAAATACCTCATCAGTAAAGCTGAGCTTCCTGTCTGTGAATGAAAAACTTGGTGAAGAAGGTAATAAGTGAATAAAAAAAATAATCTAATTAATCCAGAAAGGGAAAAAAAAAGTCAGACAAACGAAAAAATCCTAGATATCTCCCACCCACACTCTTTCTTTTCTCCCACCAAGACTAATAAACAGTACAAGAGAGGGTTGGGTTTTTCTTTTAAATTAAATATTTACAGTCAGCACAGAAGACTTATTCTTTCTTCAAAGAGGATTCACTCATTGGTAAATTTATCCCCTTATGGTTTGAACAGTTTGTGCACATCACACAGCAAGAACTTGTGAGATTGCTGAACTACAAGAGTCTAAATTCAGTATCCAGAGAGCAAGAAGGAAGAGGCAGGATCAAGGACAAGAAAAGACAGAAATGAAGCGAGTCAGTAAGGCACAACTCTTTCTCTCTTAAAAAAATCTTGACATTATTTTAATGCTGATTGCTTTTCATCAGGTAGAAAGGGGCACACAAGACACAGACTTACAGAGGCTTGAAAGAGTCCATCAGGTTCAAAACATTCTGAGATGTCTGCAAATGCCAAGAATATTCCCATATCTCTAGTTGCACCAGTGAACACTTGTGTGCCACATGATGTTATCCCAACAGGCTAAGAAAGGGTCATGACATGCCTGCGTGTTCAGTATTGTTTGTTCATTCCCGATTTCCACACTGAGAAACACAAGAGGAGCTTTATTACAGCTGCATATACAGAGTGGAGGTCTGAGATCTCTCTGCGCCCGAGAGGAAACTGAGAGGAGAATAATTTTTTAGCTGGTAATTACACTGACTCTAAAATTATGTACCCGAACATTTCAAGGTGTAGAGGAAAAGTGTCTTGCATTATTTATGTTTCTTTATTAAAATATTATCCCATACTTGCCAGCTGCTGGGACATATTTTAAGAGTTAAAAATGCCATATGAAAATTAAATGACATAGAAAATCTAGCATAAGTCAGTTCCAATCCACATGTTTACATGAGGGAATTTTTGCAAAAATTTCCCTCTTCTCTCATTCAAAAAAAATGGACATATTCCTTTTCCCTCAAACTTTCAACAAAAGCGAAAAAAAAAGCGCCACAGTTTGGCAGAAAGCAGGACTGTAAAAAGTTCAGCCTTATAGGTGAAAGTTTTGGAAAGTTATGAGCAAATGAAAACAGGGGCTTAGCATGGAAATGCATAGGCATCCTTAATTACAGCTGTTGGTAGCTCTCCAGCTATATTGCAAACGACATATGTTTTTTCTACTTAGAGTCCTAATCCTGTTAGTAGATGTGTCAGCATGGAGCCCTGCAGCTGTGGCGCGTTCCCCCGGCATCAGGGGGACGGCTCGTGAGCAGAAGAGTCTCCACAGTGTTTCTGCCTCCTCCGTAGAAGTCAGCTGTGGATGGCTGAAAACGCTGGGAAGTCGTAAGAATAGGAATCTGTGAATGGCGCTAATGTCTAATGTGATTAGTGAAATTCCAGTGGTGTTAAAGCAGTCAAAACTGAACATGGAAGCAGCTAATTAATTCCACGGGTTTAGGAACACAGCGCTGGCAAGGATTTGGGGTCATATATTACATATACAGTGCATTAATAAAAGATGAAGACTGAATGATACACCACCCAAGCTGTGCAGTAATCCCAGAAGAAAGTATATCTGGGGCATCTTACTGAAATTAGTTTTACTGAGAAAATTGGATTAAAGTCTGAACTATATGTTTACTGGCTATTGTTAAAGTCAGTATGAAATCACTGACAGTTAGAAGCTTCCAGTTATGTTTATGGCCATGTTATTTCCAGAACACATGCAAGAGTCATGCTTTGAAATTATTGCAACATCGTTATTGTGGGTCCAGAAACCCAGTAAACTCAGGGACTCTTGCGGGAAATGTTGTAGAGGGCACTGCTGGGCAAGCACATCGGATACGACTGAATAAGGTAATTTTTGGTCCTGATTTACAGCAAACCCCATCTGTTGTAAAGATTACTCAATCAACTTTTTAATATATTGAAACCAAATGTATGCTAGAAAGCATCTCTAATGCAAAGCTAAGGTCCAAATCCCAATGAGTCAGTGGAAGAGAAGGCTTGAGCCTGGCTGTGATTAAGGGAAGAAAGGAAAGGTGGGAGGAGAACAGCACACAAGGACACCATTCCCTGTGGGCCTTGTGCCCCTTGGCATGACAATATGACCCAGAGGGCACATAGGAAAAATTGCTTCCTGTGGTGCTGAAAAGTTGTGTTTACTCAAAAAATGGAAAGATGGAAAGCTTTTTGCCATTGTCAGCACATGCTGTTGGGTACTAAAGCAGACAAACAAGCAGTTCCCCATTTTCTCCTTTGATACTACTGAAAAGTAATCTAAAAGTCTGAGATTACCAATAATTTGGCCAAAATCAATAGCAGGTGGGTTATTTCAAACTGTGCCTCATTTTTGAGTTTGTACAGCATCAACACCTTTAATCTTGTTAGCAGAGACAGAAAATGTTCCTTTCACTCACTGCAGCCTTTTCCTATGGCCGGTCTGGGTTGAACAAACATTAATTAGTTAATAGTTGGGTAACACTTTAAAAACCTAAAGTCCTATGTAAGTGCTAAAAATTATTATTGTTTTTGTGAGCCAAACAAGAATTTATTAGGCTACACTGAAAAGAGTTGCTATAATAAAAATACTAGAAATATGGTTTAAACAAAATAATGTGAAGTGTAAATTAAATAGACTTTAAAAAATTCAAGCTCTTTTTTTGTGAAAACTACCACAAGAGTGACTCGAGTAACATTCTGAAAAATTTGCAGACTATGAACTGCATTCCAGTACTCATTCTGCATTTTAAGAATGATTGCTAATAGTCTTAGCAACAACATAGGAAGTGTGTATTTGAAAGATGACTACTGTATAATTGCCAGTAAGTTCTGCATCCAAGCATGTGCTAAGGATTTTTTTTAAGAAAGAATATTCTGAGAGGCCCATGAACTTTTATATAGCATAGTAATGAAACAGAAACACTTTTTCTGGTGCCAAGTTTCTATTAAATCAGTCTTTTGGAAAAAGAAAAAAAAATCATCCCACTACAGTAAGAAGGATTTTAATAGAAAGCTTTACAATGGTTCTGGCAGGGGACGTTCTGAAATAATGAAAATGTATAGAAAAAGCTCCAACCTTAAACAACAGTGGCAGTTGATTAGCAAAGCTGAATAAAGATTTTAAAGAGATTTCTATCTCTGTTTAATAGTCTTTTAGGAAATCTGTTGTATTATAGCTGCTCGTTAAAAGGCCACAGCTTTCAGGGATTATTGTTCACTATTGCTATGGAAAGGGGACAGTCAGCGTTCCTCACATCTTCCCTGTAATCTGTAACATCAACAATTAGCCTGGATCTTTCACATGACTTAATGAGGGTTACATTTAGGGAAAAAAATTCTATTGAAACAAAGATAAAATAAAACTGATTGAAATCCAGAACTTGACATAAGATATTTACCGTCTGAATATCTTCACAGCTGAAAGTTGTACAATACTGTTTTTCTTCCTCCCACACTAGGAATTTGCTGTATCCTCTGAGTTGTTTGGATTCAATTTCTCTAGTTTATCTCATTCCTGTTCAAGGCTTTGGATCCTACTCATGTCCCCAGACTTGTCTCTGTATTTTATCCTTATCCTGGTTTCATGCTGATCACAGAAACCTCCCAAGAGCATTCCAACACACACACTAAGAAATTCCCTTTGTGAAAGCTCCACATTGTGGTTTGCCTTGCCCTTCCTGTGATGCTCACTCAGTATTGCCTCCACAAGGCACAGTCTGAGCCAGAGTGGGGCAGATGCTGATTGTTTTGAGCAATTCTGGGCTCAGTTCTTCAACCCTATGTGCTTAGTGGGACTCCAAAATGAGAAGATGACAGGAAGCATGGCCACTATGACCAGCACCTTCTTCTCCTCCTTGCATCTCTCTCCTTCATGTCCACAGCACTGAGCTCTCAGACTACCCAGGCATGGACATTTTAGGCTGACACAGTGATGATATTGGAGACAACATCGAGAAAAGCCTTCAGATGGCAGCCAGTAGGCCTCCAGATTCCCAGGGCATGTGATGTCCTTCTGAGGACCTGGTCCTTGTTGGCTTGTAACCTGTATTTTCCAGCTGGTAACTGCAATCACATGCTTTTATACATGACGGCAAGAAGTTGTTACTGTCACCTGGGGAAAGTAAGAAGAAGGTAAGAAGGTAAAAATGTAAGATATCCAAAGCCATCACATCACATCTGATCTCATTAGTTATTTTTGCAAGTTACTGGTCCAAAGATGAAAAGGAAATTACTCATATGAGGTTTCTAAAAGCCTAAATGGAAGGCAGATTTTATCATATGATCTATAGCAGACTGTACTGAGACTGGCCAAGCTGTACTTCAAGTGCTCATCCCATTGCTGAGGATCACACCAGAGTTTCAAGATCCCTATGCCAGCTACCTATGGTAAGAAGTCATCTGCACCACTCCATCACTTGGCACAGCTTCTCTTTGAAAAGCTGCTCAGAAAAGTTGCTTACAATGTTTGGAAATGTGCTCAGGAGGTGTGCAGCCATGGAAAAGTGCTTACATCCAGAAATGCCAAGTACCTTTGTGACACCAGTGGAGTAGCAGGCTCTGTACCACTCTAAAAGCAGGTCACTTCTTTGGGTACTTTGGCTAAGGATGGAGGCAGCAGAGATGATCACCTGTGTTTGAAAACCATTAAGTGCTTAAAAGCAAATATAGAATTTGTTTTGACAAGAGATTATTCCAGACCTGTATTTCTGACTTCCTGATACGAAAAATATGTACATTAAAAAGTATATATGCTTGTGGAAGTCTGTGGGAGAAAATATTCAATGGCTCCATGTGTTCATATTGAAATGCAACTAAAATTAGCGTTTTCTAGCAGTTAAGGTCAACCCTGAACTCTCACACCTAAGAAATGCTTACTTCACATTTTAAAATGGAGATTTTAATACTCTGTGGTATTAGTCTTACATTTTTACTAATGTATAATTCTTTCTTGCTCATTTTATCAGAGACATTACACTGTGCAACAGCTTAAGCACCTCTGCAGTTATCAAGGTTTCTGTTTTTACATGCCTTATTTTAAGAACACAAAGCACTCAGCTCCTCCTTTTTCTGGTCTTTTTGTGAGCTACCAGCCCCCAAAAATCTTAGAAAAGATTTTATGCAGTGTGGTTTGGGAAAAACTAATGTGAAGGAGGTTGGAGGCCACCGGGAAACATTAATAGTTCTCCTCAGTTGTGTTTTCTTTCAACCGTTAGAGCCTAATGAGAGCAGTGCTGTGAAATTTTGGATACAGTTTTGACAAGGCTGCGCTGATCCATCAATGAGGCCTCCTTGCTGAAATGAACACCTCCAGTAAGCTTTTAATGGCCTTTGTAAACAAACAGAATAATTCCCACTAACTGCAGAAATGAGTTCCATATTTATTTGTTTTACTTCACAGCTCCTATTAAGTTGATTTAATAAAATTCAGCACATAATGTTTTTTTAAAACAAGCCTTAAATAAACTGAAACTGGGTACTGAACTCTGCGTGGTGCTGCCAGTATTAATGGGTTCAGAAGAGGCCATAACACTCCAACAGTCCCTGCATGGTGACACTGAGGCTGACACTCCACGAGAAAATAAAGATGGTTTTAGGGTGTTTTAGGGTGTCTAGCTTTAGCCTTAAATGCAGCAATCAGATAGTAGCCAGTGGAGGAGCTGAGTAGCTGATGTCTCAAGACCTTTGGCTCAACTAGCTATCCTGCATCTCCCCAGCTCCATTTGGACCTCCTTCGGTTGATCCCCAGGTTGTTGTCCTTTCTTGCTCCCAGCTTTAGCTCCTCAAAGTCACATACAAACTGGCACGAGACCCTTATCAGCCCCAGCCTTGTGTTTGCTTACAGCAGAAGGTGTGACAAACAGGTTGCATCCAAAATTAGGATATGAGCATAATTTCTGAGTACAGTTGATATTCTCAAGGGGAGCCTGTGACCTTCCTCATTCCTTAATACCTCTTCCAAGGGAGAGAAGAAATGTGAAGACTACAACCCAACTATTCACAGTGAAAGATGACGACAATGGGAAAAGCCCTGTGAATTTCATATACTCTGAGAAGTCATTCAGGATGCAGAAATAGAGCTGGGGCCAGCTTTGCTGGGTAGGCTTATTGCTGCTCTGGGCTTTATAGTTTCATTTGTTTGCTTCTTATTCCTTGTCATGTTGCCAAGTCTGAACCCTTCTTCAGGGGGACTTAACCAGAGTATCTGGCTGTAGAAGAAGTTATGGAACAAATGGAGCAAAACACTCAACCAGCGATCATCAAGGCCAGGCCATATTTAAATGAGGTTAGAAGTAAAATAGCTGAATTGCTAAGGGTTCTGTGTAACCTCTTGCTTAAAATTTTACTGGTCCTTGAAGATTGAAACGAAGCATAAGTTATGCTGACTTCTAAGAGGGCTTTGTAAGATGCTGAAGAAATACAGGCCTAGAAGCATCATGGCCATGCCAAGCAGCTTGGGACAAAGTATAACAAAAGGCAGAATTCATATGTTGCCTTGCAACATATGAATTCCTGAGGAAGAGTTAATAACAATTTTGCACAATGAAGTCCTGCCTGAAAAACCAGTTAGTATCTTCTGAAGGTGTCAGCAAGCATATGATTATTTGCCTGATAAAATTGTTGTATTTCCAAAAGGTTTTCAGCAAAAATCTTCCCTAATTTGGAACTTTAAGGGCAAGTAAGTATTGTTGTGTAAAAGTAAGGTTGTTTAATGTCTGAATAACTGGTTACAAGGTAGGAAAAGAAAGGTGAGAGCAAGGATTCTATGGGTTTGTTGTATGCCCTTGCTCTGTATGGATATATGTTATATAATTTTGTTCCTCATCTTCTTACCCCTTCACATTTTTCAAAGAGCAACTTATATATGGCACTACATCATGAGGAGCAGTGATGATGGACCATTCATAAAACCACTCCCCACATAATGCCTTGGTTCTTATGAGTCAGTGAACAGCTTGGACTGTGGGCAATGGGGCTGGCCATGGTTCCAGTTGAGCTTTTGACACTCATTGTTCATTTATTTTGTCCCTCTTTCCCTCATAAATACCATGTAAGGTACAGAAGATAAGTAGCATCCAGAATAAAAAAGCAACAGCCTAACCTTGTCTTGGCCTCCTAGATGCCCATTCCCTCTGCAGAGGGGGTCACCTGCTGAATGGTCTTGCTGGCTCATAGGAAAGCTGTTGGCTGTAGAGCAAAGAAAGTCATCAAGACCAGCTTTCAAATGATTACAGCAACTGACTTTCCACCACGTACTGGCTGCTGGCCTCCTTTCACCAACCATTGCCAAGATTTCTGTGAAATTTTTTCTTCTCCTTTTCTCTGCCTGTTTGTTCTCCCACACTGTAGAGCACAATCTTCTGTACTCAAAACTTGTTTCTCTGTGTCCTTTCGAAGAGATGATGTCTAGCAAATCATTCAGTTGTATTTATTTTATTTCTTTATTTAAAGACATACTGAAAGCCTAATGGATTACACTTGATGTGTACTGACAGGGAAACAATGTCACCTGCACATTAAAGCCACTTACAGGGCCAGTACCATGTCATGATACTCTATTAGTCTAGACACTTTAAGGCAATAAACCTTGAGTGTCACAGTGTAAGCCAGATTTTTTCCTCAGGAAGAGCTTAGAAGAATGAAGACATTAAGGTTAGGGCTAAATGAGAAGGTGAGGACAAAGGTTTGCTAAGAGCTTCCACACATGACCTACAGTATGGGAAGAGGCTTTTAAAGATATGATCTTATCGATGCTGGTACATTTAGATTGCTACCGCAGATAAGTCATCAAATATTCATGTCCCCAACTGACACTACAATGCTGGAAAACTCTCCTGGAATGGGCATAAAATAACTCTTGTTGGCTTAACCCAGCCAGGTCTGACTTGTGGCCAAGGGGATAAGCCCATCTGGCATGTTGCCTTTCCCCGAGGCAGTGAACAACTGCTTGGACAGTGTGTTCAGCCCACGTGGCTGAATGCCTTCTCTTGCCCACAAGCTGTCACTGGCCAGGAGTGAACCAGCACTGCTTTCTGCCTGAGGTGCAGGGAGAAGAGTGGGAAGCATGTATCCCAGAAGGGGCAGCTCCAGCCACTGTGCCCAAATGCTGACCTATCCAACTGGTCACAGGGCATTGTGTGGCTGTGTGACTAGGCCAGTGACAGCTAAACTGTGGTAATATGCTGTGTTTCTCTCAGGGAGCTCTGCAAATTATGGCAAAAGTGGCTTTGTGGTGCTGGCAAGGCCTAGATTGTAACACCTGTGTTACCCATACACAGGGAGACAGATGAGCTCTTCTTGGTGAAGAACTGAGGAAGAGGGGTAACATGTTTTTTCTCACTTCTTCCACTGGGTTTTTCAGTTATATTTAAGCAAGCTTCTTCATTGTTCCCACTGTAAAATAAGAGTAATTATGCCAGGCTGCTTCACAGAAAAAAAAAAACAAACTGGTATTTTTTAACTCCTGAAAACCCCCTTATAACAAATGCTGTGGAAAGGCAAGCCATGAGTAACAGCTGACTCTGGTTCAACACCTACAGATGTCCCTTAATTTGTGTGTGATGGGGACCTGAAAGAGTGGTGGGAGCTACCCATGGGGATCACTGCCACATGTCAGGGCCAGTGCCAGCACCGGGGAGAAGGACTATAGTGTCAAAGACGGTGCTGTGGCCACCTAGGAGCTCAGGACACCCAGGAAGCTTTCCCAATTGAATTTTAAGAGGCAATTCTCATCCTGCTTACTTTAGGTTTATGCAGGGTTTATTTATATACTCCTGTCCTTCCACAGACTGCCCCGTGATTCTGATTTTCTGACCCATGCCAGAAATCCCCTCCTCCTCCTCCTCAGAAAGCCATTGAAGCCTTTCCTCAAAGCTGAGCAGGGTTCAAAGTGCTTTCCTTAGCAGGGATGGTCTTCTAGCCAAAGCAGATTCATGTACTGGGGCCAGGATGCCAGGTTTCTCAAGGGTGACGGTCACAAAGAGGCATTTCAGGGCTTGAAGGGGAGATTTACGAGCACAGTTCTGAAAAGGGAGCACAGGCAGTTCACTGCAGGCTCCACAAAAAAAGCCATCCCCACTTGTGTTTAAACTGGACTGCTCAAAATGAAGGCATTGTGCACGCCGCCAGTAAACAAAGAAAGAGATATCTGGAAGTGATAAAGCTCGGATTGATAAAAACTTCCCTTCTTCTAGATGGAGGCCACACATACTCTAAATAAAATGTGCCACTTAGGAGATGATTTGTGTTGATAAACCTCAAGCGCATTGTTTTTCCAAATGTTCTCTCCCAGTTGGGAATTTCACACTTGGGCAGGCTCCAGCCGTGGCCTCGTGAAGTGCCAGCCTCCTTCCCTGACCTGACCTGCTGTTGTTTATACTGCTGTTTACACATTTCCAAACAACTGATGCAAACGATCTCTAATTACTTTCGCTCATGGCAGCGGCGGTGGCAGTGTGGAGCTTTAGGCAGGCTCTGAAGCACTGCCAATGTTGTGCAGTTTGTTGACACAGAGCTTTCCCTGCTGCAGCAGCAGGTCAGAGGGAGGGTTAAACGACGGCTAAAGGTAACTGGGGACACAGCCCTTCAAGGCTGGAATCACCCTGAAAACAGTCAAGGGAATAAATAAGCTGGGCAAGAATCAGCTTTCTAAACACTCCAACCTTGGAGACAAACCTTGGAGCATCGTTGATCTGTCATAGTGCTTGGGTTTGGAGCCATGCATGTGCATCTCCATGGAGTCAGAGCTGTTTTGAGGAACTTAACTTGGATGCAATCTGGATGCAATGCCACATACCCCTCCCCTTTGAGACCAGAGCTCAGAAGAGTTAAACAGCCATACACTTTAGATTGTGATACCGCTCTCTATATACCCTTCCTAAACACAGGATTGGGGAGAATCCGTATGGTCTTTGTGCCCCAAAAGACATATTTGACTTTAACAGACAACTCATACAGTTGCTCTGAAGATGAGGCACAAAGCCTCTAGACAGAGTATTATTTTTGGTTTATTGAAAAATAAATTTTGTTTGAGACAAAGTGGTTTAATTAGTACCTTGGAAAGCTATGTAAACTTGATATAAATTATGAGGGTGTTGCCCTCTCTGATTTACTCTGTTTGAAAACATTGAGGGCCTCCAGCCTGCCTGGACTTAAAAATACTAGCATTTGTTTCCATTAAAGCCATATTTTTAAAGCTTGGACAGGGTGTGGGAGTGCTGATTTCCCTTGATTAGCCACAGATCTCCCACAAGAAAAATAAAGTTCCTGAAACTTTTTTTCATGGTTTTCATTGAAAAAAGCCCACCTCATTGCTTCCTTCCTGATCCATCCCCTAATGTCCTCAATAACAATACTGCAACACAAAATTGTGGATCTGAAAGTTTGTGAAGGGTTGTGTACCTCAAACACCAAGCACCAAGGGCTTGTGTAGCATGTAGTTAATTTTCAGATTACTGAGGCCCATAAGTTAGGTCTCCAACTCTCCTTATGAAAGCCAATATATCACACATAAGTTGATGAAACTGATTGCACCAGACACTGGTTTTGCATTTATTTACTAATATGCTTGAGACTGCAAAAGCAAACAAAGGATGGTTCATGAAGGTGTTTCCAGAATACAAAAATATATCATTTAATGTCAACAAATAAGAACTATAGCCAGAAAATTGTCCACTCCAGCAAAGCTGAAGCATTTTCATGCTATTTCCATAATCTTTGAGAGAAACACCACACATGGCCTGCTCTCTGTGCTAGACACTGCTATACAGGAATCAGAGGCATAACAAGTCTTTTAGTCTGGGATAGCCAGCAGTATAGCCCTTACTTGGGGAGGAGGTCAGGAGATCAACCCAAACTACTCAATATCCCAGACCCTGAGCCAAGCTGTCTATCCCTGGACAGGTACCATCTTGGCATTAGATAACGCATGCAATGTGTTTTGAAGAAAGTACAATAAGCAGTTTGTACACAGAACAAAGCCAATGTGTTCACTGCTACTGAAGTACAGACATGCCCAGATGCTGCAAATGTGGCAGCAACCCTGCAGTTGTATCAGCTCAAATGAAGGTGAGTTTAACTCTACTGGCGATGTATTAGTGATGGCAAGGTGCTGTATTAGTGATAGCAAAGACACTTGGAGAAAGGAGAATGGGCTTGGTTTTCAGACCCCACACAGGACAACCATGGCAGACAGCTAGAAAAGTGGGTTTTGCGATCTGGATCTGTTACTCCACTTCTGAGCTGAGATATTCTCTGAAGAGGAACTGGGACATGGGCATGAGCATCCCACATTGATGTATTTGGTTCTCTTCTGAAGGGCTCCCAGCCTGCCATGGAAAAGGCTCCCACTGTGCCAAGAGGATGCCTCTGCCCTCCCAGGAGGTCCTGCTGGAGCACCTCCACCTGCGGTTGGCGAGCTCGAATCTGTCGTACGGTCATTTCCTCTCATTGGTGGAAGGGATCCACCTTCCCTCCGGAGTGCACAGGCATCCTGCAGCAGCTGGCTGACCTCTCCCACCACAGGAAGGTGTTATCAACCCCATGAGGAGTGGGCTTGCTGCGATATGGGGCTCATCCCACTGATTTAAGGAGGCAGATCTATCTTAACACTTATCTCTCTGTTAAAGCCTCCTCCCTCTCTGACAGTTATTTCTAGGCCTGTGCTTCATACTCATCACCAGCACCAGGAGTGAACCTTTCCACAGACAGATAAGTGGCACCAAATTAAAGAGCATTAAATGGATGTCTTTCCATATATAAAGAGCCAGTAGCAATTTGTACATCCCGGGCATGCCAGAGATGGTAAAATCTAATCACTTTCCATGCTTTAAATGCTGTGTAAACATGAGGTAATTGTTCTTATATGTGAAAAATGATGTGTCTCATGTCAAGAATGTATCAAGACTGAATTTTTAGCTTTGTGAAATATTATCGAGCCCAGCCCCTAGCTCAGCAAATCTTTCCAGACTCAAATAAGTCACTAAAGCAAATATGTTCTTATTTATGAGACTGAGAGTTTATCTTGATTAGATATAAAGGATGTAAATAATGGCTGTCTTGTAGACAACTTCTAACATAAAAGAAATAAACTATATATCTATGTGTTTTCGGTATATCTAAAATACACTCATCAGTCACTGCAAAACACTTAATGCTCTTGATAAATGAAATGCATGCAGTTAATCTCATCAATTTGGCCCCTAAAAACTAAAAATCCATCTTTTCTGCCTTTTTTAGAAAGGAAATAACAGCAAAATTCACCATTAGTTGCAGAGTATAATCTGTTAACATCAAAGCTAATGGCTTACTGAATGGTTTTTCAAACCACTGTCTCAATGTCTGCAAGCATTTCTTCAGCAATTATTAAGATAAAGTAATAGGGAAACAGAGTTTTAGTATTTCATCAGTGCTAAGGGAATAACTAATAATACCAGACCCAGACCCCAGGCATGATGTGGCCATGGCTGGTGGGTTTCCCCACCTTAACACTCAACCTTCAGGGACCAAATGTCTAGCAGAAGGCCTCAAATGAAACAATAGTAAGGACAAGGGACAAGAGCTTTCAAGTTCTTTCATTGGGGTACATTTATCTCTGACTTGTTTCATCGTGCATCTTGATGAAAATTTCCAGCCCTGGGTACTGAGATAGCATCTACTCTGGGTCACATGGACAAAAATCTGCCCTCAAGATAAACTGTCTTTTAATCAGAAACAGGCAAAAAGAAACCAATGCATTCACAGTCTTATCATTGGCTGTGTGTTTTCTACACCCTTTCACTAGTGAGATGAAGGCTCATGTGCAGCCCAGGTTCTCTTTCCTCTGAACTGTAATCCTGTTTGTTCCTTCTAAGCATTTTTCTCTCCCTATGACATCAGTGGGGAGTTCTCTGACAGTTTTACTGTCAGGTATCATCATCTCTGAAACACTTCATTGCCCTCAGTAAACCTTTCAGCCCTCAAACCATTGCTGGAAGTATTCTTGGAAAGGCTGCCATCTTCCACCTGCACTGCAACAGAGCCTTATCTTCAGTACCAGATTATCTGCAGCTTCTGGTATGTAATAATCCACTACCTGCAATATCCCATATCTACCCTGCACAAAGCTTTGAATTTGACACTTCCCTCAGCAAGCCTTTTTTCAGCAAGTCCATAACTGGCTGACAAAAATCTTTAAGGTAGCCATCCATTGTTTACATCAGGGATATAAGGAGAACCCTAAATAAATAATTTCAGTGCAAACCCCCAAATTAATAGTTTCAATGGTAAATGAACATCAATGTGAAATATCACAGAATGTCTTCTGAGGGCTGCCAGTTACTAGAACCTGGTAAGCTTTTACAGACTTTAAAAAATATAAATTCCTGACATCATAGACTTCCCATGCAGAGGAAGAAGAATTAAGTCTCTTCATATTTTTCTCTTTGTTAAAATAAGGTTCACAAATTTATCTAGATGCTCTCATAAAACTCTTTTTCCAGAGTTTCTTTTTCTTCTCTTCATCAAGCCCTAAGAATTTATGTCAAAATCCTCTTATAAAGCTGAAAATTTTGATCTGAGGTCATATACACAGGTTTATTAACGGTCTACTTTAAAAACCTGGTTGCAGGAGAGCACAGAATTGCCTCTTTCTTGTATATGCTTGGAAGATGTGAAAAAAAAAGCAGAAATTCAGCCTTGCAGCAGAGCCAGGTGTTAGTCAGTGAATGTAAAAAATTAATTTCCTCTGGTGGCATTTCCAAGCTCTCATGTGGCCAAAAGGAATTTTCTTCCTCACATTCCCTCCTCCTCTTCCCTGCTTTTCTGCCTCTGTGCTGAAAGGCTGCAAGTCCTCCAGTTTCCTGGATCTTCTGCAAACTGAGGGAAAATGTGTTGGGTCTTAAAACATGATCTCAGAGGCACAGGCTCCCACAGGCACCTCACAGAGGTGTCTCAGCCTCTCTGTGGGACTGCTCAAGAACTTCAGCTGCTCACAAAACTGTCTTCCATTTAAAACTGTCCTGTAATGTGTCTTTCTGACCCATCCTACAAGGGGAGCAAGGGAGAACTTGTCACTGGAACTTCTGAGGAGCAAGGACTGGTCCTTCTGGTTGTTTCCCATTTATGAATACAGAATATCCTCAGATACAGGTTTTGGTTGGCATTTTGAGCTTTAGCAGTCTCAAATCCAATATATATTTACTTTTTATCCTAAGAGTAGATATAGAACCAACTGTTTAATGCTGTCTGAGTTGTACTTGGCATATAAGAAACATATTACCTTTGGCCTGAACCATTTTTAAGAAGTGTGGAGAGCGAGTAGAGGAGCCACGGGAATTACATTTGTGTGTAGTGTTTAAGATATATAAATGGGGTGGGGCTTAAATCCCTGAGCTTTTGGAGATTATGCTCAGGAAACCATATTTTATGTGGTCATAAATAAAGCAAGAAAAATATCAACTTAACTGCGACATATACCTTTATGTGGGTATATTATGGAATTTTAATTATAATGAATGCAGTAAGAAATCAATCCACCCTTAACAGCAAAGCAAAGCAAAGCAACGCCCCCTCCCCGTTTTGTGCTACTTTAATGGCATTCTGAATACCACAAATAAAACTGGTGAGAATATACATCCTGTTCTTATGCTGTTAAAAACTCTAGTTGTGGATTATTGCAGTTTCTTATTGTTTCAGGACTCTTTCCAAGTCACAATTTATCATACTGAGTACCAGGTAGTTCAGGACTTTTAGGATATCAGAGAATATTGCAGCCAATGATCAGCATAGACGAAGAAGGGTCATCAACCAGCACTCCATAGCAACACCAGGTCTGTGCTGGCTCTTCCCTGCACTCCTACTTTGCAGGATCAGGCACACAGACAACTCCTGCTGTGAGACCTTGCTTCATAGCTCTGCACATGCCAGGGAGGTCACAGATGTATGCACATGCTCTGTGCTTAAATGCAGAATAAATGCTCTGTGCCAGCAGCCACACAGAAAATGATGATGTGTGCTGTCTAGTAGAGGTGGTAGGACACATTAATGAAGCCTGCTGAGACCTCCATTTCCAAAAGTGGAAAAAATAACCAAGCAGGTATCAGCAGGATCAAAATATGCCACAATTAGAATAGAAACACCACTAGGATTGGCTGCCTGGCAGGTGTTAATGTGGGATCACTTCTGACAGGTACACCAGTGGTGACTCTAAAAAACTAAAAGCTCAGAGCTCTTTATTGTAAGTGTCTTACTACAATCCATTTTCTTCAAACTCGTGACCTCTGGGAATGTCTCAAATATCAGTATTTATTGAGACTCTGCTTTTTGGGAGGAGCAATAAGAATACAGGACTTACCACCAACAAAAGAACAGTGTCTTCCAACTTTGGCCCTTTTCCCAGCAGCGTGTTTCAGTAGATTCAGCAGTGGCTTTCTGTAGATTCAGTTCAGTGATCACTTATACTTAAAGCAAAAGTTCTTATTCCATTTCCTAAATATTCTAGAAGTGTAAATATTCCTAAATATTCTAGAAGTGTAAATCTTCTTAAAACAATACTATTGAGTGGTAATTTATTTTCCAGCTGGATGCAAGCTTTCTAAAACTTGCAAGATTAATTAAGTTCAAAGGAGAATCATAAACTATGGAAAGGGAGGCTCAGTGATACTGATATCACTTCTGACAGATCTTGATCTAATATGTTCTTAAAGGCTACGAGGCATAGAGAATACAACCACCCCAGGAAACCTCTTCTGTGCTTCTTGGCATTACTGTTGGAAAGGTTTTCTCAATGTCTGATCTGATTCTTTCTTCCTGAAACACAAGCCCACTGCTTCTTGCTTTGTAAGGCATGGGCATGGGGAACAGATTGTACCCTTCCTCTTTGTAACAGCCCTTGCTATACTTGACATATAATTTGGTGTGATTTTATGGGACTGTATGTTCACCAGGGACCTATAGTTAAAATGATGCTCATTTGAAGTCACTGGGTAAAAAACAAACGGAGAACAAATGCACATTTGTTTGCAAACAAAGATAGTGAAGATAAAACTGAGAATCTGCCATATGTTTTCACCAGCTGGAATTCATTCAACATTTTGTTAGTTCTGCACTTAAGTGTCTTGCAAAGCTTACTTTTGAGGTCCTTCTCATGGCCTATGTCACTAGCAAGAAGTCCTCGATCTATGGGTGACAAAATGCAAAGATGTCTCCAGCAGTTGTCTTAGGGGGGAATATCACTAATGTGTTTCCCACTCCCTGTGCTGAAACCTCCAATACAGTGTTTTTCTTCCTCCCTGGTAAGTATTCTCCTGTTATGGACTGAGAGAGTCCCAGTGAGAGAACTGGATTCTTGCAGCAGGTTTTGGAAGTGCTTCTTTCCAAGTGTCAGGCTTCTTCAAAAATTGTATAAAGTCCGAAGTTGGTAGGGGACTAATTAAGACTAGTCAAACAGGATGTGGAGAATAGCATGAAAGAGCTTGTGAGGCTCTGGTCTAAGGCTGTGTCTGCACTGTGTTACTTCGTGCAGTACAGATTTATTCCTGTAATTCTTTTCATCACTGGGTAAAAAACAGGACAAAGAAAGAAATAGGCAAAATGGAGCCAGAACTATTCTTTGAGTAAATTGAGAAAAAATTGTCTTTGTATACATGCAATTAATATCAAACCCAAACTGTTTAGATAAAATTTATGAAACTGGGGTTCCATGAAAGAGTGAATTCCTGCTATGAATCAATTCACAGCAGGAATTCAGAACTAAATTCAGTTTCGGGGATTTATGCTCAGGACTGCAAAAGTTAAATTATAGCATATAACACAGTACATCTGCAAGGTTACTGCTGCTCAGAAATGACAGCATAACATGTACAGACACTGTATGTGTGAGAGAAAGATAATCCCTGCTTGCCCAGGCCAGATTTAAATATCCAGCAATGTTGCAGCAAAGTTACTCAGTACTTCGTATAGGATAGTGGTGCTTGGAGTTTGCTGATTGAGAAGTTTGTGCAGAGGGACAGCTTTTGTTGCTTGTGCACTTCTCTGAATTAGAAGATGTGTCATATAACACTTATCTTAGATAGTGTGGGGGCAGTCAGTGAATGGTAACTGTGTTCTCCTGAAACAACAAGGATGTCATGTAGCACTTCTGGAGAGATAAGTGAACGTTTGGACTGGGAAGGGTATGCAAGGGATACCAAAGTTCAGCAGCTAATTAGAGTGTTATCACTTGAAAAGTAACATAACTGAATGAATGAAGTCATGGCATCTAGGGAAAAAGCTTGTCATTTGTTAAATCATATTGTGGTGTACATAAAACATACAATCGTGACATTCTCAGGAATCCAATGTAGAGGAATTGGGACAAGCAGAGGTTTAGTTCAACTCCTGAATTTAAGGCATCTGTAAACGTGCGTGACTTTATTAACTGGTAACATCATCATGTTATCAGTAGGAAATCAAAGCTCCAAAAAGTTCCAGTAGATTAAGCTTGTAATTTGGGAACATGAAGTCATCCTGGTACATTATTTGCCCAACAATTATTTGAACTCATACTAATAATTTTACTGAGTGAAATTATTTTTTTTCTTTAGAAAGAAACAAAAGGTGTTATCTACACCTTTTGTGTTGACACACAATTTTCCATTCAAAGCTAGGTCACATCTTGCCCCATCCCAGGCTGGGCATTAATCTGGTAACTCGCTCAACTCAAGTTATGCAGGTGAGCTAAGTGGACAAAAGATTTCTTTTTCAGTCTGTTTGAGTTAGCTTGACACAAATGAAAGGCTCTGTGCAGAGGAAGGCAAGCTCATCTGAAGCCAGGCTGTGTGTGGGAGTGAGGCCCACTGCAGCAGGATCTGCCAGCTCTCTGTGAAAGGCTAGGAGAGCAGAGACACTTAATTTCTCAAAAAAAAATGTAGGATTACCCAGTAAATCACATAACCTTGAACTGTCCAGAAATGTAACATGAACGTGGTGATAGAATAATCACCACAGCCCATTGACGTAAACAGGACGACGTACAGGGACATACCAACAGTCTGAAGCACGGGATGCAGAAAAACGACTCCACACAAGGGGAAAATGAATGCCTGGAGTCTTATCTGGTGTGATAAGAAGCATTTACTTCTGAAGAAACTATTAAAGGGCCAATTCTCTAGCATGCACTTAGTTAGGGAGTACTAATTTGGCAATTACTTGTGGTGAAGAATGTGGCCACTAATGGGCCAGTCTTGGTGCCCCTGGAGAAATCTAATAATGGCTGGAAGGGAGATGCAAAGGAAGACGTGGAAAGATGCAGAGGGTCATGTGAGCTTGCAGGACAGCTTTGCAAATCACACAGGAAGCGTACAAAACCATCAAGTGATCCCCCTGCTGCTGTTATGAAAGAGGCATTTTTCAAATATGTCTGAGGAACCTAAAACAAGCTTCCCTCAGCCCAAAGTATTTTCCTTACCCTTCATGTGTATGGACACTTATTCTTTAGGCAAGCTTTCTATTCAAGTGCAGAGGCTTTCTATGGAATGTTTGCCCAGTGCAATGGTCATTTTCTATCCTGCTCCTGTTTCAGTCTCCAGGCAGAAAAATGCTGCATCCAAATGTGGATGCATCCCCAGGCAGTTGTAAAGTAGATATTACACCAGTTCACCAAAAGCACAAACAAGAGGTGGACTTTCAAGCTAACAGGTGAAAACGCCCTCACCTGCTGACCATTTCCATGACCAATGAAGTTAAAGGAAGATGTCTGCTGCTATCCATGTTGTCTGCCTCACACAATGACAAATTGCAAATAAGTTTGTGCAAAGCATGGATCACACAGGATACAGGACAGCCAGGATTCTAATAAATTGTTCATGACAGAAGGCTAGGCCACCTTTAAGTCATGCCATGGTGTAGTGGATATTTGCTGGGAGCCATAGAGAAATGAAGGTAAAGACAAATGGTGAAAAATATAAATTAAAGGAATAGAAAAAAAAAAAAAAACAACAAGGGAGTGTAATTTATGCACACTTTTCTAAGTTTTATTTAGTTATCTATTCCTGCTTACTTCTAAAAAGAAATAGGAAGTCACTGACATAAGATGTGCAGAATTCTTCAGGCAGACTTTTAACGTAATATGTGACTGTTGGATCCGAATTGTAGTCCAAAAAATACTTAGATAATAAAAACATGGAATGCAAACTAAGGCAATAAACACGTAAAGATACAGTGTGTGGCTTAAATCTTTCCACATTATTAAAAATCCAACTCATTCAAACTGTACATTTTCAAACTCTTTTGCTCTGTGATTTATTACAGAGGCTATCATAATCAATTACTTTTAATTAATAGAAGATGGAAACATTAATTGGTCCAATTTAAAGTTTGATTGTATTAAGTGATTCTACCAGTGATCAAAAATGTATTTTGAAAGGGAGTTTAGGCTAATATATCAGCAAATGAGGCGCTATAAACATGATTAATATGCACATTAGACTTTCCTTATCACTTTTTGTTGGCAGTTTTTATCCGGTCACAGCTGAAATTCCATTGAGTTCTTTCTCCTTTTGTATAAAATACAGATTATGTGGAGACAGCCGTCTGAGTAACTGGAGTTTCATCTTGTATGGCCATTAATTATTATTGCTCCTTTAGTATTTCTTATCTATCACAGAGACGTAGGACTGTATTTTTATAGACATTTACTGTTTGGAAAAAAACAAGCTTTCGTGTGATGGCGCCTCAGCATTCTTTTATTGCAGAAAGGATTGACAACACATTTTGCACATCTATGAAAGGGTGGAATAAGATGTTTATAGCTGTCATCATTGTAGAGGTGTGTGTATTTGGTAATACACCAGGGAAGTTTCTGGACAGTATAGCCAGCCTTTGTTGCAATATTTTGACTTGTATCTTTTAAAAATACATCTACAATTATGTTGTATTTATTTCAAGGGAATCATATGCACTATGAAATTTTTCACTGAACTATCCCTGCAGCTGGGGAAACTTAAGAATACATTGCTTTCCTGGCAGTTTGTTAACGTTCAAGTGTTGTTTTGCACTATACTCAGAATTATTTTCTTGTCTTGATTACTTCTCACTGCTCACAGGGGAAAAACTTGATTGACTTGTGGGTCAAAACCAGAAGTGATGTGTCAAATACCTGTTGCTACCAGCGCCGTTTCAAACAACCATTACCATTGCTGCTGTGAGAGAATCAGATGCAGAACAGAGGGGATTTCAGACACTGAAGTTTCACTGCAGTGCTCCCAGCGAGGATGCCTCCCAGACCTCATTGCTCCAACAGACTCAAACATTCTTGCTTCCCACCCAAAATTGCCTATCACCAGTGTAATGCCCTACTCATCCCAGTACCTGCATTTAATCAATAAAGGTGATATCCTTCTCAGTGTCTTTTACCAAAGGGTGTTCAGTGCAGTGTAGGCCTCTCTAAGCCAGCTTGGGCTGCAAGCAGCAGGACATGCAACATGCAGAGGCAGACCTGGACTCCTGTATACACTGCTTCTGTCTGAACTCACAGCTGACATATGCTAGTAGTTGTTTGAACTTAATTCAGATTTTTGGCACAACAATCTCATACTCATCTGGTGTCCTTCTAATAGCCAGGCATCTCTCTTCCTCAATTGCTCCCCGCTGAGGAACACCCTGTTTATATTAGAAATTATTATTAGTCTGAACATTATTTCTTTACTGTTTAATTTCTTCCTGCTCTAAATGCCACCCTGTTTGCCTTATGTGATATTTTCACAGAATCACAGAATGAGCTAGGTTGGAAAAGACCTTTGAGATCATCAAGTCCAACCTATGACCTAATACCTCCTCATCAATTAAACCATGGCACTGAGTGCCACATCCAGACTTTTTTTTTAAAACATCCAGGGACGATGACTCCACCACCTCCCTGGGCAGATGATTCCAGGGTCCAATCATTCTTTCAGTGAAGAATTTCGTCCTGATGTCTAACTTAAATTTCCCCTGGGGCAGCTTAAGACTGTGTCCTCTCATTCTGTCAGTGATTCCTCTCTGTGTTAGTGGTTACACCTGCCTCTGTGTGTTCCACTCATCTCTCTGGCATGCACTGCATTTTTTTGCCCAGTTTCACTGTTGAACACAATTGAGCAAGAACATCTCCAAAACGGACAGAAGCTTATCAGCAGCTTCCTCCAGCTTGCTTCACCTTCCTCCCTAGCTCCTCACACATCCCACAGTTTTTACTGAGCTCTTTCTTAGGGTAAACTATGTGTTTCTGGTGTTCCTGTGAAAAAAAAATGTAGTGAAGTCTGGATAGTTATGGAGGGACTGCTCCAGTTTTAAATCAGCATAGATGATTTCCTTACCCTCCATGTATATTTCCTCTGAATAGACAATCATTTTCGGTTATGTTCATTCATCTTTGTTAACATTTGTTCCTTTTGAAAGAAAAGAACAGCTTTTTTTTGTAGAATTTGGCAAAGAGAATACATTTTCCCAGTCTTTTCTGCAGTCAATATTTACAATAAATATCGGCTCTTTTCTTAGTTTAATTTATTTAAGCAATATGTGGGACATAATTTCCAGCTGCTCTGGGGAAGGCTTTGTGTGAGAATGGAGAGGGCATGAATGCCTGGAGGCTGATGGCATCGTACCCAGGGGATGGTCTGGTGGCACCCAATGGATCTGAGGGTGTATGAGAGAGCAAGTGAGGGCCTCCAGGAGCCAGTGCTGGATGCTGTGCAGAGAAGAGGGCTGTGCACCCAAAAAGAGACTAGGCAGGATCATATCCCCAGCAGCCAGGCTCTGTCCCAGCCCCAGAACATGCAGCTCTACCCTGGTGCTCAGCAGTCTGTTTAAATCTACCTCTTACTGCATGGGTAGTGACAGTTACTTATTCATAAAACTATTTTGGAATAGTTATTCTACCACAAATTTATCCTATGTCTTTTTCAGGAAAAAGGGCTTCATAGACAAGCTGTAAGGAGATATAGTTGGCTTGCTGCATGTCTAGGGACCTGATTTGCAGCAATGTAAAACAGACGCCCCAAATTAGTGGATACATTTTCTTTTGGTCTTTGTGTGCCTCCATTTCATAGCTGTGGAATGGATTTGAGTTTTATTTATTTATTTTTGTCTTTCTGTCCTTTGGGGTCAGGGTGAAAATCAGATTATATTTGTAATGGGTTCACATTTCCAGAAAATGTTTGAATTTGAACACTAAGGAGGAAAAATGGCCTAAGATTTCACACAGAAAAGAAATTTTAAAAACCCAAAATGTTGATTAATGAAGTGAGCAGTTTACAGTCATGTGGGCGTTTAGAAGGAATAAGTATCTCCTGATCTTGATGTCTTTTTAACATCATCTGTTGGATGTCATTCAATGCACATTGCAACACTGCTGGAGGAGACATGCAGTGAACTGCCAAGGGAATTTCAGTCAGAAGTTTAGGCCAAACATTTAATATTTTCGTTATTGCCTCAAAAGTTACAGGTGATAATAATTGAAAGATGTAATATTTGCCAACATCTTTTTTATGGTTTTGATTGAGCACAGTGCCAAGGGACACTACACGTATAAATAAAGTCCCAACAAATTTGGGTCAAAATAAATAACTTTTAAAAACCTCTGAGCAATCCAAACTCAGCTTTAAACATATATATTACAACATCCATTACAACAGAGTTACCCCTGATTGCTGGATTGCTAATATCAATTTCTAGATTACTTTTCCCTGGAGTAAACTGCAGGAAGAATTCAGACACAGGCTCAGAAACTCACAGACAGGCTATGTCCACACTAGTAAATTAAATTACATTAGAGCATGAGCCCAAGCTTTAGCACACAGTCACTATTACATGTCTAGCTTGTCTCGATCCTCAGATAGATTTGGGGGCTTCTTGTCACAGAAATTTGGCTCAGAAGAAGCAAAGGGCAAGGAAAAAAACCTTAGCTCTAGAGAAAGATTGCTGAAGAATTACACTAATACTAAATAATGAAGAAGAATGTAAACAGATTATAGATACAGAGAGCCTGAGACCAGCTAATGGCTGAAAAAATAGATGACAGAGATAAAAAATGATAAGACTTGTCAGAAAGAACAAAGCCTCTGTGTGCATCATGCAGATTAAGGAATTAGAGTCAAAAGGTTAAGTGTGAGCAACAATGCATATGAAAAATGAGTAAAAAGAGAAGAAAAAGGCAAGTTTGTTTCATAAATCAGTTCCAGTCTTCAATTGCTGTAGGAAAAAAAATGTATATTGAAATCTCTTATGCCAGCAGGCTGGACACTGGGAAAGGTATTGGCATTTTCAGCAGCAAGTGAAAATGCTGCAGATACTGGCCTCAGGTTACCTATCATCATGCGCTTTGTTTCACGGTGCAAGCCAAACTGACTGTCAGTCTTAAAGTCCACGAGCCTGGAGCATTTTTTTAACTGACCTCATGCACATCCAACTCTGTGCATCTTAATATTTTGGTTACTTTATAGAACAGGAATGTGGACAAGAGGTTCTATCAAGTGTATAGTAGGTGCTGCCCATGAAATACATGCTCACAAGAGATAATCATTCTGGGTGTAGCATCTGTTCTCTTTACTGCAGGAAATTCTTCTGAGAGAAGCTCAAAGGGGGTAGCAGATATCTAAAAGCACTTTTAGTTTATTGAATAAATATGGAATGTTTCTAAATCTGCCATTTTTAGAATGAACAAAAATATATTCTGGATAATTACCAGCAACAATAGCTAAATTTACAATGCTTTCCTCCTCTAAGTTTAGAAATGTTGTTGAAATCTCCTGCTAGTGAAGACAAGTCCAATTGGTTTCCATTACACACATTATAGACAGGAGCTCTGCATCTGCAACATCTCCACTTCAGGAACAAGAGTAGGGCACAGTCTGCACAGCAAGTGGATTGGTCCTGTCTATTCAAATGAAACTGCTCTCATGCCATTTGAAATGAGTAGCTATTCACATCTTCTTCATCATGTCAGTAAGGCACACCGAAAAACCAAGCCTATTTATTCTAAAATGGAAATGAGCTTTGCTCATAAAATCTCCCTCAAGAACTACATGATGACTTGTGCACAGGGGCTATAAAGATGCCTTTGCTGTGACTAATATAGAAAAAAAAGTGTTATTCCTTTTCCAAACATCCCAGAATCCACTGAGATGCACTTGTAGTGCTATAAACAGTACCTAAGAACTGTTGGGCCACAACAACAGCACGCAGAGCTACAGGCTGGGGGAACAGTGGATGGAAACATGCCCAAAAGAAAAGAAAGCTGCCTTGGGGTGCTGATTGGCAGTGGCTGAACATGAGCCATGGTGTGTCCAGGTAGCCAAAGAAGGCCAATGGCATCCTGGTGTGGCCAGCAGGACTGGGACAGTGATCATCCCCCTGTACCTCGAGTGCTGTGTCTGGTTCTGGGCCCCTCACTACAAGACAGACATTGAGGTGCTGGAGCAAGTCCAGAGAAGGGCAATAGAGCTGGTGAAGAGTCTGGAGCACAAGTCTTAAGAAGAGTGGCTGAGGGAGCTTGGAGAAAAGGAGGCTCAGAGGGGAACCTTATTACTCTCTACAACTACCTGAAAGGAGATTGTAGCCAGGGGGAGGTTGGTCTCTTCTCCCAGGTAACCAGAGATTCAGCAAGAGCAAATGGCCTCAAGTTGCACTAGGGAAGGTTTAGAATGGATAGCAGGAAAAAAGTTTTCACTGAAAGTATTGTCAAGCATTATACCAGGCTGCCCAGGGAAGTGACTGAGGCGCTGTTCCTGGAGGTGTTTAAAAGATGTGTACTTGTTTCTTAGTGCCAGGCTAACAGTTGGACTCAATGATCNTTCAGCAAGAGCAAATGGCCTCAAGTTGCACTAGGGAAGGTTTAGAATGGATAGCAGGAAAAAAGTTTTCACTGAAAGTATTGTCAAGCATTATACCAGGCTGCCCAGGGAAGTGACTGAGGCGCTGTTCCTGGAGGTGTTTAAAAGATGTGTACTTGTTTCTTAGTGCCAGGCTAACAGTTGGACTCAATGATCTTAGTGGTCTTTTGCAACCTAAATGATTCTNTATCTCAACATATGAGCTTTACTTCAATTCTCCTCCCCGTTCCACTAGGGTTAAGGAGAATCAAGGGGAGATTGAGCAAGTGGCTGTGTGGTGTTTNGAATGGTAATATCAACATTTGGACAGAGCTCTCTCTGTCTCAGCTTCTTGTCTCTGGTGGTGACCATGGGTAGCTACACAAAGCAGGATGTACCAACAGGATGGGTGTGTGTAATGATGTTTTCACCAGTTCTCCTGATTTCAGATAAAATAATTTCTTCTTAGTAACTGTTCCAGTGCTATGTCTTGGATTCGAACAAAAATGGTGCTGATGCTTTGGTTTTCTTTCTAAGTTGTATTTATCCAAAGCCAAGGACTTTTTTTCTTTGTCTCATGTTCTGATAGTGAGTAGGTAGTCAAAACAACCCCAAAACTGGGAGGGAGCACAGATGGGGATGTGACCTGAGCTGAACAAATGGGTATTCCACACCCCAGAATGTCATGCCCAGTATATAAACTGGGGGGAGTTACCCAGAAGGATAATTTTATTATTATTATTATTATTATTTACCATTAATATGGTATTTTACTTTATTTTCAATTATTAAACTGGTCTTATCTCAACATATGAGCTTTACTTCAATTCTCCTCCCCGTTCCACTAGGGTTAAGGAGAATCAAGGGGAGATTGAGCAAGTGGCTGTGTGGTGTTTCATCGCCAGCTGGGCTTAAAACCACAACAGCAGTACACCAACTTCCAGTTCTCTGTGACTTTGATGTTTCATGGGGATTCTTTTACCATTAACAAGTCTAATTTCTTTTTTAACCCAGGAAATTTTTTTATATCTGCAGTATGCTATGGTAATGAGTTGTATATTGTAATGACATTCTATATAAAGAGACACTCTCCCTGGTTGGGTGCATGGTGTTTAACTTCAGCTCCTCTGTGGTGGAAGCTCAGGAAAGACTGAAGTCTTGCAGGTTCTTGGATGGCCCAAGTTCCCTTCTCCTCTCTGCTTCACTCTTACCTCCTCTCTTTTCTGTACGTGGGTGCTACATAGTCCCTTTCCACCCTAACAGTTATAAAAAATTAATTAGGTTTGCATTTTGGATTTAGCTACACAACATGATGTGCAGTTTGATGAAAATTAATGTTCTATGCTTGGCCCAGGATGCAGCTTTAGTCATTTCTTCACGGGCTTTTTTTGTGGCCTTGCCTTCCTTCACATCCTCATTAACACAAAATAGTTTGCTTTAGCAGTGAATCTCTGAAATGAATATTCATGACCTATAATTAGCTGCATTTTACAGCAGAGAAGCTGAGACACAGGGTGAAATATTCACATTTGCAAAATGCCTAGCTTGGGGTGACCAGTTCAAGTCATGCAGTGCATGATTTTTCCAAAATGATGTACTGACTAAAGACTGTGCTTGACTAGAAACAATAGCAAAACTGCACGACTGTGGCTGGCAGCTGACAATTAATTACAAATGGTTTTAGACACCAACACATAATGGATGTTCTCTCCCTTCTGGGGACAAGAATCAAAGGTGAATCAAGAGTACCAACCAAGTAAATATGGCACTTAACTTTTTAGTGCCTGCTCACAGTGACTACCGACACTTAAGCATAGGGCTTCAGTTGTCTCAAATACAGGACAAGAGGCAGTACAGCATGTCTGGTTCCTTTCTATGAGCAGGATGCATCTATAAACAACAGCAGCAGATGAAGTATCAGCTACAAATTATTAAAAAAAAAAGTTTTTCCTGGCTTCAAAAAAAGACGAAAACCACCCACCCCGTATTCAAGAAGAGAAGGTTTAGTTTCAAATTCTAAGTGATAGAAAGTGATATTTGTGCAATAGACACAATATTTGAATCAAGAAAGTAAGTGGGTGGAGTAATTTATCTAATTCTGGAGGGGCAGAAGAAGAATTGGTATGCACACCATGGGCATCTTTGCTGGTTTTGGAAGCTGGTTTTGAGTGTTCCCAAAGCACTGGGCAGCCTTGCAGGACTGGAGATTGGCAGAGGACTGGAAGGGCACTGGTATGCCTGAACAAGTTTCTCTTCAAGTATTGTTAGGATCAAGTTGTATGATATGTAAACAAGTTACTGGGCTCCAAATCTGAGTGAAGATTCACCAAGGGAGTAATCAATCATTACAATTAAAAGATATTTTATCAGTTCACATCAATTGTGAGAGGCCACCTTCATAAAAGCAGGCACATTTCTATTCTTCTCTCACCACCATTGAAATCCAGGTCTGGGAGCAATGGCCCACACTTTGTCAGCTACAGACAGGGCAAACATGTTCAAAATATGACAGAGGAAGTGGCTTTCCTTTGCTCTGCTTTGGGCAGTTTTGTTGTGACTGCCTGGTATGAGTTCAAGTGATTGCAGAGCCCAGGAGTGATGGATAATAGACATAATGCACATTAAGTGACCCCTCCTATGGGGGATCACTTGTCTGGGGATCAAGGCAGAACACTGTCATGGATATATTTAATACCTGTGAGCATTTAATAAGAAATTATCAGTTGTATTTTATTGTAGCTTTAAACACTCTTTTGTTATCTAGTAATTCAGGTACTCAAAATTAACTGCTCCTGTATTCTGTTTCCCTCCAGTTTTCAGATATTAGGTTGCTCTTATTATTTAGAATTAAAATGGAAGTTGGTGCAACTGGTTCTTGCTGTTGTGCATGCTTTCAATATTTCATCACTTTTGTCCAACATAAATTGGGAAGAATTTGTGGTAAGCAAATTACCACAGAGAACTAACAGAAAGACTGGTCCATGTGACTGAAACAAGCAGATTATGGTTTATTTTTAAGCACTACAGCTTTACTATACATACAGACTCATATGTGCATACACACATACACAAATATGTATTTATATCATGCCTTTTATTATCTGACAGATTTTATCAAAGACTGATTTTATTAATGAATTGTGTTACTAGGTGGAGTCAAATTTTTGCTTTCAGCTGAAAGTATGAGCAAAAAAAAACTGACTAGACACATATTTAAAAGAAAAAGCATCCTGAAGACAAGTAATTTTCAGCATCATTTAAGGTCATTTTGGGGCTCATTATTTGATACTAACTGGGCAGCTGTGGGCTCACACCCTCAGTGTCTTTGGGTGGATTCGGATCTCCAGTCTTTGACACTGCTGACAGACTGAAAAATCATAGTTGCATGACATGGGAGCAGGGAAGAAAGCAAAGGAGCTGACCAGAGGACTAGAAAAAACATGACCCCTAAAGAAAGATGAATGAATGGAGTTGTTTAGTCCTGTGAAGAAAAGCAATGCTAATGATTTTCAAATTGTAAAGCACCACTGCAAAGGGAAAGAAGGCTTCTGATTTTCATGTCCATGATAGATAGGACATAAAAATAAAAGGATTAACTACTTCCAGGAAAGGCTGAGATGAAATATTTTTAAAAATCCCTTGCTACCTGCAAGCATAGTAAAAGCCTGGTATAGAAGGATTTTAAGCAAGTATTTACATTTGGATTACCTAGATATGGACAGAACAATGCTTTAGATGATTTAAAAAATTTCTTTCCTAATTTAGTGGCCTATTAAATTTTCATTTCCGTTATTTTTGCTTTAGGTGACACACAAGCTAGTTACCCCAGCCAAATAACCCTTCTGAGCACAGGAAAAAAAAAATGACCCCTACCCCAGAAATTAACTTGGCCTACCTCAGAATCACTCTCTCCCCTGCCTCCTGTGTCAATCTGCACTCATTGCTTCTTAGGGAAAACCATGTTCTCCGGACAGGCTTTGTTTGTATGGGGCAGGTACAGGCTGCCTCTCTCCTCTCTGAACTTGGACCCTGCTCGGGGGGCCAAGGCTGCCTACAGCTTCACAGTGGGAGCTGGATGGCAGCTTGTCCACTGCAATGTGTACTGACGTTCTGGTGTTGGCTCACCTTTGTTACACAACAGGTTTATGTGAAAGGACAACGTGTGTCCTTAAAATTTAGTGAGGGAGGTGGGGCAAAGAAACCCCATCAAGAGAAAAAGCAGACAGCTAAGAAATGCAGGTAGGGTTTCAGAGCAAGAAAGCTATTGCGCTCATTTGAAACTTCCATCATTTTGTACAGTATTTCTTCTATTTTTCTGGAAGCTTCATATTTTCTAGAGCAGCTTTCCTATCAGCAGCAATCCACAAATTGCCACTCAAGAAATGCTAAACAAAGACCTTTGCAAACTCAGCAGCTCTACCCCCTCTTTTATTTATGTGATGCACAAGTTGAGGAAATAAATTTCCTTTCCTTGCTTCTTAGGGAAAACCATGTTCTCCGGACAGG
This sequence comes from Leptocoma aspasia, assembly GCA_013399835.1. Classification (NCBI taxonomy): domain Eukaryota; kingdom Metazoa; phylum Chordata; class Aves; order Passeriformes; family Nectariniidae; genus Leptocoma; species Leptocoma aspasia. Next base: position 753,711 of record VXAX01007979.1, read on the forward strand.
AGAACATACACTCTACTCATACAGTAGAGTGTATGAGTCCTGTGACCAGAAGGGGTTGTGCAGGCCACGAGAGCCCTCCCAAGCCTTCAGGCAAACAAAACATGCAAACCTCCTGCCTCCTGCCTCCCCACCAAGTCCTCTGTTCAGGCCCTGTCTTTCCCCCCAGTATTTGGGATCAGCAGAGCCAGTCAGCTTGTGTTGCCGGGGCAGGCTACACTGCAGAGGGTAAATTGGGACAACAGGGCAGGGCAGGAGGTCCCAGCTGCATCTCCCCTGACTGCTCCAGCACATGGCTAAAAGCCCGCAGCTGCTTGCAGGATGGGGATTGTGTGTGAGGGGAGCTTTGCCCCCATGCCAGGCACCACAAGAACATCACCAGGAGCGCAGCAGTCGTGTTTGGAGGCTGCAGGGATGTTGTGCTGGGGAAGAGGGGCCATCTTTCAGGGTTACCAGAAGGTATAGAGATGAGAAGGCTGTGGTAATGGTTAAAAAAAAAGAAAAAAAAGCCAATAATAATGGGGTGCTGGATTTCTCAGAACCTGTTTGTAAAACATCCAGTGATCCTACCTAAAATTTGTGATGTCAGCAGGTATGGATGAAACCATCTAATCCTATTCCCCAAATCCCACTGTTTTTGTTCTTATTTTCAAGCTGATACCTCGTTTTATAGGAAACAATTAAAAAGCAACATGCATAACCAGGCATTCTCATAGCACTAATGCCATATTCCAGTAGGAAACAGTTTAGCACAGTGACCTTCATTTTTTTAAGGTGGCTGCATCTACCAAGGAAATAAAAATGGGAGGGAGGG
>VXAX01007982.1:17244-29846 GCA_013399835.1 Leptocoma aspasia
CTTACAGCGTGAAGCATTTTGCTCCAGATACCCCATCCTGCTGTCCATCCACTCCAGAGGTGTAGCAGTAGAGATTGCCAGTGAAGACTGAGGCAAAAAAAGCCTTCTCAGCCTTTTTTTTATCTGCTGTTACTAGCAATGATGGATACACCTTCTTTGACTTGAGGAGTAGGACATAGTTTATTTAATTTATAGAATCATAGAATATCCAGAGTTTGAAGAGACCCAGGATCATCAAGTCCATCTCCTTGTCCTGCACTGGATTGTCCCATATTGAATTACACCATGGGTCTGAGAGCACTGTCCAAACACTTCTGGAACTCAAGGGCTGTGAGCACTTCCCTGGGNTCATTCCATCACAGAAGACCACAAGGTCGGTCAGGCAGGGCTTGCCCTTAGTGCAGCTGTGCTGGATGTCTGGAATCACCTCCGTGTTCTCCATGAACCTTAGCAGAGTTTCTAGGAAGACCTGTCCATGATTTTCCCAGACACAGAGGCTGACAGTTCAGCGTTCCCAGGGTCCTCCTTTCTATCCTTTTTAAAGATGGGAACAGTGTTTTCCTTTTCAGTCACCTGGGATTTCATTTGATTGCCATGATTTTTCAAATATCATGGAGAGTGGCTTGGCAGCTACATCAGCCAATTCCCTTGGGACTCTGGGATGAATCCCATTGGGTCCCATACACTTAAATACCTTCAGGCTCCTCAGGTGGTCCTGAACATGGTCCTTTCTTACAGCGGGAAGCATTTTGCTCCAGATACCCCATCCTGCTGTCCATCCACTCCAGAGGTGTAGCAGTAGAGATTGCCAGTGAAGACTGAGGCAAAAAAAGCCTTCTCAGCCTTTTTTTTATCTGCTGTTACTAGCAATGATGGATACACCTTCTTTGACTTGAGGAGTAGGACATAGTTTATTTAATTTATAGAATCATAGAATATCCAGAGTTTGAAGAGACCCAGGATCATCAAGTCCATCTCCTTGTCCTGCACTGGATTGTCCCATATTGAATTACACCATGGGTCTGAGAGCACTGTCCAAACACTTCTGGAACTCAAGGGCTGTGACCACTTCCCTGGGGAGCCTGTTCCAGCATCCAGCCACCCTCTGGGTGAAAAATGTTTTCCTGATACCCAACATAAATCTCCCCAACACAAATCTCCCCAACACAACTTCAGCACATACCTTCAGGCCCTGTCACTGGTCATGACAAAGAAGAGATCAGTGTTTGCCCCTCCTCTTCCCTTCACAAGGCAGTTCCAGACCCCAGTGAGGTCTCCCCTCAAGTCTCCTTTTCTCCAGGCTGAGCAGACCAAGTGCCCTCAGCCGCCCCTCACAAGGCTTCTCCTCAAGGTTCTTCACTATCTTCATGACCTCCTTTGGACATCCTTTAATAGCTGAAAGTCTTTCTTATANCTGGGATGAATCCCATTGGGTCCCATACACTTAAATACCTTCAGGCTCCTCAGGTGGTCCTGAACATGGTCCTTTCTTACAGCGGGAAGCATTTTGCTCCAGATACCCCATCCTGCTGTCCATCCACTCCAGAGGTGTAGCAGTAGAGATTGCCAGTGAAGACTGAGGCAAAAAAAGCCTTCTCAGCCTTTTTTTTATCTGCTGTTACTAGCAATGATGGATACACCTTCTTTGACTTGAGGAGTAGGACATAGTTTATTTAATTTATAGAATCATAGAATATCCAGAGTTTGAAGAGACCCAGGATCATCAAGTCCATCTCCTTGTCCTGCACTGGATTGTCCCATATTGAATTACACCATGGGTCTGAGAGCACTGTCCAAACACTTCTGGAACTCAAGGGCTGTGACCACTTCCCTGGGGAGCCTGTTCCAGCATCCAGCCACCCTCTGGGTGAAAAATGTTTTCCTGATACCCAACATAAATCTCCCCAACACAAATCTCCCCAACACAACTTCAGCACATACCTTCAGGCCCTGTCACTGGTCATGACAAAGAAGAGATCAGTGTTTGCCCCTCCTCTTCCCTTCACAAGGCAGTTCCAGACCCCAGTGAGGTCTCCCCTCAAGTCTCCTTTTCTCCAGGCTGAGCAGACCAAGTGCCCTCAGCCGCCCCTCACAAGGCTTCTCCTCAAGGTTCTTCACTATCTTCATGACCTCCTTTGGACATCCTTTAATAGCTGAAAGTCTTTCTTATACTGTAGTGCCCCAAACTGCCCCAAGGACTCGAGGTGAGGCCACCCCAGTGCAGAGCAGCGCATGACAATAACCCCCTTGCCTGGCTGGTGATGCTGGTCCTGGTCCCCTTTCAGGACAGGCATGTCCCTCCTGGCTGCCACAGGGCACTGTGGGCTCATTTTCAACTTGCCATCGACCAGGACCTGCAGGTCCCTTTCCATGGTGCTGGTCTCCAGCCTCTCCTTCCCCAGTCTTTCCATACATCCAGGGTTGCCCCATCCCAGGTGCAGAATCCAGCATTTGTCCATGTTGAACTGCACACAGTTGGTGACTGCCCAGCCCTTTGATTCATCGAGGTCTCTCTGCAGGGCCTCCCTGCCTTTGAGGGAGTCAACACCTCCTCCCAGTTTAGTGTCATCAGCAAACTTCCTTAGTGTACTTTGCAGTCCTGTGTCCAGATCCTGTGTGAAGACGTTGAAGAGCACAGGGCCGAGGATGGAGCCCTGTGGAACCCTGCTAGTGACAGGTCACCAGTCTGATGTCACCCCAGTCACTGTAACCCTCTGTGCCTGGCCCGTAAGCAAGTTGCTCACTCATCACATGATGTGTTTATCCAGCTGTGGACTAGACATTTTGTCCAAAAGGATCCTATGAGAGACAGGATCCTAAACTTTACTGAAATCCAAAATACTACGTCAGTTGGCATATCCTGTAGTTAGCTTACCTTGTCACAAAAGGAATCGGGTTTGACAAGCAAGACTTACCCCTCAGAAAGCTGTGCTGGCTGTGACCAATGGCTACATTGTCCTCTAGGTGTTTTTCACTACCTCTCAGAATAATATTCTCCATAATTTTACAAGGCACTGAAGTGAGACTGACAGGCCTGTAGTTTCCAGGGTCATCCTTCTTGCCCTTNTGGCCCGTAAGCAAGTTGCTCACTCATCACATGATGTGTTTATCCAGCTGTGGACTAGACATTTTGTCCAAAAGGATCCTATGAGAGACAGGATCCTAAACTTTACTGAAATCCAAAATACTACGTCAGTTGGCATATCCTGTAGTTAGCTTACCTTGTCACAAAAGGAATCGGGTTTGACAAGCAAGACTTACCCCTCAGAAAGCTGTGCTGGCTGTGACCAATGGCTACATTGTCCTCTAGGTGTTTTTCACTACCTCTCAGAATAATATTCTCCATAATTTTACAAGGCACTGAAGTGAGACTGACAGGCCTGTAGTTTCCAGGGTCATCCTTCTTGCCCTTGCTGAAAACTGGGATATTGTTTCCCAGCCTCCAGGCAACAGAGAACTCTCCAGATTCCCAAGACTATTCAAAAAACAAGGGAGGCCTCACAATGACATCATCCAAATCTTTGAGTATCCTCGGATTATTCCCACCAGGCCCCATAAATTTAGAGGGATTTGTTACACTTTAAACTCACATTCTATGAAGATTAATGAAAAAGCAGATTGGAAAGATAGTTAATAATTAACGAGCTTGATCTCTATCTAGTGCATATATAATTAAGAAAGGTGTGATTATTCTTTTCTCGTTAGCAATTCAATAATTATCTTGTGCCTAATACATCCGTACAGACTTCAGCATCTAACATCCACATAAAAAATTGACTTCAAGATATGGTGAGAGGTTGCCTGGCAACAGCTCTTTTTATTTTATTCTGAATGGCATTTTTGGGGCAGAGAGTGAGGAAGGGAAGAGCTGGGGAAAAAAGTTCAACTCGAGAGGCCTGCTCTGATCTAGATCCCTGTGTTTTTACAGGATTGTGATTCTGCTCAGTGTGGATGTGTGGCCACCAGGGACCTGGGAGCCCTTTGCCTTTGTGTCTGACTCAAGATGTGTAGCTCCTTCTTCCACCCAGACAAACCGGCCTCGTTAAGAGACACAAATAAACTGAGATTATTTTGGTGTCAGTCACACGAGGAAGTTCTGTGATGTCTGGCTCTGGAGAGGAGTGCTTTCTCTTTGGAATACATGACAGGGTAGTCACACAAAAAAAAAAAGGATCTTCTTGCAGACCTGGGTTTAGTTTCCTTTCTGCAGATTCCACACACTCAGTCCTTCCCAGCGCTGCTACAATTTTCAGTCTGCTCACATGCAGTGTGAGTCTTGGCACTACAGGCACCAAATTAACATTCCAAGTCTCCTTTCTCAGAATACTTGGGACCCATGTCCCCATGACATTCAGTTTCGTGTAGATAGGATAGTTTAGTCACTTTTTTAGATTTTTTTGAGTGCTGTGTTCTGACTCAGTCATAAAGTGTTACAAAATACTTTATATTTAAATGAAATAAAAATAGGTCAAAGGAAAAGAAAAGGTGAGAAGACTGGAAAAACAAAATACACCATCAAAGCAGTACACTGAGAAGGCAAGATGTGAGCTTTAAAGGCATGCTAATATGCAAACAGTACAACCCAGAAAACTGAAAAATAAACCTAAAAAGGAAAGAACAAGAAGCAAAAACCAAAGCAAAACCCACAAAAAAAAACCCAAAAAATCCATAGAACTTAATATCAGATCTTTTCTATTTCTGTCATATTTCTGGACTACCTACAAATCCTATGCATGTTTCTTCAAAAGCTGCAATAGCCTAGAAAAAAAATTATTTGACTGATTATAAAACTTCCATTGGGAAAAGAAAATCAAATATTCCAAATCCCTGGATATTTTAACAGCAGCAAATCGAGACTATGAGGTCCTGACTCTGCTCCTTATGCAGCCACCTTGTAAGGACTGTAATTTTCCTCTATACACCTCTGCCATTCTTTTCCATCTATTCCCTCCTGGTAGAAAAGTAATGAAATCTCTTGTTTCTTAGGTTGCTTTAACCATTATCCAACAGTTTTCTCCACATCAAATTGAGTTCATTTATTGAAACTGAGTGATTTTAAAAGAGTATTACTAACCTTAGAGCTCTTGACTGGGCTTGTTCTTGTCATCCTTGTCTTTTAATTTTGGATTTAAAGTAAATACATCACACATGTAAAGTGCTGAACACAGAAGTGCCTGATGTGTTAACTTCTGTATTTAACAAATTCCTGCTCTACATTGTGGGTTCTTTTGATACCCCAGAAAATAAATTCTTCGGGGAAAATATAATGGATTGGTTTTTTCATACTATTATTTTAATGAATGCTGGATGCTTCATGTGAAGATTTTGATTAATTTTGCTGATTTTGTTTTGAGTCAAAATAAAAACAAAAAAGGTGATATAAAAGCAAAGGGATCAACATCAGCACTAAGAGAACAATCTCAGAATGAACTAGGTCTTCTATATCTGCTTTTAAACTTACCTTTCTCATCTGATTTTCTGCTCTTGCTTTCACTTACAGCATTATAGGTGACAACAGCAATGGGAAATACGAAAATACACCAGCATCATGAAACTTACAGCCTTCTAATGCCATTATCCCTTGGTCCTTCTCTGAAACTAAGTAAAATGTCATCTACATCCATATTGCCATCATTTTATATTTTGAAAGGAAAGGATGAGCATATATGCATCCCGGAGTCAAAAACCAATTTACTGTCTGTGCTTATAAAATAGGAATTCATGCAAATAACAATAATAATTGTTAGTTTATTTAAATCAGAGCTTTCTGTTCCCTATTGGAACTGGCAGAGAGTTTTGGTGTTTTCAGTCTGATTTTTGAACTAAATAATAAAAAATGTCATTCCTTTTTCTGTGCAAAAGCATGCAGAGTCTAAATTCTAACACTGCCCCTCAGAGTGACTGCAAACTCTCCTATCAGGGTGTTACCTGGAAACTGCACTAGTACATATTCAGCTATGAATGGAAATACTGTTACACAAAGGATTAATGACAGTAACTTGTCAACGCAGCCTGAAATTCCTTCTCTCTCTTAGAGCACTTCATTAATTGCTGATTTCAGGAAGCAGCCTTTCAGTCAGTGGTACATGAATGTACCAGTAATTTAATTTGGAACGTGTTTCACTAGTTTGCTTTACAAATTGTCAAAGGCAGTAGCAGTAAAGTTTTCATAAAAGGCCATGGATATAACAGCTGTTTCTTACTTTGTCTACTATGACTGTCCCTCTGTCAGGAATAAAATTAAATTGATTTTATGTGATTGGTTCTAGATAAATCCATGCAGGCTCTGTCTTACTGCTTTATTATCCGAATCTTTGAAACAGTCACATATAATTTTTTCCTGTCTCTTCCCAGGAACCAGTTTCAAGTGGGCCTGCTCTGCAACTCTTCAAGTTGTCCCTTCCATATGCCTTTTTAGAGATAAATAACACAGTGGACATTCTTCCACTCTTCCTTTTTCTTTCAAGAGATCTTGAAAATAATTGCTGGGGTTTACAGAGTGCTGACTGGAATACACATAACTTATTTGGTATTCTTTCAAGGCTTTTTCTACCATTTTCTTGCCAGTTCTTTGACTCCTAGCTAAAGCTATGTTTTGTTCAGGCAACAATAATAAATAAGCTCAAATTGCCTTTCTGTTAAGAAAGAAGTAAAAGAGAGAGATGAATGCTCCAGCCTTCTCCGTTTCTCCTTTATTTCCTTTCCCCTTAGTTAAATTGCTGAATTATAAATTTCTTTGTAGGACCCCCACATAAGTTTACTTTACTTTTCACATTTTTTCAGCCTCTGCAACACACTGTGCCTCATTTTGTGCCTTAGCTTTTTTTTTAATTTACCGTTACGTACTCATGTTAATCCTTTAAATTCATGTGCCACTTAGTTGTAGCTTTTTAATAACAATGTAATTCAGGCACATCATCCTTCCCAAAAGAATTCAGCTTAAGCTGAACTCAATCCCTGTCATTTCTGTGTATAAGAAAAGACCTAGGCAGAGGATGTCCCCACCAGTGGTTGTAACATGAAGGCTGCAGTGGAACTGTTTTTCCCAGAACTCAAATACTGCCTTGCCCTCAGCCCTGTGCCACCTCTCCCCAAACACTCATGTGATGACCACACAATTAGTTCCTCAGCGACTCTGACACATGGAACCCATGCAAATGGGAAGAGGCTGATGGGCAGAAATCGTCTCCATCAACGTGGCTTTTTGTGGACACAATGTGTGTCTTCTGCCACTTAGTAACAGGGAAATACACTCCTTGTGAAATTTTGTATGAGGATAAACCAAAGAGGTAAGCTAGACCTGTGAATTCCAGTGACAAATGGTATCCCACAAACTACATCAGTCAAGTCCAGTGTTTGTTTTCATCTTCCTTTCTGCCGTAACTGGCATTAAATATTGAAAAGTCTCTGTGAGTATCCCTTGACTGTCACCTCAGATAAAGTAGTGGTGTTTTCCAATCTCCTGTATCTTGGCAGAATAGAACACGTATTTAAGAATTGACATCAAAATATTAGTTCATATTTCAGCTGACAAAACACTGGAACCAATTACTGTCTTGGATAGAAGGAATGGATATTTGCATGTGATCTCTGGTGATTTGAGCTATGGAAACAATAAACGTATTCCAACAAATAATTTGCTACTTCTACAATGGAAAAATAAAAACCCAAGCCCTGGTCTGTTATTTTCATGGGAGAAGCAAAAATGCTCTAGGAAAACCAATCATTGAAAAGGGGACTGAAACCAAGTGGTTTGATTGTCTATATTAAGTACCATTTACAGATGGCAGTACTTGTGTTAACTTTGTCAACCACTCCATTACATAGCTAGGTAAAATGAAAATTAACTTTGAACTTTTGCTTCCCTTTAATTACCGTGTTCACATGTTGAAAAATATATTAAAGTATAGTAGCACAGGTAAGTATAACCTGAATTTTAGGGGTTTGTGATGTATTTTTCTGAAGCATCAAAGAATTTGAGAATCTTGAGTATATATATCACATTTAAATTTTTAAGCCTTGGCACATAAATATGATTAGGTATATCCCACAAATCACTTGTTTCTATAAAGATCTTAATATGTTCTACAGATTTTTGAAAATATGAGTTGATTAGATTCCCCATTTGCTGGCGTTTTTAATTTTTGTAAGACATATATTAAAAAGACAAGCTATATTTCTTTCTCAAATTGCTAACCTAGTTTTGTGATAGTGTTAAAATGTGAATTTATAGGTCTTAAACATTATAATATGCTGTACTAACTGAAAACATAACTAGAATGCTATTGGTGAATTCCTTAGTCGTGAATTTCTCAAGCATAATTTAGTAAAGCAAGAGTTTTCATCCTTCAAAATATAAATCTCTAAATAACTGTCCTTACAGTTTTGCCTCTCATTATATTTCAATGAACAAAATTACTTCAATGAGCTTTAAATTCTTTTTGCTATGAGGAAGTTGGCCTTGGATACCAGGAATCAGTTCTTTACTGTGAGCATGGTGAGACACTGGCACAGCTTGCCCAGAGAAGCTGTGGCTGCCCCGTCCTGGAAGTGTTCAGGACCAGGTTGGATGAGGCTGTGAGCAACCTGGGGTAGTGGAAGGTGTCCTTGTCCACGGAATTGGATGAGCTTTGGGGTCCCTTCCAACCCAAGCCATTCTATGATTCAATGAGTCCGTGCACAGGTGACATTGCATGTTTCTGGCTGTGTTGCCAGGGCCTATTTGGAGACTTGCATGCCTTCACACTTTTATCTGTAGTCATTTACCTAGCCAATCTTATCAGATCATCTTTGAAAAGGGTATAGTTCTTATTATGATTTTTGCCATTATACTCAATGGCACATTGAAAGTCATTACAAGTTTAAACTACCTTACTAGCATTAAAGAGATGCAGATTAGAATGTTATAGCTTTGTTCTTTCCATCCACAGCAATCATTTTGGTGAACTAGTACATTTCCTACCAAGAAAATAAGTATGACATCAAAGAAAAGACTTAATAACTTCTGGCATCTAGCTCAACCCACAAAAACCCAGAGTTCCCAGATAGTGTAAGTAATGAACGAATGAACCACATCCATCTTAAGGGACCTTCCCACAATTCACTAACAGCTTCAGGTCTGCCAAAAACTTTATAAATACTACAGTATGAGAAGCATTATACATACATTTGGTTAATTCTGGCTTGTGTTTTAGCTTTCCCGAGAGACCATACATGGCAGACTGGTCATAAAAGTGTCATGCATCTAGGCTGTCCTCTTTCTGCTGCTCTGCCTTCCTTCCCTACAGCTTTCCACTGGTGTAGGGCTCCTATTAGCACATCAGGTGTCACAGTTACAACTGACAAGAAAAGAGACTCTATTCTATTAATTTATTTATGCTACTGAACAACCACTGCATAAACCTGCTGCCCTGGATTCTGACTTGTAAACAGGGGCCCCTCAGGTTAGGACTGTTTAAAAAGGTTCTCCTGTCATCTGCCCATCCTTTACCAGTGGCACAAATACTTGACAGCTGTCAAGGATTATGGCTCCTTTTCAGCATTGTGCTTTGAGCAATGGTGATTTAAGGTCTGGCTGCTGAGACACTGAGTTGTGTGCAGAGCAGGGAGAAATGGAGCATCTCATCAGACATCCCAGCTTAGATTTCCTTTGAGCATCAGTCTGACCCTGCAGTCTTTGATTCACATCAATGGTTAGCAATGAAAGATTTTTAAAGTATTTGGAGCCATTTAGCTCCCCTGTATCTTCAATTCTATATTTAATTTAAAAGAAGCTGTTTTCCTTTTATAATTTTTTTTCAAAACATACTTTCTCTTTCCAATAAATAAAACAAAATCAAATACATAAAAGCAAAACTTTCATAGGTCTTAGCAGCGGCAATATAATTTCTCATTCTGGAATCACAAAACACATTAAAAAACCTGAATTTACTCATTATATTGATCAATTTCTTTTATGTAGATAATTGCTTAGATTTAAATATCTTATTTTAAAGCTAGGATTGGTGTATTGTGCAGGAAATAAAAATAGGCCACACTTTTGTCACAGTCCAACCAAAACATAAATATCCATGCTTCCTTTACCTAGAAATGTTTAAGCAAAATGTCCTGTGTCATTGCTGAGACTGATGAAAGAGGTAATCACACTGAAAGGATCTAATTCTGTAGCACTCCAACCCTGCAAAATCTGTGAGTATGGCAATGTTGCAGTGAGAAGAGTCGTGCTGAGCAGCTGAACGCTGATTTTGAGTGATCAGGGGCTCTGCTGGACTGCAGTTCATGCACAGTTCTGCTGATTTGCTGAACTCTGTGGAAGAAGAGAAGCAGAATCATCAGACTGTGATGAAACTTTTAATCTCCCTATAATTCAGAAAGCTAGCCCAGCAGGCTTTGAACTCATCAAAACTCAAAATATACACTTGGAGCAGACCTTTTAAGATGAAGCCTGTTTTATCTGAACACTGTATGTTTTCTGATCATAAGTACAGAGAGCTCTTTCAGAGATGCCAAATCTTTCTATAGTTAAATAGTTTCCTTTTAAGCTTAACTTTTTATGCATGCAATATTTTTGGATCAAATAGGTTCTATGAAAGCACTAAGGATCCTTTTGCATTCACAGTGAAGAAGAAATTAGAAAAAATGAGAAAAATATTTCCCTTGAGGGAACTGAAAAGCTCTAAGAAAACATAAGCTCTGTCATACAAAGTTCAATGGGAGGGGAATGATATCTTGTACCCAGCTCTTCATACTATCACTATGTTCTAAGGTAAAAAATAGTACTGAAGCTCCTTGGCATAGGAATTAAAACCTTTTTTGGATATGTTTGATCTCTTAGTGACTGACTGTCTGAGTGATGTTTAGGAATTTACTTTCCTCTACCTGGAGTGGAACACACTTAACTGAGTATTCCTTTTTCAAGGATAAATATCCCAGATTTAAACCTGGCTCCTTAGCCCAGAGGGTTTGCTATTGTAATGCTGTCTACGTCATAATATCAACACTATTTGTATAGACAGGAACTAGAAATATAAATGCATTTAGTTATCACACTTTGGGATTTATGCTGAGTGCTAACATCCCAGCAGAACTGTAATCCCTTTTGCCCCTGTACGCAAAGTAATTTTGTTTTGAAAATAAATGTCATCATTTTCATAAGGTAAATGAGATTTAAAATGTTAAGCTACTTAGCTTGTTCCTCCTTCCTTTCTTCAGAACTGCTTAGAAGTCAAAGGCTAATGACAGTGTCAGGTAAATAACAAGAAGTATTTTTGTCCTCTGAAGAATATTAACATACAGAACTATGCTTAAAAAATGAGCAACATTACTAAAACTATAATACATTACCTACAGAACAGCAATTCATTTTGCAAGACTGTGACTGGTCTTATATTGAATATACTCTAATTTCAGCCTCATCTGGGATAATCACACGCCTGTCTTAGAAGAGTTTTGTTGAAGAAAAATTGTTTGCACCTGGTGGATTAACACAATGCTTATTCTTTAAAAACCACTGGCCTGTGGAACCACAGAATGCTCATTCTGTACAAAGGAGAACAGGAAAGCAACCAGCTCAGTTGTGCCAACTTTTGCAAGTTCACCAGGCGGTCAGGTGTGACTTTGGGGTTGGTGACCACCAGAGACCACCAGAGAGATTCCTAGGACAGAAGAACGCAAGCAGAGGGGAGAGAACAAATGTTAATGATTTAGGGGAAATATTTATCATACATACATTTCTTCCAGGAAAAATCAATGGATACATATGTAAAATACAGTATATAAACAGGAGCTTTTTCTAAAATATAAGTGTGTGCACAACTTTCAGAGAAGATACCCCCTGATGCATCTGGCCAAATAAAGAATGCCTGCTTTGTAATGCTACATTGGTGCTATGGAGTTTTATTTTTACTGATTTTTGGTAAGAGCTTCACCACATGGCTGTCATCCACACACGGTATGGGATTTCCAGGTAGGAGGAGATGGATCTGTAGGAATATTAAGAAAGCCTCAGAAAGTGGGTGAAGAAACGTGTATCAATTTATAGGTTGAAGGCATCCTCCCATTTTTTCCTGTAACCTAGTAATATAATCAAGACAGTTTTATTGATTCCTTAGTTAAAAGAATATGTATGGCCACAATTTTCAGAGACACAGAGACATGGCAGGCACATAATGTCCAGTGCTCCATGCACAGCTGTTGCAAATATTCAGCCTACCAACAAATGTTGTTGCTATAGTGTGACATCCATGAGTTACAATAATTACAGAAATTGAAAAACATTGGTTTCTTTCTGTTCTCATTTCAGTTTTTAAACTGGTGTTTTCAGAGCAGACAATTATGTTTTTCCTCCTTTGCAGATTCGGGTGTAAGCAAGGACATGGAAACAAGCAGTTGTTGTGACTTGTGACCTACATTCTCTCTGTAACTTTTTGCATCTAAAATCCTTTCTTAATTTCTGCCCTAGGAAAATAAGGGCTAGGGCAGAAATAAGTGCAACTTTAGGAAGTTATGTGATATAATTATAAAAGTTATTTTTATTTCTGTGTCAGCAATCTTTTTTTTTTTTTTTTGAGGTTTTTGGCAATACAGTTAGTGAATTGTTTTAA
>VXAX01007982.1:29895-51477 GCA_013399835.1 Leptocoma aspasia
AAAGTTTCTTTTTTTTTTGGTTTAACAATTTTTTTTTTTTTTTTTTTGAGGTCTATGGCAATACAGTTAGTGAACTGTTTCAAACTGCAATAAGGTAACAGCAGAATTAATGTATACAAGTAGAACAAAAAGAAAGAAAAATAACTATAACAGTGTCTTACATCAAAGGAATTTGTATTGTTAGATAGCAGAAAACCATTATACTGTCGACTGTGAGAATTCAAAACCAATCCAAAAAGAAACCAAAAGAATCCAAAAAGCCAGTCTCCCAAAAAACATACCACTGACTTCAATGAACATTAAAACAATGACAGCAACAAATTATTTCCTTTTCCACCTCCCAAAGTACATGTCAATTCAAGGAACTTGTTCCTGTGAGAATGAAATCTAAAAGGGAAGAAATGGTGCATCAAACTAGATGCATCACCTAAAAAAGATAACCAAAAAAACATTATGTTTTAACATAACAATTATTCCAATACACAAGAAAACCAGGAAGTATATCACAAGAGTAAAATTATTATATCTGACTCTTTTTAATGCTTTGAAAATCAAAAAAGACCCACTGGAAGTAATGACATATTGCTGCAGTACAGTACAAAAGCGTAGTTGAAGTATGTACAAAATAGAAATATTCAATGGCTATTTTCACTATTCCATTTAAAATAAAAAGTATCCTGACATAATTTTTCATAAATAAAAAGTCTAATAACAATGTAGCAGGAACACATTTTCAGAAGAGGAAATGAAGGCTAAAGGATATTTAAATGTAAATATTTAAAATTTTTTTAAATGTGTAAGGAGTTGAAATCAATAGGGCCTTGATGAAGTTTACCCTAGTAATGGTTTGTTGTGGTTGTGTCCCCCGGACATAAGGACTTTGACTCCAGTATCAGAAGGCTTAAGATAGTTTTATTATGATTGACTGCATGTTCAGGCTGAGACCTAGTACAGTGCAGATTCGTGCAATGCTTTGTACAATGCTTTCTTCTTCATGCTTAGTACAAAAATTCCTGGACCTCAGTGATAACAGCTCTCTATATCATTGGTTGAAGGAGAGAGAGAGATACCCATATTTCCATATTGTGGAGCAGGGTAGAAAAACACCAGCCTGTGGCCATGAGCAGGACACAGCTTAGAGAGATTTGTTTACAAAATCTCTCTTTGAGAAAGTGATGTTTCTCTTGGGAATAAAACCTAGCAAGCTTGCAGTATGAAAGTCCAGAAACCCAGTAGGAAACTTACCACAATGGTTCTCTATGGAATTTTTGACAGCCACATCTGACCACATTTCTCTCACAATACAGAGATAAACCATTTAAAAATAAGCTTTCTATTTAATTTTCTCAAGACAAGAAAAAGCAGAGATTGAGGAATGGTTATGAGGCATGTCATATACATAAGAAATACTCTCATTATAATATGCTCAAAGAAGTCTTCAATCTATTATCCAGGCAGTTCACTATACAATATTTAAAAGTTGGACATGCTTTAACAAAAGCTGTCTCAGTGACAATTCTCCACTAATAGCAGCTAAATAAAATACATGCCTTTTAACGTTTCTGTGACACTTTTTCTTTTCCCAAAATCTTGTTTTCTTATTTAATTTGAGGGAGTATCAAGCTGTATTACTACTCAAAGCATTTCAAAAAAATAGGAGGTAAATTTAATTTGATAAACACTCAGCATACTGCAAATGTTAGACCATAGAATTTCTTAATACAATATGTTCTGAACATCAACACCATAAATGCATAATTCATGGAAGAAAAAATCTGACCTGTAGTTAAAAGGCTCAGGAAGTCCTGTAGGTCACAACTATTTGAATTTGGAATAGTGAGGAGAAATACCACTATATGCTTCCTTCAGCATCGAAAACTAATGGCTGAATTTTTGAAGCAAAATTAAAAGTTAAATTTTGCATTCATTTAGTTATCTAGTTATAAGCGCTCAAATAAGATGAAAACCATTATTTTCCAATCTGGCACAGGGAAGATATGATGCATAATTCATGCTGTTGCAGCCAGTCTTGAAACACCAAGTCTTTTAATACAGGGGTAGAATTTTCACTTTTTAAAGACAGGTATCACTAAAAATGCAATAAATTCCAAAGTGCACTGCAAAAACATTAATATAAATTTAATACTTAATATAATTAATTTTGCTTAAGTCACTTGTGCAAATAAGTCACTTAAAGAAATATCTGGCAAAGCAGTTACATAAATTAACATTTTGTGCATGACGTATTTACAGCACAGCATGTGACTGTACAAAGTAAAAATGGTTATAGCACTTGGAGGATTTAAAGATGAGAAAGCTGTCAATCAATATTAGCCTGTGGGGAAAAACAATTTTATTCAAAGCAAAAACCACAATGTGGATTAGAATTAGTTATTAGTAGACAGGACTCCAAAAATAAGAGCCTTGGAGATGAAGGTGTGAAAAAACAAGACAACCAGGTAAATATTTGTTTTTAAAGAATAGGTTTTGGTGGTTTTTTAAGTTAATTGCACATCAGTGTAGCTTTGCAGGACTCATAGTGGCAAGATGCTGGCCAAACAGCTGGAAAGGCCTTGTGTTTGTGCTGCACATCATGCAGATGTATCCTCCAAAGCCCAGTGATTTGTACCCTTCCCTCATCCTCCCAAGACCATTTATGTGTTTTATGATAAACACTCAGCATAAAACAGAAATAAGCCCGAAAGAGGTCCAGAACAGATAATCACAATAACCCCTCCAGCTACGAGTTTAGACATCCAGAGCAACACACTGAAATATGTCTCTAATAGGGATGTTCTTACAAAGAACTGACTCTCTGACCAATGCTCTGCCAGTGTTGACAGTAAACAACCTCAGGGTTTCTCAGTTGAGCCTCTTCCTTGGCTGTGACCACTCCAGATGTCTATGAAACACAACAAGATACTGGCCAAAATCCTTTGGGCTATTAGTAAATGCCATTTCTGGTTAGGATCATGTTTTAGCAAATTTCAAAATTTTCAAATGCCCTCATGCTACAAATAAAACAGCATCATTCTTGACCTTATTGTTTTTCCATTTAACAGTTGCCTCTCTGACAAATCAACCCAGCTAAAAACTGTGCGTAAAATACTGCTGTGAGCAACATATGCATTACATTTTTTAACCTCGAAAATATAAACAATTTTTTTTTTCCTCCAGTGACTCCAGAAGTAAATAAAACTTACATGCTTTTTTCTCACGTTTTTCTTAACTGTTCAGGTCAGATTTGAATCTACAGAAGTACCTGAAGCTGAATTAGACAAGTGAACAAAATTATGACAACGGTCTCTATATATTTAACTTTTTAGAATTCTGACATATATACAAAAATTAATATGTTGAACATTATTTCTAAAATGAATCTCACCATCCCATAAAGCAAATATATACATGATTTCTGGACTATGGAGGGCAGTAACATTCCCCTTTTCCATCATCTTGAAGCTCTCTGTTGAGGCAAAGCTCCAGATGGGTAAAGCTCAAAAGGCATAAATTAAAGCAGCAAAGCTCTTTTCACTCTTTCCCTTCATTCATTCACTGAATAAAATAATTTACCTCATAATGCAGCTCTGTTTGTTTCCTATTTTACTTTTCTCATGTAGAATACCTGAGTTCACCTTTATATTTTTTGAAGCTGTAGAGTACCAATGACAGAAGTGAAATACAGTGATTGTGCCAATGTGCAGAGACTGATAAATACAATATAATTAAATGCTCCCTTGGTGTTTTGGAGTTGCTTAAGATACAGTTTTCCTTACTTCTATTTCTTTCTCCTCTTGCTTGTGTTGTGTTTTCCCTTTCCTCAGCCCATCCTTCCTCCTTTTCATTTACCTAACTTCCCTCCTATTGTTTTCCCATTGAAAATAACATTCTGGCTCCTGGCTTTTCTCATCAACTCCACTAGGAGGATATACAAAAAAAAAGAATCCTTGTACTTCCTTTGGGAAATGATTCACCACAAGGGACAGATTTTCTAATACTAATACTCTGACACGAACAAACAGTGGGGGAAAGTGCCTCTTGCTCCAAGTGAGTGTGCTCGGGCTGCCTGCATCAGAAATGTGGCTCTGAGGGTGGCTCAGCCTCTGTCCAGCCACTCTGCTGTGAACATGTACGTGCAGGATGAAGCATTCATTTGGCAGAGCTGTGACCTTTTTCCTTCCACAGCCCTCCACACCAGCCCACAGAGACGGCTGGTTGCAGAGAAAGCAGCAGGCTGAAAGACATGTGGAAAAGAAGGAAGCATCAGGACTGAGACACTGGTGTTTCCTATCTTGGCTATTTATCTCTCCACACTCCCTCAGTCAAAAGAGTGATCCTGAGCACCCAATATTGCAAAGCAGGGGTGTAAAGCAAACAACTTTTTCCTGCAACTCTTTCTGCAACTCTTTCTCAGTGCCTTTTCTTTGGGAGACTGTAGAAAAAAACAGAACAGACTGGATTAACTAAACCAGAGAGGTTCAGTCCACTTTCACTTTTGTGGTTTTTTTTAAATTTATATTTCCTTAATGAGCAAAAGTTGCTCCACTGTACTTGTTTGGCACCACAAAGGGGCAAATAAATTCTTTAGATTGCAGTAGTGCTGCATATTATTATTTACAAAATGTCCGGGATAAAGATTTTATGACAGGCAATTCCATGTTCAATCCTCTACTTACTAATGCAAAGTCTGACCAGCAAATGTCCCTATACAATCACTCTCAATACAGTTGTGATATTAGTTACATTATTTTGAATGCTAATATTTTGTATTCATGTTTAGTAGGAGGTATTTAGAAACTGGAATATGTAAATGGCAATGCATAAGGGGACGTTTTATTTGTAAAATGTATACAGATGAGGAGCCATTACAGAAGGACTACATGGCAACCTAGAATAAGTAGGAGGTGTGTACTTGAGGAAAACCTATCAGGAGATAAATATGTGTCCATGGTGTATGGGCACAGCAACCAACGACAACACAGAAAGTGTCACTGCTGCCAGTGACTCTCTTAAAACCAATCAAGTCGCCTGAGGCACTGCAACACCCTGGAAAACAAGATTGATGAAACCTACGTGACCATGATGGGGAATTAAAACACCAGTCCCCTCTGTTAGAAAAAAACAACCTGTTTTTCATAGGAAATGTCACTTACCCAGGTGCCCCCGATCCCTTTATTATTTGCATATTGTGTCGCCTAAACCCCACTGGTATTTGGGAAGTAAACAGTACTTGATTCCATAAGAGGGATACAGCAGAAGCACAAATCTCTAAGTTGTGCAGCCTCCATGGTCCTCTTGGTTTAGCTTAGCACTGTCTGCACCCTTGTCTGTGTCCAAAATCCACACTTCCTTATGATCTCCAGCTTGAACTCCAGTGAGACTAGTGCTATCCTGATGTGGTAAATTCAGTGTAGCATGTACTGGTTAGAATGTGGATGAAACAGCTTGAGAATAGCTTGATGGGGATCTAATTACAGTCTAGAAGCTTAAAAGAAACCAGTGACAATGCAACAGCTGTTATTTTCCATAGAATCACAGGATGGTTTGGGCTGAAAGGGACCTTTTAAAGGTCACCTAGTCCAACACCACTGGAATGAGCAGGGACATCTTCAACTAGAAAGACTACCCAGGACCCCATCCCATCTGACCTCCAGTGTTTCCAGGAATGGAGCACCTACCACCTCTCAGGGCAACCTGCACTACTCCTTCAATATTTTTTATTCTGTATCACATTATTTAAGAGCATTAGTTATTGCACAGAAGGACTTAAGAATAGCTATTTAGAGAGGAGAAACATAGAGAATATATAGAAACAGAGATGTTGTGCCCTGTCCTTTCCATTTAGCATAAAAATATTTTTTAAAAATTTTAAATGGCAGGAAAGAAAGAAAAATATTATACTCATTTTCCCATATGTTTTACCAATTATTTCAAGGCAACAACAAAATAATTAGTTTCAAAATACTTTTAGATTTTGGACAGACAGGCCCAAATTGAAACTACTCATATGTGAAAAACAGCCTTATGTTTTCTTATTTAAGCTTGATTTTCTTTTATTATTTTAACTGACATTACCATTTCCTTCCTGTACATAAACATTTTTAGGATTTGTAGCTTCTATTTTAAAAATGCAACAAAAAATTTCTAATGTGTTTATTGCTGAAATACTTACTAAATAAACTTAACTTCCAGAAATTAAAGTACAATGTTAGTGTGTAAGCAGTGGAGTGATACAGCCAAGGGATTGCTTTCAAAAATGTGTACATTTTTATGTCTGGTAACAGAGATACCTATTTTACAGTGGTCACTTTTTATTAGCTCCACCAGAAATCATGCTGGCATGACAGTAAGACTGCACTTGAAACAGAAGTCTGTGTGTTAGCCTAACCTCTGATGTAAAAATACCATTAATATACAGATATGCATTACTAACCTGTACAAAGTCAAGCAAGTTGACAATATCACAGGGAGACAGAAAAAGTTAATCTTAAATAGAAAAATTATCATAAGGCAAATAAAAAATATATGTAATCACATATGCAAGCTTGGAGTTGTAAATCTTCACAAATACCTGAGCCAATGTCAACAGGGGCAATTGATGTCTCATTGCTGGGGTATCCCATTAATTTTTCAAGGAAAAAACATGAGCATAGATTCTATTTTGCTTCTCTTTTTTTCCTCATTTATATACAAGGAAGTATCATACTAGGTCACACAACAGTGTAATGCCCAGGGCCTTGTGATAGAATGTGCAGTGAAATATATACCATGCTATCCAAACCAGGAGGAGCTAAAGAAGGGTGCATCCACTGTACCCCTCAGCAGATAGGAGAAGGTTTACTTCCTTCCTACCAGTGGTTCGTTTCTGGCTGAAACAGAAATTTCATTTCTGAAACAGAAAGCATCTTTGTTACAATGCACACACAGAAACACCTCTATTATACTCTGAAAATTATTTTTGTTTATTTGCTAAATGGTTAGTTTATTGATCTAAAATTACTTTACAAGGTGTTAGATGATAAGATTAAGTTTGAGAATTTGTATTTATTTTAGACTATCCTTCCTCCTTTTCATCAGACAACACTGTTTAATACAACAGCCCTTCATTAGAAGGAGTACTTTTACAGCCTTAAAAACATAAGTTTACCTATCAAAGTAAACATGAATGAGGACTTGCTTACAGTGATGCCTTAAGTTTTAGCTTTTATATTTTTTAGATTCTGTGCTGCTTTAGTGTGTAACTCTGAGCTTCATATTAAGTGTTAGCAAGTTCTCTTCACAGGGTAGGTAGACAAAACAATCCTTTCCCAGTTTGTCCAAGGACAACTGTTACAAGCTCCAGGCCCAAAAAGGATAAACAACAGTGAATTGAAGAGAGAAAAACAAGGAGGATGGAACTTCATAACCTACAGCTGTAACTGGACAACTAACTCCAATATGCAAATGGACCAAAACTTATAAAAGTGAGAGACTTCACGACTGGTCATCCATTTTGTGACCATTTTGGGTTTATCTTGGGTGTAGCCCTGGCTGGGCTCTTGTGCTGCCCAAGGTGTATCCATTGAGGCCTCTTAATAAATACCTACTTTATTCTTTAAGTCTGTCTAACCTCTGTTCTAGGTCAGCCTTCTCCATGCATCAACAGAGCTCTCAAAGAAACTATGCCTGCTCCTCCTAGGTAATGGATCAATCCAGACCAGGACAGCATTCCACACTTAGGAGCTAGTGATCCAAGCAACAATTCACCTAAGCAGGCTGAGGGCTGTGCTGAATATACAGGGCGGCTTTCAGGGCTGCTCTGTGCTGCACAAAGTTCTTGGCTGCAGGATATACTCAGCAAGTTCACCAGAACAGAGGAGCCCACAGGCAGCTCCCACTGGGTACCAGTGATTGCACCACCTGCCTGGCCTCGCCTTTACCTACAAGTGCAGCAAGGAGTTATCATTACATAATCCCTTAGGAATACTGATGTTTTCGTGTAATGAAACAATGGAGTATCTCCCAGTACTGAAAGGGAGAGCTTCTCTGCACTGACAGGATCTGCTCCGCACAGTGTGCTGTAAAAGCGTGGGTTTGGATGGTGGTTGTTGCTGCCCAGTATCTGATTCCAAGAAGCATCTCTTGTGGAAAAGGTGTTTGGATCAGCATTTAAGGCAAAACAGTCAAAACCACGTACCAACTCACCACAGCTAGCTCGGCGAAGAGAGGCAGAAGGCTCTTTTGTAAGGGTTAGTGCCAGCAAAGTTTATTTCAACGCAGGCCAAAGGTGAACGGAAAGCAAAAGAGGAGGGGACCGCTGGTCTCACTCCTTAAGCAGGGGAAGGGATAGGGGGCAGAACCAAGGGCAGGGCAAAGGGGATTGGTCTCCAGGGGAGAGGGGGCAGCCACCAGGGGTACCTAACCAATGAGGAAACAGGGAAAGGAGAAATCAGGGAAAGTTGCAAAATTATAGGAATCAGTGAGGCAGAGGTCCATGAGGGAGGAAGTGTTTTCTGTCATTCCTCCACCCAGGAGGAATGAACTCTATGTTAAGTCTTTCCAAGGCAATGCCCTTGGGAATTGGCTGGGGGGAAAGAGTTCATGGGATTCTGCAGTGTGCCACTGGAAAATCCATCCAGGTTACATCTTGTGGTGCACAAACTCAGGGTGCCCCAGCTACTCATGGAACACCAGATTTCATTCCTACCTATATTACTGTTCTTACTTTGCCTAATTAACGCAGTTACCTTATTAAGCCATTTGTTGTCAAAGCCTTTTTTACTGATCCAGAAAAAGCCCTGCATCATCTCTCTCCCTCGCTTCAACTCTTATCTTCCACCCCCAGTACAAAATAGTATATAGTCATATACAGGCAGGTGTATGACATGAAGAGACAGGTATGCTTGTAAAGCTTATCCTCTGCATTTGACCTTTTTTAATTCTTGTTTCTATAGGAAAGTTTATACATATTTTCCATCTTCAGCAATAGTTTCAAGTTCAGACCTCAGAAGAATTAAATAAATGAATTCTCTTGACTCCACCATGCAAATTTCTAATCCATAATCCATAGGCTGTAATCATGGAAATGCTTGCATAAACCCATAATCTTTCACAGCACTATTCCTCCTATGAAATACATTTAAGTAAAAGATCAAATGCTTCCATGACTGATGCCTGACATTCTTTCTATCCCACATATTTGATGGTTGAGCTAAAGCATTTCTCTTTCTTGTCTCTCTCCTTCCTGACCTATCATAGCAGCTGAGCAGAGCAGATTTCTGTAAACAAGGTGAGCAGAGAAAATCAGAAAGTCATCAGGGAATAACTTAGAGGAGAAAAGAAGACAGTGGAGACAGTGGCAATATATGGGTCTTTATATGCAAGAACTACATTACGACCACACAACTTTTAGTCAAAGCAAATGGTGTAAATATTTATTCTTTAATATCATGAAAACATAAAGTTGTAGATATCGAACAGTTATGCATGAATCAACTTGATTTGTAAAAAGTAAGATTGCAGTCATATGTTTTCAAATTCTCAAAATAAGGTCTTCTTTCAGGCCTACTTCTAACTATCATTATCTACTATCATTTATAATTATCTTTTTTTTTTCATTTCTTTAATTTAATATTCTTTCTTGAGAACACAGGAATTTAGTCTGCTTTTTGATGAACTTGTATGTTATGAGACATTTTGAATAATATATAATAGATTAATTTCAGAAACTGGCAGAATGTCTAACATAATCATATTAGGCTTGATTGAATATCTAAATCATAAATCATATAAATTTTGGAGATTCTGAATACATAAAACATTATATGTGTGTCTTGGTTTACAAGACAGGTGTCTGCTAGGGAAGGCAAAAAAGCCTCCCTTGGAACGGAGAATATAAACCCCCTCCCTCTAAATTATTACAATTTTGAAAAATTAAGAGGCTGTCAGGCATAGATATGGGAATAGGCATAACAGTTCTTTCCTGGTATATATGACAGAACAAACAAACAACAACACCTACCGCATTAACAACAAACAGAACCCGGAACCCAGTGACAGCTGCGGCACTGTCCCTGTGGTGCAGTTCCGGTCACGGCCGGCAGGGGCGCTGGCAGCTCCCGGTGCTCAGGGCAGGTGCGGTGATCCCCACGCGGCTGCAGGGGGCGCTCCGGCGCGGGCTCGGGCAGCGCGTGGCGATGGCGGCTCTGTCCCAGACGGGGAGGGATGGGAGAGAGCGAGGCCTCGCTTCACAGACCCTGGGGCAGCGATCCCGGTGCCCCTAGCAGGACTCTCGGAAGCAGCAGGCTGGAAACGGCAGGAATGAGCAGGAATCCCAGGGCAGTGACGAGAATGTCCCCAAAACTCCACCGCAAACAGCTGGAGCCTGCGGGGTGTCCTGGCAGGGCAGGGGAATGCGAGGTTCAGCAGCAGAAGAAAGAGTTCCCTGCTGGGTCAAGGCAGTGGTGGGAGAAGGCAGCAGGGACGGCGTCTCGCAGCGGTGGCGAATTCCCTCCGCAGCCTGTGTCCCCTCCGGTGCCGAGAGAGCGAGCGAGATAGGAACTGCCCCCAGCCCGAATCTCCCGGTATCTCTGCCCTCCCGCCCCCCGCCCTGAGAAACTCCCAAAGAACCAAAAGAGTTCCTCAAGCCATCAGTTCCCATTAGCAACTCAATGGGAAAAATTCTACAGGTGATAAGGAGAGAGCAGGAGAGAAAAAAACAAAACCCAACCCCCAGCAATGTGGGTTCCCAAATTGCTAGATGCCGACTTCTTAGTAACTGTTAAATGATGTTACCAGACGAGGTTTTGCTTATGTTAGAGTTGAAGGTACAGTAACTTACCCACTCTTCAAATATGTAATGGATAATCTATTCTGGTAATTTATTTAAGTAACCCATAATAGCTACAGAGTTACAGGTAAGAAGAAGGGTAAAATTGGCTTCCTGCACTATTCTGCCCTTCCTTATTATCTCCATCTAATGAACTGCATAAGAAGGAACCATGCCCCCCCTCCTTTTTTTTTTTTTTCATAGGGTATTTACAGCCCAGCCAGTTACATTATTTCATGAAACTGCATTGGAATGTGAACAGAACATGTACAGGAGACAGCCTCTCTATTAGGATGCAAACTCCTCAGTTAAAGTATTTAAGAATCATGTAGCAGCTGTGACAGTGCCAGAGGTAATTAAACTCAGGCTCTAAAAATAAATTTAAAAGTGTATGGTGCTGCATCCCATATTTGATTTTTCCTCCAGTTGCTAATTATGTAAATTTATCCTGATAAATTTTACTTAGACTGGAATCTTCCTGTTATGCATTCACGTCAATAACAAAAGTCAACCAACTTGTGTTTTGCTTCTGCCAAGGTCCCCATATACAGTTAAGCTTCTGACAACTTTGAGTTTAGCTCCTGTGCTGGTTTTATAATGCTGTTACCAACTAGAAAATGTCAAGTATGATAACAATCAGCCACTCAGGTAGAAGAAGCCAATTCTCTTGCTTAGGTTACCTCTCTTTGAACAGTCTCTTGGTTTCTATCTGTTTTTCATATTCAAAATCTTCACTTAAGGGACACTGTTTGCCCTGTGGTTTGAAGTTTGTGGACAACCTGAACACACAGAGGTACACGCATACATGTCAATGTTTTGGAGCTACTTTTCACAGGGCTTTAAAGCTATAATCATAGAGGCTAAATACAGTTTTTCCTTCACTTGTTAATAACAATTCCAGTATTATAGTTAGATCTCAGTTTATTCAGTTCTGTCTCTTTCTGTACTTGCTTAAAAATGTATATGTTATCTTCTGCACCTCCAAATACAAATGCTTCATCATAGTTAGAAGGTTTTGTTTAACTTCACCAAAAACTTCAGAAAAATACACTGGATAAAGCATTACTCAGATGACTAAAACTGACCAGGAATAGAAATCTAAGATTACAATTACTTAGAAAATTAAACTGTGATGTAAGTATTAAATTATGTTTATCAAAGTAGTTTAAGCACTCTAGAAGTTACAAATATTTTAATTCAGCAGTTTGACATTACCACATTCTAGTTTTTCAAATGGACTTGAAGTATGTACTTCTATCCTATTGCACTACCAAATAAGTATGCAGTAGTGTAACTTTGACAATATTGCTTAACAGAGATTCACTAGCATGCAATTCTACTTGGACTATCAAGTTCTGCAAGATTTGGCTCCATTACTTCTTTAGATTTCTAAGACTTTTCTAATTTTTTTTCTCTTTGTTCAACTGCAAAATGGTCAATATGACACTGATTTTAAAAGGCTTCCAAAAGAGCTGCAGTAGAGAAACTACAGAGCAGTAAACCTGAATTCTTCACAGGACAAGTTGGTGGAAACCATCCAAAAGAATAAAATTAATGGGAGTGTGGATAAATTATGTTTACTGGGAAAGAATAAGTATGGGTATTTTATGACTTTACATACAAATCCAATGGCATTCTTTGAAGGAGCTAGAAGTCACGTGCATTAGACAGGTCTTGATTATACAGTCTACTTCAATTTTCAAATAATGTAACCCTGTTTTTGTAAGATTAGGCACAGTGACAGTGCCTCAAAAGGCAAAGAGCAAAACTCAAGAGGAACTCTGATGAGTGTGAAAGACTTGGTACACCTTCCATATTGGGACTGACAAGCTCAACTAGGACAGTTCATCCTGGGAAAAAAAATTACTGACAGGGCATTTTATATCAGAAAGGATTACTAGAGAATGCTTAACTATCTCTCTGAACACGTGAGTTAAATGGCTTCAAACAAAACTCACAGTATACCCATTCAGAACAAACAGAACAATGCATTCTTCACAGACAGCAAAACTAAGACACACCACGTTCTCATATTTTTAGTAGATGTGGTTCACTGACTGATTCTTGGTCCCTGCAGAGGGACCAACTATCATGATTTTATGAACAAGCACTGATTCACAGCATGAGAGAATGAAACAAATGTACAAATCAAATTCATTAATACTGCACAGGGAACCTTCAGATTTCTTAATATTTAAGTGCTTTTCTTTGCAAATAATGTTTTATAAGGTTGTGTGTACATTCTGCCTAAGAGCTCTACCACTCCATAAAATTGTACACACAGATCCTGAAATGATTGCAAATGACAGCATTCTGATTAATATATCTCTGAAGAAATATACATCTCTCTCCAATACTCCTGCAGCACCCCACTGCAGTTTTCATCAGCTTCAGAACTGATTTTCAATTGTGACTTTCATTCTGCATGAGAGCTCCTGTCAGCTGTCCTGTCCAGCTGTCCAGCTGTGCTGGAATTTACAACTTGATCAGCACTACTTGTGACAGAGCAGTGCCTCAAAAATTCTACACCTGTGAATGTGGAAACACTGTCGCCACTTCATGGTCTAGACTATGGGCATGTCAGAACAGATTTCCCTTTTAAGTAACTAATTGAGTAGCTACTTAGAAGTATTTATTTCTGAATGATTACTAAAACTCCTGCAGTTTATCTTCCACAAAAACATGAAACACTTGAGAGCAGGACAGTAGATATCTTACTTGAGCTGAAATACACTGGTTTTGAGTAAAAAATATCTGATTTTCTTCTAAAATAAGATTATCATGTGTAGTTTTAGTAACATGCCAGGAATTTTTAAAGTGGTTTCAGATGTGACCTTTTGTGTGGTCTTTTCCATAGTGATGAATTCAGCAATTCATTGATTAGATCTAAAGTATAACTCATTTATTTTTTCTCAGAAAATTTATTAAATCAGCTGGCTTCTACTACACAAGAACTGTTATTAAAATGTGGTTTTATGTAAAACTAAATATTTTTTCCCTGAATTTTTCCTAAAGTCCTACCATTTCACAACAACTAAATGAATTCTAATTATATAGATTCTGCTTCCTAATACACCCCTCCACAGTAAATGTCCCTGTAAATAATATAAATTTTTATATGAACTCCAGTAAATGAATTGTGTAAATGAAGGAAGCTTGGACACCACACAAAATCAAGCTTTCAACAAGCTTTCAAGGAAACAACTTGATTCTAACTCTTTTTTCTTAAAACTTGCCACTTGCATCAGTGATGTAGTTCCAATAATGAGTTTTCCATTTAGGCAGCCTTCAAAGATTTTCCCAGAATACTGTGTCAACAGAGAAATTATGATTATTTTGAACTTTACATAAGGAATGCAAGTGATGTTGCTGTTAGTGAACTATGATGCAGACTTTCCGAAATAAAGACTGTAAAGATGGTCATGAGTGTAGCTATTTAATCTCACTGATACTGATGTGTTAGTTTAAATTGAGTTATATCTGACCTAGATGTAATAAATTAGGTCTCTGTTGGTTTGGGTTTTTTTCCCAGGGAAACAGTAGTAATATCTCAGATAAAGGGTATATTACTTAACAAAAGACCAATGACATTAACAATCAGAAATGCAAACATTTCAAATTTCAAAATGTATGCCTTTTAGAGAAAATTATCTACATGTGTTGATTCTTACATAGTTTCTAAAAGTGTATTAGTTGCATTAACTCATTGGATTGTATCATATCTTATAATGTATTGATATATAACACAAGATTATTGTGTTTTCGTTTAAGAACATGAATGCTAAACTATGACTCTAAATTAGTCCCTCTAGACTCTGCTTATAATCAGCAGACAGAATCAGGTAACTCTAGCAGGCAATTTTTCTCAAATGCTTAAAATAAACTAGAATAATTGCTCCATGTGATATGTTCAACCCAGCTTCAGATAGCTGAGATTAATCTTACACAGGGTGAACAAAACCATGTCCTAACAGCACTCTGTATTACTTGCCATATTTACTCAAATTTTACAGAAATTAAGGCTTAACATGAAAATATTTATTTTAGTATGTACTGTAGCATAAACATGCTGAAACTAAGTATGAAGACTTTCACATAAAATGTCATAATCTGGAGAACACTGAAATGTACTGCTCCATTCCCCACCTAAAATTTTTAACTCTTCCTCCAAGAAAATTGCAAGTACAGGTATCAGCAGTGTTAGCTCATTTATTCTACATAAAAAACAACAGAGGGGAAAAGTTTGTCAAGCCCACACGCTGGCACAGTTGCTTCCCTGGTAAAGAAGTCACTTCTGATCATAAGAAAAATTTGAGGAAGAGAACAGAGATTTGCTTCTTTTGGAAAAATATATTAAAAATTTATTCAGTAACGTCACTAATTCTATTTGGCTTAGAGCTCATACGAAGTCCACACTATTCTTGCTGTTTGTAGCACTAAGTTACCCCTATACATAGAAGAAGAGAGACAAATTTTAACACTGCTATATTTTTTTCCACTTTTGGAAATGACCACATGAGCAAAAATCATCCACTTTTATTTTACAAGTTCAGTTTTCATGTCTTCACTGTGAAGTGTTTATCATTACTGTTTGCTCTGTACTGGGACATTATCATGCAGATGGCTGGCTGTCTGCTCTTATCAGAGTAGCTTGGGTCACCATATGTAATTCTTCTATTTATCATGGGCAATGTTTTAGATGCAATGACTGGATTCTAATTTCTCCAAAGATTCCGTAACTTGTCTCCTGACCTTTGGTAGCTATAGCAGACTTTTATCTCAACCTTTCCTCAAGAGCTTCCCTTGCCCATCTGTTGGATACCAGCTTCTCTACCCTTTGCAGTACTTTTGAGTAATTCAAGAGAATTTTTTTTACTCTGTCTCTGCCTAATGACATCTCTTGTTGTAAAGTAAGAACTATTTAAAAATCTTCTAGGCTTAATAGACTTGGGTAAGCAAAGCACATTAACTGAACTTCACCTTTACAATGTCTCTATCCCATCTCCCAAGGGAAGCAACAATGTTGTTTAAAGATACAGACATCTGTCTTTTGTGGAAAAAACACCCTTCTTTTAGAAAGCTGAAAATTCAGGGTGCAAGTTCAGACCTCTTCTGATGTCAGGACTTGAGCATAACTCAAAATGACTCATTCTCTGGACTAAACTCAAAGCCATTTTTCATGAATATTCAAGACCTTCATATCTCATTTTCTTTCCCATTTCAGTTCCAGCACAGGAAACTTGGACATACTCCATTCAACTATCCCTTTCCTTTATATTGACAGGATAAGATTAACTAAAAATAATGTGGCTTTTGAACCTGTGATCCCAAGTTGGGATTTCTTTTCTGACATTAGTGTTTTTCTTTTTCCCTTTGTTTTCTCTTAGAAATGTGAACCTTAACATGAACCAGACTAGCCACCACATGCTTCATTGCTTCAAGTTCTCTGATCTAATTAGCTAATGCTAATTGATATTTAACCACACCAAAAATAAAATTATAAAAAATAACAAGCTTTACAGTTCTAATTATACCTTTAGGATTCTAGGATTACAGAATGTCCAAGTTTAGACTATTTATCCTGAAAATCATCTCTTAGTTTTTCTTCTGTTATATGCCAAGACATAAGGTGTTGTGGGTTCATGCTTTCCTAATTCTTTCTCTTGATTGAAATTATCTCCAGTAAACAACTTACTGTTGTGTAGCACAAAGCTAAGTACATTAATGAGTGACCTTTTAATATTAAAATATTAATTGCTTAAACCAAACACAAAAAAGGGAAGTAATTCTTCTTAAGGGTGAATTTTCTTTGTGATTGGCAATCCATAAATAGAGAAGGCTAGTTCCTCTGTAGCAAACATCTGTAAAACTACTATTTAAACTTTTCTGTCTACACTTTTGCTTACTCAGGATTCTCCAGATTGGCCTCTGTCCTGAAAGATAAATGTTGCCAAAATGGCTCCTACAAAATGTTGTTTAAATACACAACACAGCAAAGTGTCAGTTGTGAGAAATGCTTTCCTCCAGTAATTATATTCTCCAGAGTGAGGAGAATATTATTCTACTTAATAATATAGTTAACAACATTGACATTTTTCATGCCTTTATTTAAAATGTAGTCCTACAGAAAAGTTTTTCACAGTGAGCCATAGAATTGCTCCAATTAAAGCACTTCTGAAAACATCCATCTTACAACCAACATCCGAATATATGTGCCAATAGCTAGAGAACTTGTCTTGGTGTGCAAATTCCCCTTAGAACACACTATAACTTTTCAGAGTGAATCTTCAGTATAATCATCTTGTTCAACTGTCAAATTACTGAATTAGAGCTGCTGTCACTTTATATTGTTGAGTAGGTTCTGGGCTTATTCTCGTATATGTCCTTATGTTTACCGACTGAGGGCAGAAAGTGACGTATGTACATGTATCAAACATTTAAGTGCAATGGAATATTAATCTGATCATCATCGGAACATTGTCTTAAAAACTAAACAAATGGTAATAATCCCCAGTTGAGTGACTAGCCAGCAAGCTGAAGAGAGAAGAAAGCAGATTGTGCAAAGACTATTTTGAGAAACACATTCTCATGCATAACTTTCATGCCACCACAGTGTACCATTCACCTTTATTCAGTGAATTCCCCATCGAGCACACAGGCAAATTCTGTGTTTACTTCTGGAATAGGTACTCAGCAGCAGAAGGCACAATGGGAGGGAAAGGAAAGGTCATAGCTAGGTCATAGCAGTAGGTTACTCCCATACACAGAAAATGAGAGACAAATTTTAACACAGCTATATTTTTTCCCTGGGGCAAATAGCTAGGGCAAATTCCTGCTGATTTCTAATGGCATTTGTTTTCTTATGCCACAATTTAGAGCAGTTACATCCAGGTCCCTTGAGAAGCCTAACTAGTTACTGTTTTTCTACCTTTCTTGTATGTCTTTGTCCCCTCTGAGGCAGGTTAGCTTGAGAGTGCCTTACTCTCCCTTTTCACGAAGACAGATGGTGTATTAGCCAAAGTTTTTCTCCGCTAGCTACAGGTGTTCAGCCACAGGGGCCAGGGAGGATCTATAGCTGCAAAAGCTCTGCAGCAGCTGCTTGAAGTGCTCTCAGCATACCAGTGAGCTGGCTCACACTGCTCAGGCAGATACATTCTCTATTTTTGACCTGTGGCAACAGTCCTGTGCTGCACTTCAGCACAAAGGTGCAGCTCTTACTCAAATGAGTTCACGTTCACTTTATTACCTCACTTTATTACATTCACTCACTGTGTTCACTTTATTACCTCAAGGAACAAAGGGACTGCAAATTGTAAATTACTACTGCTGTAGTTTCATTTTCCTACAGTTGTTTAGACAAGGTCTCTGCAGGCTGAACAACCTCAGCTCCCTCAGCCTTTCATCACAGGAGAGGTGCTCCAGCCCTCTGACCTGCTCTGGGGCCCTTCTCTGGACTCACTCCAACAGCTCCATGTCCTTCCTGTGTTAGGAGCCCAGAGTGGGGTCTCACCAGAGCAGGGCAGAGGGGCAGAATCTTCTCCCTCCTCTGCTGCTCACAAGGCTTTGGATGCAGCCCTGGATGCACTTGACTTTCTAGGCTGCCAGTGCCCACGGCTGGCTCATGTGGAATTTTTCATCCACCAGTACCCCCAAGTCCTTTCTCCCTGCTCTCAGTCCATCCATTCCCCTGCTTGTGTTTTTCCCCAACCCAGGTGCAGGACCATGTACTTGGTCTTGTTCAACATCATGAGGTTCACATGGGACCACTCCTCAAACCTGTCAAGGTCTCCCCAGGTGACATCCCTGCTCTCAGGCATATCAACTTCATCACTCAGCTTGGTGTCATCTGTCCACTTCCTGAGCGTGTACTCACTCCTACTGTCTCTGTCATTGATAAAGCCATTAAATAGGATTAGTCCCTTGAGGGACATCCCTCATTCCTGGTTTCCACTTGGACATTGAGCTATTCACTGTAACTCTTTGGATGTGGCCACCCAGACACTTCCTTCTCCGTCCTACAGTCCATCTATCAAGATCAAATCTCTCGAATTTAGACATAAGAATGTTGTGGGGGACTCTACCAAGGGTTTTACAGAAGCCCAGTTAGATGACATCCATAGCTCTTTCTTGTCCAGCTACAGTTACTCCACTATAGAGGGCTACTATGTTAGTCAGGAGGAAATCTGTTCTAGGACATTCTCATAAATTGGATTCAAGGAAAGTTGAAGGTTTCTCTCTTTTTTATGAAGTGGAACATTATTGTGTGTACCACAGAGACATTTATAATTGTCTTTATTTAGACTGTCACACAGCTGAACATTCTTTGATTTAATACAAACTCCTTAGAATACAAAATTATTATGATTCTCATCCTTCAACTTTTAGGCAATATGCTAGCGAAACTAAAGGTGACTGAATTTACAAAAATATTACCGAGAACAATTGTCCTTCACAAAGCCATAATAGTGTGATACGTCATACGACTGTAAAAGATACCATTTGGAATAGCTGAATCACAGAATCATTGAATGGTTTGGAAGCGACCTTTTAAAGATCATCCAGTTCCAAACTCCCTGTCATGAAACACCTCCCATTAGACCAAGTGGCTCAAAGTCTCATCCAGTCTGCACCTGGCTTTCAACACTTCCAGGAATGTGGCAGCCACAGCTTCTCTGGGTAACATATGCCAGTGCCTCAACACCCTCATAGTAAAGAATTTCTTCCATATATTTAACTGTGCCAGTTTTCATAATATTGGTCAAATTTGTATCAGCTTGTATTTAGCTATTCGTGATCATGGTTTGTAGGATACAATTTTATGACACTTGAAACAGGGATAATAATGAAACAGCAATGACAGAAATTGCAATTAAAAATTATATTTGAATCCTAGGAAAATTAGGTAGAAAAAATATCAAAACTTAAAATGCACAGACACAGCTGCTCATCAGTATGTACCAGCTTTCCTAAATATGTGTTTAACACTCACAAACATTTGTGGTTTGACAGCCTCTTGTGAAAGGCTGTAGTATGATCCCTGTCCAAGGCAATTCCTTTGATAATGAGGGGGCAGAACTTGTCTAGACCAAAATAAAGAGAGCAGAAAGCTGTAAAACACTGCAGGTCACATCAAGGCAGGAAATGAGGACTAGAAAAGAATTTGAAGAACACCTTGCAAAGGATGCTCAAACTGGTAGTAAAAAGGTCTTTACATACATCAAAAGAAAGAAAGTAGTTACAGAACTCATAAGATGGGTTAAAAACAAAAGTCTTAACTGGGGGAGGGAGTAGGAGGAGGTGGTCAAGGACGGAAAAGCTAGCAGAGAAGCTCAAAAACTTGTCTGCCCCAGGCTGCATTTGGAGATGCTGGGGATTCATGACACCAGACCTCCCTCCCACTGAGGAGGATGGGATCTACATCAACTTGAAGTAACTTCACAGGAAATACAATCCTAAACAGGGAAGAGAAATACAGGCTGTGCAAATATTTCACCTGTAAGTGAAGAAAGTCATCCAAACTAGGCGACATTGAGGTACAAATGATGAGAGACCTCAGCTACCAAACTGTGGAACTACTGGTTGTGGCATAGAACCCATCCTCATGGCTGGGAGGTGGCCACCAAAGCATCACTGCCAACCCAGGCCATGACACAGCTAGCTTGAGAGGCAGAAACTGGAGAGGCTGAGCTCGTCCGTTGTGAAGCTGAACCACTTGTGGCAAAGCTCACTGAGCACATGGACAGAGACTGCCAGGGAAGATTTTATCCTCATGTGACCAGTGACAGGCTGCCAAGAGAGGTTATGGAGTCACCCTCCCTGGAGATACTCCAGAACTGTCTGCACACAATGCTGTGCCACGCAGGTGACCCTTCTTCAGCAGGGAGGTTGGACCAAATGAGCTGCTGTGGTATTTTCCAACCTTGCCCATCCCGTGATTCTGTGATCTTTAAAAGGCAAACTGCCCGACTGCCTGCTGCATGAGGGTCTCAAGAAACATATCACGAGGGTCCATCCCGTGTTTTCCTTCAGCTTCCAGAGCGCCCGTGGGCACTCTGAGCTTCCCGCCGGCATCCCCTCCCTCCCACACCTGAGAGCCGTTCGCATCCACCCCTCAGCAGGGACCTGGGTTTGCTGCGACCCCGGCAGCCTCGGGCTCTCACTGCCCGCCACTCGGACCGTGCCACCCGCCCACCTCCTCTGCCAGGGCAGCGCAGCCGCAGCCCCAGGAGACTGACCCTGAGTGACCGGCCCCGGGTGAGGGACCGGCCCTCCACGGGTCGCCGGAACCTGGTGACCGACGCTCTGGAGGTGACGGACCCCGGGTGACTGATCCTGAGTGAGCGACTCTCCTCCGGGGGACGGGTCCTGTGAGGGCGATGAACTCCGGGTGACTGACCCTCCAGGGGTGACTGTCCCTCCCAGGGGTGACTGACCCTGCATGACCGATCCTCGGCAGGTGACTGATCCTGAGTGACTGGCCCTGAGTGACCGACCCGCAGCAGGTGACTGAGCCGGAGTGACCGACTCCGAGTGACCGGTCCCGGGTGCCGGGCGAGCCCCCCGCGCCCCCAGCNCGGCCGGGGGTGCCCCGGAGCTCCGCGGCGGGGATGAGGAGCCGGGGAGCCGGGGCAGGGGGCCGGTGAAGAGGGAGAGAGGCTGCTCCGTATGCGTGGCTGCCCGGCGCCCCTCACCGCCCCGGAGTCGGGGCGCAGCTCGGCGGCCCGGCGGAGGGTCGGAGGAGCCGCGGCGGCGCTGGGGGGGGCAGGGGGAGGCGG
>VXAX01007982.1:51625-69367 GCA_013399835.1 Leptocoma aspasia
TGCGGTAATTTGACATCACTTAGTGGTTTGGTCCTTCAAAATAAGTCTGAAAGCATTCAGATACTCCATAGCTAGAATACCCTTGAAATACGAAGGCTGTATCTTAGGAAGAGCTGAGCCGCTGTCTCCTGTGAAAAGGTATTTAAAGGCCTTGACCTGCAAAAACCTTAGTTAAAAACTCCACTATTAACCGAGTCATTAATCTCGAAACTCTGTGTTAGGAGGCTTTGCTTCTTCTGCTGTATGTCCTCTGACCTCTGGCGATGAAGGGTGGGTGTTCAGGTGTCTGTGACCACAGCCTCAGATTCCGTAGTAATTTTAGCCTTTGCGGCCATTCACAGCTTCAGAATTGATTAGATATAAAGCAAAATAGTTCAGATTTCTGTAAACATCCGACTTTGTTAAGTGCAGAGAAATGAAGATGCTGGTGTACTAAACTATGTGACTTCCTTGTTTGCTGCTGGCTTGCATGGCCCCCCTCAGCTATAAACAATATAATGGTGCTGACCTGTAGAGCTGTAAGACAAGCCTTTTGGTAAGGCTGTCACGGAAACTTCTAACTTTCTGAAAAAATAAAACATAGTTCTGCAGAATCTGTTTTCATGTACTTGCTTCTTCCAGCTACTGGTTGAACAAGAGGAGATAGTTCTATGTACAGGTGGAGAAGCACAGGTTTGAAAACTTTACTTCAGAAGTACTGCTAACATTTTGGTAAGTTAAGGCTACATCAAGAGTTAAATGAGATTAGGTCATTAATTGAAATGCAGAGAAACAGAACTTTTTCCTCTCCAGGTGCTGTAATATTACATTTTTAAACTGACTTTGAAAAAACTTGTATGCCAGATGGGTTCATCCAATCCTAAGCACTCAAGAAATATTAAAGTGGACATCATGAGATCATTGTTATGCTTCAGCTTCAACTTCCTTGATATGTTTTTTCTTTAGTTACAGTGAAGTGACTATTTATAGCGTAGTTGTGCCCATGGATAAAGGCCTTGCAAGTACTTGCTCTCCTTAGATGCTGTAGGTGTCGAAAAAGTATAATCTTTGGTTAGAGGTGTATATGTACTTGGTTGCATAAAGGAGAAAAAAAATTGTGGACAACCATATGGTGATGTAGTTACTGATTTTTTTTTTTTATTTCTAACAAATACAATAAGAAACTCTGCTGAGCATAAAACATGTATTACAGCCTGCTTTATGTACATCCCCCATGCAGTGAAACCCATGCTCAGGTATGCCAAGTGTTGGTACCCAGACATCTGTTGCACAAAATATTCCCCACATAACTGACATCACAAATACAGGTTTTTTTGGAATATACAACAAATACCGTAATCAGTGTGCTATGCCACTCTGCAGTGAGTTTGTGATACTGTTTTGGTTTGTATTAATGCTAAAGTAGTAGCTGTTGACCCTAACAAACACCAGTATTTTGTATTTGCAGTATCTTGAGTATGCTTAATACACAAATATATATATTTTATGTCTAAAACTCAGTGTAAGAATTTACTTTTCATAAATACTTTTAGGTTATTTTTAGAATCTTTTCTATCTAGATGGCCTCTAGTGTAAGGCAGTTATATCTACCTGTCATTGTATTTAAAAGTAAACAGCTTAGTTAACAATAAATCTTCCTCAATCCTGTCATGATCAAGAAAGAAAATTTTCATTTGGCTCACTTTATCTTGGCTAAACTTTGAAAATTCCTTCTTTTTGCACAAGTGAAATAGGTTGAATTAGTTTTTTATAGTTAACTTTTGTAGTGTCTTTCAAGCAGCTCAGTAACAATAAACAGAATTATTCACACAGGTCTTAGATAAGTGCTTTTGGAAATATCAGCAAGCTGTTCTGAAATATCATGACTGCATGAAATACCATGGAGGAAAGGCTGGGGGAGCAGGGCCTGTTTAGTCTGGAAAAGACCAGAATCACATCAATGTCTGTAAGTATCTGAAGAGAGGGTGTCAAGAGAGTAGAGACAGACTCTTCTCCGTGGTGCTGAGCAATAGGAAAAGAGGAATAGACAGAAACTGATGCACAGGAAGTTCCACCAGAATATGAGGAAGAACTTCTTTACTGTGCAGATGATCACACACTGGGACAGATTTTGCAGAGAGGCTGTGGAGTCTCCCTCATGGGAGATATTCCAGAATATGGACACAGTTCTGAGCAATGTGCTCTAGGATGACCCTGCTTGATTAAAGAGGTGGGACCAGATGAGCTACTCTGTCCCTTCTACTCTTACACATCCTGTGACTGATTCAGGATAGTGTGCGTCTTGTATCTACTTTACAACTTCTCAGAAGTTGTTCCATAGCATTGTACAGTAAAAATCTGATAATTCTCTGTTCTTCTCTCACACTTACCTGAAATTCAGTGTAAGAATCCTTTGGGTTTTTTGTTGTGCCTCATATTCTTCTTTGAGTTGTCTCAGAATAATTTGGACATTAGAAAGCAATATGTAGTCTTTTTATATCAAGTTACCATGTTTTCACTGTGTGGTTTTAGTAACTTACAGGATATTGATGGAGTAAGCAATCGTTCAATGAACTGAAATTTTGTAGGTAATGAACTTGGTTAATAAAATACAGGCTTTTTAATATTTCATGTTTTAATGGAAGTATCAATATTACGAATGTTAAAAGAAAAAAATTCAGGATTATTTTATGATCATTGAAGTGTATTCGGAAGTTTCCATTTTAAGTTTAAAAATGTATGTACAAAACATAATGAATGTTTGTGAACTCTGCTGGGAAATAGTTGTAACTAATTTTTAAGTGAGTCTTCTAACTGTTTGCTGTTCAAGCTCATATTATTTTCATAATCCTTTTTTTACCAGTATTAGTAAAGCAAAACCTCTATTACTTCATAGCCATACCTCTGACACCCTTCAGATTAACATAACCAACTTAAAAAGTCTCAGTACTTCACACTGTTGGGATTTTGGTTTTAATCAACTTGAATTATGACTATAAATATAACTTTGGTTAAAATAGTGTTAAAAATCACTATGATGGTTATTTCAACAGCAAATCATGGTGTGCTGTCATAGAATGTGACCTGTTGCCTGCTTGCCATTCAGTTTTAGTTGAAAGGTAGCATTGAGTTGCATCAGTTGT
Organism: Leptocoma aspasia; assembly: GCA_013399835.1. Taxonomy (NCBI): domain Eukaryota; kingdom Metazoa; phylum Chordata; class Aves; order Passeriformes; family Nectariniidae; genus Leptocoma; species Leptocoma aspasia. The sequence continues at coordinate 54,748 of VXAX01007982.1, forward strand.
AGCCAGGTGATAAAGCTACTGGGCAGTGAGCATTTGCTCAGTATTGTACCTCAATTTAACAGGGATAGTGAAGGATAGGGGAGAGGTATGTGGTTGGAAGAAAGGTTAAAAAGATAAGTACTTGTTTGGATTTGGTATCTCCGTGTGCCACTGTAACAGTACCTCTGATATTGCTTGCTGGTCATGGTCACAAAGATAGTATATGCTAATTTGAACCAACTGCCAAAGATTAATTGGGTTCATGAGTGTGTTCATTTGTGTCTTAAAGCAGATGTTCTTTATTAAATATTAGTCATCTCTAGTGGAAATAAAAAATTTTAGAAACATTAATGCTTTTGGAGATCAGAGAGAATTCATTTTGCCATTACTTCCACATGGATTTTAAGAAGATAAATAAAATTCAGTAGACAAGACTATGGTCTGAATAAGTAAATACAGTTGTATTACAATACAAGTAGTTTGATTTCTCTATGGAAATGTTAAACTAAAGCATTGAAGTTTAAATATCAATAGTATTTTGATATGGCTTTCACAGGTTTAGTATTATTCTTCATGGGTGCATTTAACCCTAAGGTGATAGAATATTAATCTGTAATGGAAGAAGAAACCTTATTCATGTAGACTTTATTTTCAAAATAAAAAGAATTTAGGCTGTATGAAATAGTATAATGATGCCTCTCTTAATGCAGTAATTTTTTTGAAGCTATGAATTTTATATTTTTACCCAATAATAGAATTCTGGTGACATAGTCAAATATTACTTAAGACTTAGCTTTTCACACATGGATTAAATTCTTGGAGTGAAAGTTGCTTATTTTTCTGGAAATCAGATACCAATAAAAAGCTCTTACTTCTGCTGTTAATGGTATGATTGTTGGCTGCTTTAAATAGATTCTGAAATGTGCTGAGTTTCACAAAGCTGAGCTTGGCTGTTAGTAGATTGGCCTTTTTTTGTAGTAACTGGCATGTGGAAGGAACTGGAAGGAAACTAGGACTTCTCATTGTTGTGTGACAAGAGTGCAAAGAAATAATGAAAGCATAAATTATGTGAGTTGGCTTTCCCTTTATTAATGGAAAAATATTCTCAGGATCACATGAGCTTTTTCTCTTTTCTAAAACTCCTGCTATGGAGAATCCACATTGCTGCTGTTCTTCTGTTTAAAGAACCTGTGCCAAGATTCTCTTTAGAACTAAGCAATAATTTTTCTTACAGAATAGTGTTAAAAATTCCAATTTAACACATTTTTTACAGAAATTTAGGTGTGTTACACAAATACGCCTACTTTGTCTCATTGTTCTCTCACTTTAAGTGAGGTAAGTCATAAAACTCAATATAGTACTTGGTTGTGCTTTGCTGTTTCTTGGAATAAGATTTAAATTTATTTGCATACTGTAAGTTGAAATTCAGCTGATGAATGAGAAGCATTTCCCTCAAGCCCCCACTGGCTTTTTGTGTTACAGACACAACTGGAGTTTGTGGGTTGAGAACTCTGTGTAGGTAGGGAGGTGATTCAGGTCTGCCAACCTGACCTCAGTGCCAGGGTCATGGAGCAGATTGTGCTGAATGCCATCTGGGGCACGTGCAGGATGACCAGGGGGATCAGGTTCAGCCTGCCTGGGATCCTGGCATGGGTTTATGAAAGGCAGGTCTGGCTTCACCAACCTGGTCTTCTATGAGAATGTGACCTGCTTGGTGGATGAGGGGAGGCTGTGGCTGTTGCCTGCCTGGACTGTAGTAAAGCCTTTGGCGCTGTCTCCCACAGCTTTCTCCTGGAGAAACTGGCTGCTCATGGCTTGGACAGGTGCAGTGTCACTAGTCAAAAACTGTCTGGACATCTGGACCTTGGGAGCAGTGATGAAGGGAGTTAAATCCAGCTGGTGGCTGGGCACCAGTGGGATGCCCCAGGGACCAGTCCTGTTTAATGGAGTGTTCCCTCAGTCTGCAGACAGCACTAAGTTGGGCTGGGGTGTTGATCTGTCAGAGAGTCAGAAAGATCTGCAGAGGGATCAGAACAGGCTGGATCAGTGGGTGAGCCAATGGCCTGAGGTTTAAAAAGAGCATGTGCACAGTTCTGCCTTGAGTCATAACAACCCCTTCAGCTCTGCAGGCTGGGGGAAAAGTGGCTGGAAAACTGCTCTGTAGGAAAAGGACCTGGGAGAGCTGGTCAACAGCAGCTGAACATGAGCCAGCTGTGCCCAGGTAGCCAAGAAGGCCAAGGCCATCCTGGCCTGTGTCAGCAAGAGTGGGGCAGCAGGAGCAGGGCAGGGACCGTCCCCCTGTGCTGGGCAGTGCTGCGGCCACAGCTCGAGTGCTGTGTCCAGTTGTGGGCCCCTCTGAAGCAGAAAGTCATGGAGGGGCTGGAGCGTGTCCGGAGAAGGACAAGGCAGCTGGGGAAGGGTGTGGAGCGCAAGGCCAGTGAGGAGGTGCTGAGGGAGCTGGGGATATGTAGCCTGGAGAAAAGGAGGCTTAGTAGGAACTGTATTGCTCCCTACAACTGCCTGAGAGGAAGCTGTAGTGAGGTGGAGATCTCTTTCTGCCTTGTAACAAATTATAGGACAAGAGGAAACAGGTTACACTGGGGAAGCCTAGGTTTGGTAGCAAGGAAAATTTCTTCACCAAAAGGGTTGTCGAGCATTGGAGCAGGCTGCCAGCGGAAGTGATGAAATATCACAAAGTGGTAAAAAAAGTTACCATTTGTAAGTCCCTGGAGGTACTTAAAAGACATGCAGTTGTGGCACTTAGGGACATGATTTAGTGAGTGATGGCTTGGCAGTGTTATTGGTGTTAATGATCTTCAGGGTCTTTTCCAACCTAAATGATTCTTTAATCTTAAAAAAATGGGAAATGAATGCCTGAGTAAGCATGTCAGGATAGAATTTTTGGCTGTCATTGTATATGCCGAAGTGCGTGCCTGCTCCTTATTTTGGTTTGTCTTCTGATATCTGAATTGTTTGGTTTTGGGGTTTGTGATTTTAGTGTATATTGTTTTGTAACTGATTTTGGGAATATAGAAAGGTAAGAGTGTGAATAAAAATATAATACATACTGGTTATAGAAATAAGAAATGAGGTTCAAACATAGAGATGAAAGAAAAGTACTGTAACATTAAATGTATCCCTATAACTTCAGTCGATATTACCCATCAGTGTCTTGCAAGACCTTTTTTGTACAAAAGTGGTGTGAATATCTTTGGTCACAGACTTCATGTTCAGATATATACAGAATGGATCTGTATTCCATGTTGCTGCTTGTGTTATTCTTGGAGAAAAAGAATAAACTTCAGAGTGATAGGAACATAGTGTTACTACATCAGAGTTATTATAAGGAATTTGTCCAATCTACTTGTTATATGTCATGTGGCTTTGTGTTGGAATAATTTAATGGAAATTCCAGTGTGTTACTAGAAACAAAGAAACACAGCATATAGTGTGTGAGGATCTTATTGTGATGTGTTTCTTGCTTTTGGGTTTTATAGTTAATAGGTTTTTTATAGTTAATAAGTAGTTTTGTAATAAATTTGTGTCCTTCTCAGTTGGGTTAGAGTTGTAGACTCCTTCTCTACAATTTGTTAGACAAGTCATTTTAAAGATGGTTTTCCTGATTGCTATAGGTAGTTGTTTCTCAGTGTGCATAGAAAGCTCTTGTTTGAAAATGATCTCTGTTCTCAGAAATTATTCATTTCCCAAGTAGCAGAGTTTGATGAAGGTAATACTGCTTTTCATGTCACTCCTTGGTTTCTCTTAATTACAACATACAACTACAAAAAAGCTGCAGAGAAAGGTAAAATTGAGGGGAGAGGTGAGTTTACAGCTAAATTTCAGTGTTTTTGTTTGCAGGGAGGAGAAGGAGAAGGTTTGGTTATTGCTGGCAGCACAGACCTGAAGATCAAGCTTACACAGTCTATTAAAAAGCAGTCGTATATGCTATTACAAGAGGACTACCTATCAAAATGGCTTTTTTCACAGGTATCCAGGCTCTTTGTTATACAAGAGGATAATACTTTTTTTCATAGATAGTGTGTACAAACTACTTATATTCTGAACAAACATTTTGGAAAGTCCTGCTGCATAGTTAACATTAATTAACCTTTGGCTATGTTTGGGAGCATATGCAGGATGAAATAGGAAGGAAATCTACCATGTTGATACCTACTTTGGGACATTGGAATTTAGTAGCTTGGAGAGTACACTGGTTTAGTTTGTAATTTTTTTAGAAGTGTTTTTTGTTTCAGTCTTGTTATTGAAAAAAACTTTCCAACCAGTTTGTTAGGTTAGGAAGTCAACATTACTCAGTTTGCTGAGTGCATGGGGATAGCTCCACCCAACATCCACACCCACTGTCAGAACTTTTCACTACACATTGTAGAAAACAAAGAAATTAATGTTCGTTGTCTATAAATAGGGTAATTACCTTCATTAATTAGTGTTCTATCTTTATTGGTTATTGCTTTCTTGCTTCTCATCCTAATTAGCCCACATTTTCACTCCTTTTATTATTTTTATCCCAGATAGAGAGGGTTTCAATACAACTGCTGAGTTTTCTTTGTTACTTTCTTATTTCAGAGTTCTGCAAAATGTCCTTGTGGTCCATAAATTCTGCATTCCTTGTGTCCAGTTTCAGCAATAGATCTCTCTCCCAGGCTTTAACAACCTCCTTCTAGGTCACTGAGATCACTGAAGCTTATCCAGGTTGATTAGAATTGGTTTAGAAGAGTTTCAGTAATTTTCCCAAACTCTGTTCCCACAACAGCAGGCTATGACAAACCTTGCTAAATGCTGGCTGCAGTGACAGATGACAGAGCGGAAGTTTACACTACTTATAATTAATTAAAACAATTAATTAGAAAAGGTATATCATTAACTAAGCACTATATGGTACAAAACTAAGCATTAGTCATGGATACGGATCAAGCACTATTGTGTGAAGGTTATAAGAATTTTCCAATATTTTCCCCCACTGCTACATAGACTTCTTTTTTTAAATATAACTTTGTTTGGAAACAAACATAGTAACAGGATTGTCATGTAATTCACTAGCTAAGGAAAAGTGTTTTGTGAGGCTGTGGTAATAAGGATTTGAGCAGATATGTTCATGTTCTACAAGAAGCAGTCATGCTGCTTGTTGTCCTCTTGGATGGTCAAGGTTTCTTCTACTAGTGTGACATAGCAATAGCTTTTATTTTCATTTTCATTCCAATGGAAACATTGAAACATTCCGTTATCACTGATAATTGAGACCTTTAAAATGTCTCGTCATTAAAAAAAAAAGGTGGAGTAAAAATTGCCAAATTTTTTTAATGTCGTTTAGTATTGCAATCCATTCCTTGCCTGCTTGAATATATGAAGGGGTTGTTGGGTAGTGCAACATTTTTTGACTGCAGCCATGTTGATTGTCATTTCAGTCATCAACAGTTACCTCCATTGCTTTTGTAAGTCTAACATCCTTTGGAACAGGCTAAGCTTCCTTAAACTATGAAACAAGACATTTATTTTGGAAACGGAGTGAAGGAGTTTGATCAACCAAGCTCTAAGTTTTATTAGGTTGCGTTTTGTGTGAACAGTGTCTGAATAAAAATACTGAGTTCCTCAGCTGTTCCTCTTGGACACAGGTCATTTGTAGTTCTAAATCCAGGTGCAAATAACTTCTGCTTTGCCTCAAGTCGCTGACATCTTAGAGTCATACTGCTACTGTCCATCTTGGTTAGTGCTGCTCAGATTTCAATGTCTTTTCCATGGTTACTTGTTTCCAAAACACCATCCTAATATTTGATGTGTTTTGAAAATACACGTTTGAAAGTATTTTTTTGTGTGTTGCAAAGCCTTTTGGTAATCATATTGATCTGGATGGTTTGTCATGTTGGTCTTTACTATTCAAAAAAGTGTCAGCTTGTTCTTATGACGAGAAATTTGGCATGCCTTCATTTGTTAGCTTTTTCATGCAATTACAAGATGAGTTCTAGTGCCCAACACCTTGAAACATTGTCAGAAGTCTACTTACTGCCTTTTAAGGGTCCAGGTGAGTGATCTTTGCACTCCTCTTGTATATTTAGTAAAAAATACTTTTCCTGTAGCTGGTGTAGTTCCTGGTTTGAAATTTTGGTATTCTGTAGCAACTTGCTTATTTCAGTGAAAATGCTGGCCGTCTTACTGTTTTGCTGTTCAGTAAAAGCTTCAAGTACATAAGTAGACACTTCGTTTTCTTGACAAAGGGAAATCAGCTTTCATTCTGAAAGAAAAATTTGTACTTTCACGCCTACACCAGTGCCCTTCCAGCGCCCCTAATGCTTGCCCAAGGGAAAGAGTGTCTCTTTCCTCATGTTTAGAGGGTCTTTGAGTGAAAAATTCCCATTTATGATGGGCAAAGCATAGGTCGTAAAGGGCTAAGTAGCTGTGCTGCTTCTACTGTAGTAGAAGCAATACCAAACCAAAGTTGTCTTGAACTCCTCAATACTTTTTTTTTTTTTTTGTGGGTTTTGGAGTTTTTTTGTTGTGTCCTTTAGAATTCAGCTGTGTTGTGGAGGGAGAGATACAGGTATTTGAGTTAGACATTCTTCAAAGAAAATGCTGTATGTGCCTTGAATAATAGTATTTCTGGAGTTAAATGCCTGCCTCCTCTCACTGAGATTGTTGCAATGTCTCTATTTTCTGCTCAGAAATACCTACATTTAAGATCTCTACTCTTTCTGAGCTGTTTCCCACAGAATTTGCAATCCAAGGGCTCAAGCAAAGTCTCCTTGATTACTGTGTATTAGTCATGAAAGACTTGGATGTGGAGTGAAGTTTGGGTAAAATTGTTGGCTATCTGCAGGTGGCGTACAACAAAAGTAATTGCTGTATAGCATCTGCAATACACCAGGATCTAGACCAAAAAAAAAAAGCTGTTTACTTTTTTTTGTTTTACTTCTGTCATCAAAAACGTATTAGTCAGCAGTTACGGGGTAAAAGCTTCAGTGCCAGTAACCCTGATGCTGCAATTGTCACCTGTCATTGCTGAGGAGATAGTGTCAGCAGGCAGTGCTGAAATACATGAGATTCCAAGGTTAGCAAATCCAATATATAATCATATATCCTTCCAAAGACTTGCTTTTTAACATGAAACCAAACTGATTTTTTAAAATAATTTTTAATATACTAAAAAATTTGTTTACAGACTTTATCAATACGAGAATTAAAGACAACTGAATACTTCCCAATTTCTTTATATACCAGTTTTCTTCAATCATTCTTGATACCAGTCTTCCTTTTCCTCTGTATTTCAGCAGAATTACTGTATTAGGATTTTGTTCCACAGTATTCAAATTATTCAACTACAAGCATTTCATTGTATAGGACTCTAATTTTAGCCCATTGTAGTGGAGCAGTGACTCTGTTTCCACAAAAGCAAGGAAAGAAACCTTACAGAATGCATGCAAATGATTTCCAGCATTTACTCTAGCATTTTTCTACATTTTGTTCTGTTATTTCAGTGAAAACTACAGGTCTAAATTAGAAATATTAGATGAAAAAGGGCACTGTGATTTTTCTTTCATTCCAAATATAGCTGATTTGTTTATATGTATTGTTATATATGTTAATGACTTTTTTGAAGTCTGATGTACTGAACTTGTCTTGGGGGAGAAATGACAACGTAGAATAATGATACTTAATTCACATGTATAAGTGTCTACATATGTTCAGAATGAGCTCTAGAAAGTTTTAAGAGCAGGGCATAGCTTGGAATCAATTAAACAATTTTAATTAAGTCAATCTTTTTGCTTTTTTTCCACTTTTTTCCACTTGAGTGTCACTGACATTTCATACAGGGTACCAAGAAGCACAAAGTATGCCTGAGTACCAATTTATATACATATATGGTTATTATATTTTTGTCCTAGGACATCTTTGTTAATTTAACATGTATACACTGTAAATCTGTATCCTTGCATTCAGTTAGATTCATTCCACTGTTGTGTTAATGCATGCCAGTGCAATCAAGTAGCCAGAATATTATGAGGCTTCTTTTTAGTTAATATAAGACTAATGGGATCTTTGAATTGTCACGGAATTAGGTCTCTGACAAAAGCTTTAGATGCCAGTCCAAGTGATGGCTTGCTAATTAAATGTCTAAATGTCATTAAGACCTTGAGAACTAGACTTGATTCATAAAGCTTTTTCCAAAAAAATGTTTCAAGTGCTGGAAGCTGAAAAGAATTAATTGAATAGAGAAAGAGAACTTGTCTTCCTCTAAAACCAGTGGATTTGTGTATTGCTTTGTTTCCATGAAAGAGTAGTTGTCCATACATGACTGTCTTTATACTGTTCCAAATCACTCTGTCAATTTTATTTGTGAGCAAGATGTCCAGGTCTTTTTTTTTCCACAAGTGAAATAGTACCCAGAATGATGTAAAGCTGCTGAAGAGTCCATGTGACAGTCTGGTATGTGTGCAGCAAGGAAGACCTGAAACTAGCTGTAGTGACAAAGCCTGGTTGTAATTCACTGTTTTCTAATTTAGAAGTCTCAGGTGATTTAGAATATTTTATGGAAAATACTAGAAGATGTGTCTACCTTCAAGATACCAGTGCTGCTGTGGCTGTTTTGTTTTTGCTCTCTGCCAATATATTAAGTCTAGTCTTAAAAGTCAACTGCTCTGAATATGGGTGGCTTTGGAAAGTACTTACCTGTTACTTCCTTAGCCAGTGTCTATTGTTTGAAAATTTTCTGACTGGTGATGTGGAAGTGATGGAGTTCTTTAGAATGCCAAGTAATTGTTTGTGTGGGCAGTTTGCCACCTGGTTCACTGTTTGAAGAAGAGCTGTCTATTTTACTCAATCTGTGTTCCTTTTAAGTTTTCTGTTTTTTACAGTATGGATGGATAGTGCTTTTCATCATTCTTGCATCTGTTCTGAATTTTCTAAGTTCTAAATATAATGATATTGCTTCTGTTCTCTAGAAGCCCCATAAGCTTCAGAACTGCTTTATGTTGTGGAAACCTCAAATCCTTAAAAAGACACAATTTTTGTGCTAAAGCAATTCTGCTGCTCATAGCCTGCAGTGCAGAACACCACCATGCACTTGGACTGCGCAATAAGGCTGACATGAGCCTCACTACCAGCACTTGGCAGCATTTGCTCTTTGGGAAAGGAAGGGCAAAAATCAGTAAATGGGAGAACACCAGCAAAAGTGTCAGCCAGGTGTAGAGACTAGAAAGCCCCTGCTCTTGTAGCTCACTCAGTGAAGTCATGCTGTGACTCCAGCCTTTCCTGGAAGTGCTTGGACATTGTGGAGTGGCTGTGTGCTGTCACAGGTGCTGTCCCAGCCTTCTGTGTGGTGGGTGCACATCCGGGCACACAGGGCCAGTTCTGGTCGAGTCACTCATCCAGGTGACTTTAGTCACACCTCTGTGTGATAATGTGATGAATGGGTGCCACAATGTGAATGTTGCACAAAATTCCCGAATGTCTGGTCACAAGATGGGGCAAAAAAAAAGTAAAGCAGAAAAAGAAAGAAGTGAGACTGTAGAACAGCTCATTCATAGTCTTGAATAAGAAAATTTCAATTACTGCCTATTGTGTTTCTGGAGAACGACTTTGGTTTTCTGTTTGAGTGACAGAGGGGGTTTTGTGAATGGCATGGGATCTCTCCTATTGTTTCATCCTTGTTAGAACAAGTATTACCTACTGTGAAGATTTCTGCCTTTCTCTTGCCACCTGTGGTAATTAGTTTACAAAATTAACTCCTTCAATGTTGTGGGAAATACTTAAAATTCTTGAGCTCTCAGCTTACCTTAATTTTCAGGCATTAAGTTTCCCTGCAAGACTACTCTAATTGGAATTTTTCTTTGTGTAGCAAGAATGTATTATGTTTGTTTGCCAGAGTTTTCTTGGAATTGCTTAGTTTACTTGGGTTTGCAGGGCAGACTTTAAACTTGAATAGTTTGAGTTTTAGCATTAAAACATTACAAATTACTTCTAGCAAGGGATTCAGTACTTGATTAGAAACTATATATTACATTTATAAAGAGTAATGGATCTATGAAATGTAACTCCATGCTGAGGAGGATTGTTTGTGTCAAATATGGCTAAGAGCTCGTGTTCTAGCAGACTTGCACTGGAAATTTTTGAAAATACGGTCTTTTAATTTAAGATTGCAGTATTTGGGTTATGTATTATGAGAAAAAGTAGTCTTCTAGTACACTTAGTGATGGAGAGCTTTCGTAAGTATTGTTGTGATTAATTAAAACTTTCCCTTCCCATTTCTATAGGGATTGGAATCTAAGATGCAAAGTGCACCAGCAATGTTAGTTTTAAATTGTTACATCTTAACTTCACTGTTTCTACAGAGTTGCAACATTATATACTTTGCATTATATACATGCATTTCTATCATGGGTCCTAAGATTTAGTGCATGCAATTTAAGTATTTTGGTTGAGTAGCTGGTGACCTTGGATTCAAGCTGGGAAGAGAAGCTGGTACTGAAATATTTATTCTATCTAGAAGTCCTGCCTCCTCAGTTTTTGACAGATTTAAATGTGTTTTTCTGCTCTTTTACTCCACTGATGCTTTATTTGCTCTGCAGATGGGTATCAGTCCTTTTCTTCAACTGCTTTTTCCCAGTACTGTACTAGAGTAACTTGGCTAGTGGTAAATTTTCAGTAGTAGCTGTCTGAGATGCTGGTTTTGTTACTTTGAAGATGCATGGTGATTTCCAAGATGATGAATGGCCCAAAGAAAGGGCAGTTTTGTGTGACTCCTAAAAATGTGGATCATAGAGCACTGTTGCTACATGTGTAGAGCTAGGTACTGGAAGCAGCTTGTCTAGAAATACAATGAATATTTCAAATTTGTATTCCTTTTCTACTCTGCAGGTAGATAAATTTTTTAAAAGTATTCATGCTGCTTGAATACTGGGCAGAGCAGCTTATGCTTGAATTTTTATCCCCTATTGGCTATTCAGTAAGCTGGACTTTCATTATTAGGAGAATATATCATAAGACATTATAGATTTCTCAGACTTTTATAAAAACACTTCCCTCTCCAGTGAAGGTAAAAAAGTTTTTTCTTCCTCACTAGTGCTAGTAAAATTAAGATTTAAAGATGTCATTCATTCAAAATCCCAACAGAAGAATGTAACTCCCAGCACCCACACCAACAACATATATTTTGAATTGAGGTTGTGTATTTTTAACTTTCAATAACTAAACTGTGTGCCAGATGAGGAGGGGAAAAAATTAGTATGCTGCCATTGCCTGGAGGGTTGTGTAACAGCAATTCCCTAGGGGAATGAGACCCAAGTCATTCACTGACACATTTTTATGGTGAATAAATAAGCTGAAGAGAGTAAGAATGCTTCCAAAACAAAGGCTAGCCCAAAAATATGACATGAATCATTATTTGCCATGATTAATATGGCAGTGAGCAGAAAAACTGTGTGTTGGCCAGGTGTTGTGGAGGGTTTTGCTACCTGAGAGCACAAGTCCATTCTTGTCCTGGTTTTCAGCTAAGATAGAGTTAATTTTCTTCCTTCTGCAGGAGTGCTGCCTCCCACAGCAGCTCATCTCTGCATGCACAGAAATCAATTAATGGTGAAGTTCTGTACTGGTCCTGAGAAACGAGCTGGGGGATTTTCTTTCTTAACCTTATCAAGCAATCAGCTCAATATTGGTGGTGTGAGACTTGATTATAATTGTTCCAAGACATTATGAGTATATGCACACTGCAAGGAATTAAATTCTGAATTAACTGAATTGTAAACTTCCATGTATTTCAGTCCTGGAGTGGATCCCAGCACTGTTCAGTGTGACCCTTACATTAGAGGCTGTAGAACAGTAAAAGTTGGTATTTTTTTAAATACTTTGTCTCAACTTGTGGGCTTAATTCCTACTGAACTTTTGTGATTTGATTAATCACAGCAATGTTGAGAAATTACTTTCCAGTTTGTCTGATCTGTGCCGATGGATCTCTTTAAACGTGTGACACTTAAAAATATTTTCAGTATACAGTGTTGAAAAACAGCTTACCTTTTTCTAAACCAGCCAAGTTGTACTCCTTAAACCGTACAGTATAAATCTTCCTTGACAAGCCATTTTTATTTGTGGTCTTTCTTCAAACTCCCTAGCAATTACTTTTATGTACTGAAATGTGGAATTTTTCTATATTTTTGAATATGATATATATGTCCTCAGATTCTGTGCCAGCAGTTCATCTTGTAAATGATAGTTTTTCTAGGTTGATTTGATACAGTTGTCCTGTTGTAGCTTAAAGCCTCTAAGGCTTGAGTCTTAATTTTAAATGTTCAAAATATTATAATTAGTCCATGACTTCGCAAGATCCTTGTGTTTGTAGACCTTGTCACAGCCTTTATTAATGCAGTGCATTTTAACAAACTTGTCTGTAACTGGAACTTTTTAATCTTAGCAGATTTGGAGAACAGACATGGTTAACATATGTTTTTTGGAAAAGGTGGTTGCTTACAGGATTCCACAAAAATTAACTTTCCTTCCTTTTCAATACCATTGGCAAAAAAACGTGGTGATAACCTTTAGCTAAATAAATGACCTTCAGCTAACTGATGTATTTCTACTAAAATGTCAGAGTGCTTACAAGAAATCGGCTCTTGCATTAAGAACATCTGGTTCAAACCAAACAAAGGGAGGACTGAAAAGGAGATTGTGAAGGAAAGGTAAATATTCCACCAATAGAGCTTCCATTAGTCAGAGTGGTGTAGAATTCTGGGATGCTCCTGGGCAATATAAAGCTTACATAACCGTGTAGCATCCATCTTTTAGCAGGGACCTCTTCCAACCGCAGTGTAACAGGAAACTGAATCTAACCATCCACTTGCACGTGCAGTCATCCATGTGTCATGTGAGTACTGTGACTTCTTATGGTTAATGCTGAGAATGAAGAAGCAGCAAAATAGGGCTTTATCTTGTAACCCAGGCCACTGCAAGTGTTCCAAGTGTGCACTCAGGGCAAATCTGCCATCAGACAGGTCCAGAGTCTTGACACTTCCCAAGAAATATGGAAAAATACACTGTATCTTTCTTTAAACATACTTTTCTAGTCTGTGGCCCCAGTGGAGAAAAGAGAAAAAATACGTATTATTGAAAAAGGTCCTCTAGGAGTAACCTTCAGTCTGAAAAATAATCACCAGAGAATCCCTTAGGTATGCTGACCAAGGGCTTTTATATTGAAGATGTTCAGCCTTCAATAGCGTTAATAGACTACTGAAACAGAATTACAGATGGGCTAAAAGGTGCAATTGCAAGTTTTCAAATTCACTGGATAAGCAGTTGGAGCGGGTGGCTTGGCACATACCAACACAGCCTGGTCAGTGTGGTAAGCTACACTTGAAAGTCAGCTCTTTATCTGATCACAGTGAACTCACTTTCTGCACATTACAGACAAATGTCAAGATTCCTAGCTCACATCTCTAAAATCAGCTTCCAAATTTCTTCAGCGGTTGAGCCATTTAGCAGATTGAATAAGCGCAATGAAGCAAGAAGTGAAAATTACAATATGCAGATACAGTAAACTATGTAAAAAGCCTGAAAGGGGTACAGCAGAGGAAATGAAGTGATATAATGCCAGGATAGTGTGATGTTCTTAATTAGTGGAGGAGAAAATCATAGGTAATGTGACACAATGTTGTGTCAGGTGGTGCTTATTATATAGCTGAGATAGAAGAGTGGATGGTGAAATACACTGGACTAATGGTTTTCTAAAACTCTTCATTATTGCTTTACTGTTTTTAGAAAATGTGACTAATATTGCAAGCTAGAGCTAACAGATGTGAGGAAGGAAGCAGTATTTCTCCTTGAATTTTTCTTTTTTTTTTTTTTAATTTCAAGCAAGGAAGCTTCATGCAGATGGAAAAACACAGTGAGAGGGAAGAAAGTATGAGTGGGAGATGCCCCAGGGAGCAGACTGCTTCTGGACAAAAGTAAGGAATTGGCAAACCGTAGAAAGCATTAAATAGTAAAAGATCTAAAGAGCAAGTAATACATTTCTGTGCCTCTGACTTAGTTATGAAATAACTAAACAGCACGCATTTTTCTGCTTTTCACATTTAGCTTATGGTACATGTCTGTGGGGTAGTTAATTGACCCCACAGACAAGGAAGACAGACCTTGTCTTTGCTAGTGGAAAAATCTTCTCAAGTTCAGGAACTGGTAGCACAGCTTCCTGGGGGGGGAAAAGTGTAATTTAGTACATTAGTATAGTAGAAAATCTGTTCTCAGTACGGAAAATCCCTGTTTTTGTAGGACTACTGTGTTCTGAATTATGCATTGAGAACAATGACAGAGTTATTTTCTTCATTCTTTCTTCATCTGCATGAGAAAGGCAGTCCGTTAGGTTCTTGATCCTCAGGAAACCTTCTGAGGTCACCTTTCTGGTGACCTTTCTAGTGCTCGTAGTTGGGAGTTCCTATACTTGGGGAAATAATATGCAATATATCTGAGAGAATTTCGATGGAGAAAGCAGGGCTACAGCTCTTAATGGCCAAAACTGTGATACTAATGCCAACAGGAGCAAGTTATGAGTTTTCTCAAGTGGGTATATACAAACTTTCACTGGTCCTGGTCACATGGTAAGGACAGGCCTCAGAGGAAACCTGGTCTTTGTGTGGTAGTGAGACAC
>VXAX01007982.1:74856-94858 GCA_013399835.1 Leptocoma aspasia
GGCGGCGCCTCCGCCGCCGCAGAGCGGGGGACGCGCGGGTGGGCGGCCGGCGGGAGCGCTCAGGGGGCAGCGCTGCGCCCTCGGCGCGCCCTGAGATCCGCTGACTTCTCACAGATTTATTTAACATCACAAAGAGGTGCTTGGGTCCGCGACTTAACCTGAATGCTGTGGGAAATCTTAATAAATTATGTATGAAGCAGTGGGTCCTTTCTTCCCCTTTGTCAGATACGCAGCTTTTATGCTAGTAATTAGGTCATTGCTAGCAGAGAGCTCCTTGGTTTTGCAAAAATGTGTGGCGATTTTTGGAGGACACGTATGCTGCCAGATCATTTCATCCTATTCGGGTTTCGTGTCAAGATACAGTATTCTTCCTATTGACTCACATGGAGGACCTTGTCTGTGGGCTGTAAGGGGCATTTTGTTTGATAGGATTTTCTTAAGAGGACCAGTAGGGCCCGGTTTTGACTTGATTTGGAGAGTCATACCCTGAAAAATGCCTTTTAAAGGCGTAGCAAGAAACACACAGCTTCTTAATGCGCATAGAAGTATTTTCAGTAAACTTCATTGCATACGTGAATAGCACAATATAGATCTATTTCCGTTTTTAAGTACTTCTTCCACCCTTTGCTGTTTGTTCTGTTGAAAATGCTTAATGTTTTTTTCCTACTGTCTTTTTACTATTTGGCTGATTTTGGTTTTTTGTTATGTATTGTAGGTAATAGATTTATGAGTATTTTGTCAAGATTATAGCTCTTTGAAAATATACATAAGCATGTATACTGAAAGCCATTTCCTGGAACGAGGCTCTTCTGCATTTTTAAGGAGACTTGAAGTAACTATTAAAATGCTCATCTCCTTCTCAATTCTCTTAAATACAGTGATGCACAAAAAAGGTTTAATAAAGAAAATTCTCAGTTTAAATACCTGCTTTATACATCCCCTCAAAACATTTCCTGTATACATCATTATTTTTAGAATAAGGAATCTCCTGTTTTATCAGTTAGAGAGGCTTTGGATAATACTACATTTTAAAACATCACTTGAGAACTTAATATTTGGAGTAACTGGTTTCAAAAGGTAAATTTGTAATAATAGATATTTCTGCTTTAGCATTTTGATTCTTCGTTACAATTGCTTAAATGTTAAAAGAAACAGAAGACGCAGAGGTGTTTTCACCACTTTTTTTCTAAAAGGAAAGAGGGTGACAAAAGCCCAGTAGTGATTATGATGATTATTATGGTGATGCTTCTTCCTGTACCTTTTTAACTCTTAAATAGTATCATTCTGTGTAACCACTGTAGTAGTTCTGTAATGGTACACTCTTAAAATGGTAACTTGAACAAAAGATCACTTTTAAATATAATACTTCAGTTTATTTATGGGTGCAAACTTTCCTAAACATCATCCCTGTCATACAAAATTCTTGGTTATGATAAATATTCTGATACATCTTGTCACAGTATGCCGTTGTTTTATCAGCATGGAAAAATACAGCACAAGTTGGAAATGCATGTGGCTACAGCTGGTTCCCTTGAGCTCTAAATTCTTATGTTGAATTTCAGTATGCATCCTAATTTAGTTGGTAAAATGTTTATGTTGATGACATATGGTAAAGTCTTTTATTATCAGTGTGGCAATAAGTGTTTTAAATAGGCCATACTACTAATGATGTGCTGTGATGGTAAGTTATTGTCAGCAAAGACCTAGTTTCCACTAACAGTTTTCCAAAATTCATGCAGCACCTATGTGATCAGGTGCTGATACATTTCCTGCAAGACAAATGGTCTTCTGGTCCTTGAAACTGCTGAAGGGAACCCTGAAGATTGCCCTTATAGGTTGGCCAAGATGGAGAAATACTTATTTAATGTAAAGTATTTTTATAATATATAATAGAAATTTTTACAGTGTGTATCACGTTTTTAATTATGACTGATTTATCTCACGTTACTTGTTTTGAGTTTGTGTATTCAGGTAAAATAGGAAAAGGAATAATTGTCTCAGACTCTTTAATATCTTAAACTTTCTAGAATTTAATCCTTAAAGATTACGAAAAATGTAAAAGTAAACAGGAGCAAGTCATGTGCAGTGAGGGCATACACAATTAGTCACGAATAACAAAGATTATCATCTTGAAGGATGAGTGTTCAGGCTTGTGAATCATTCCTGATCGAATGTAAGTTATGATTCAAATGATGTCTGGAGTGGTTTGTGTTCAATATAGTATTTAAATGCAAATCATGTTTTGAATTTTCACAGTCGTATTCTGAATACAGCATGACTAACCATCTAAGGAACTTCCCAACCCAAAATTATAAAGGAAGAAGGGGGAATTTTCTTGACAGTTCATAGCCTGAAACATATGACTTCTTGGTTTTACATTTTTGTTTAATAAGAATGTTTTTTTCATTGTTAGCATTCTTTAGTGAAATTCCAAACAATGAATTATTTCTGTTTTTCACACAAACACACGCTTGACCTTTATCATACTTGACATGTAATGAGGCACACAAGAGTTCGGACCATGATGTTCTCATTCCTTCTCCTCATGTTTTTTTACGGAATGCTGAGAACATGGGTCACTTATTGCTTTTGGTTAAGATAAACAGATGATGCTTCTGTTCATGGCTGGTGAGTACAGGCCGAGCATTGAATTTACAGAAGTATCCCAAATACAATGATGAATTGAAAGCTCTTTCCAAGTTACGAATTAATTTCTAAAAGAATTAAACACAAAAACCCAGTCTTTACCCAATCCCCACTCAAAAGGATTTAGGAAGGTCGGGTATAGTAACATTTAAGTGTTTTAGTCTGCTGTCCACAAAAATAGCATTCCTGTGGAAGTGGATAGAAAAACTAAAAAGAAAATCTTCTTCATGCAACTGAAGTTTAGAGAAAATTGTGTAGTCTTCTTTTAAAGGGACTAATGCTTTCACAATTTGTGTTAGAATAACTAATAACAGTAATGGCTCTTCATCTGGCCTTTTTTTTTTAAATGGTTGAAAACCCCAGGAATCCACAGTATGCATAATCTAGCGATTATAATTTGGTATGATTTGTTAAATTTTTTTCAATGTCATCCTTTTCAAATTTATTAAAAAGAGTAGTGTTACATAACTTGAGATTAATTTTCTGTTATCAAAGCCCTTGTTACTAAAAGAAACTGGATGAAGAGCAATTTTCTGTGATGATTTTTTTTTATACTCCTTCCACCATCTCTGATCACCTAAGTGTGCTAAAGCAGAGTGAATGAGAACATGAACAGATCTGCTGCACCATTCATGGGCGGTTCTCATTCTGGGATGAGTATTTTCTTAGTTGTCTCTAACCACACTCAAAGCCACTTCCAAACAGCTCATTATATTTGTGTGCCCACATTGCCCAGTTGAAGAGAACTCAAACAAAATGGCTTCCCTTTCAGCTGCTCCTGACTCAAAGTTTGGGAGATTGTTCTTAAATTCGAGTGGGGTTAGGAGAATCAAATATGCTGGCAACAAAGGCCATTTTAGTTAAGGATGGACTTATCACCAGATGGAAATAACATAGTTTTTCAGTGTGATGCTGGAGAAGGCAAAAATATTTTTTCTGCTGTTCTGAGAGAATCAGGATCATGGGCTTCTATGATTTGAGTCCACTGGAGTATTTTTCAGTGAGTAGGGAAGGAGAGAATTAGATAATGCTAGTGTAGGATAAACATTTTTAGATTGGCAAACCTTGAA
Source organism: Leptocoma aspasia (assembly GCA_013399835.1). Lineage (NCBI taxonomy): Eukaryota > Metazoa > Chordata > Aves > Passeriformes > Nectariniidae > Leptocoma > Leptocoma aspasia. The sequence goes on from VXAX01007982.1 coordinate 78,573, forward strand.
AGCTTGCCCAAACTGAAATGGATAAGACAATCCCTGACACAGTGATACTCATTTTTGGTAAGTTCTTGAACACAGCGCTTGGAGTGCTGGTATTTTGCCAGAGCTGAAAACCTGAAGGCAAGCTTCAGACAAAATAATGGAAACTTCAATACAGGGTTCACTCAACAGAGAAATTGAACTAATGCAAATTGGCATGGTTTGATATGTTCAAAATAAGAACAGCAAAACCTACACACACTTCTTTCTTATGAGTGTATAGATAAGGAAGCTGCATGAAAATGGTCCACTTAAGGAACTCGCTTATCTTGGAACAGCTGTGCTGGATTTTTTGCCCCTGTCTGTCAGCCTTGCCCCTCTTTTGGAAATAGCTCCGCAACAGCTGCTGAAGCATCGTGGCTAATGACCCAGCACAGTGAGTTTAAACCGACACCTCTTTCAGATTACCTTGGCAGCCGAGCAGTAATCCGCAGTGGTTTAGCAACTGCCACTTGAGCAGCTGAGCTCTTCCATCTTCCCTGGATGGGAACCCTGAGGAGATGGGTGGGGCAGACAGCTGGGAAGGCACCAGGGCAGCCCTCTCGGCCACCCCACCACTAGCCACAACCACTGCTAGTCAGAACCTCTAGGCCTAATGCTTTAAAATAATCTGTTTCTGAAGGTAGTTTAGAGAACTAATTGGACAAATGTCATGACAGTGTCAGCATTTTCTCTCTGAATTCAGTGTAGTGTGCCCTTGAAGAAACATTCCCATAAATAAATGACAAAAATTGACAGGATGGTAATGAATAACAAGGATGACATAGTGGGCTCTGGACTGGAGGGTTGCATAGAATTTGTGGATGTAGAGAGAAATCAGAGTTGATGGTCCTTCCCAGCCCTCCTAAATTATATTTTAGATATTCATGAACTTTGGACAGAATCAATATTCAAATGTAGATACAAAAAATTTTCAGAACTTGGATACAAAGATTTTAAAGCTCAAAATTTAGAAGACTCTGGACACATTGTATCTACATCTAGAGTGAAATTTGTTTCATTAAGATGATAAACAACATTGTGAAAAATCTGAGTTACACAGCATAGGAGTAAATCTGTTTACCGGGGTAGTACAATGTTATGGTAGTGTTGATAGATTTTATGGATAAAGCAATAATGGGATTCTGAAATATTTTCATAAGGAGATTTAGTACCTGACAAATTGTTGGGGTTCTTAAGTAGAACCTCTTCAGGGCATATTGAGTATATATGCTTGCTGATTTCAAAGAAGGCTCTGAGTAATTAAGGAATTCTAAATTTTCAGGCAGCATTACATTTTTTCCTGTCACTTGGGATTTGAGATCAAAATGGGTGCATGTAAATTCCTGTCTGGGCAGTGGCTACTGGTACAGTTTTCTTAATAGAGGAAAATGCATATCTAAATCTTAACAGTATGTTTGCATAAATTTAGGCTTCTCATTAATTTTGATTTTAGTGCATAAAAGAGTTCTATCCAGCTTGAAATTCCTCTTTGATATGTATATTCATGCGAAGTGCTGATTCAGTAAAGCGTGAAATTTCTTGTCACAATTTCCCCTTACTCTGATAGGAGATGGAGAAGAAGCTTCTTAATGATTAGAAATATGGGTCAGAGAAGTAGCACAGCTAGATTTTGGGTGTCTCTTACATGAGAATATTGAATTTCAAAGTTTCTGTATTCCAAGACAGTTATTTTTCGGAATAAATCTAGAGAACTCGGGACCTTTTCTTGCCTTTGATGACCACTTTGTGAAGAAACAAAGCAGTTAAGAGTGTACAGGGGAGCTTGACTTGAAGCGTAATAGCGAATTTCACAAAGGTGAGTTGTGTTGCATTTGTGATATTTTTTCCCTCGGGCTGGGTGAAATGAGGAGTGGATTCTGGAGGTCAGAGTTCTTCCCTTCTCCTCCATTCACCCTCACTGTAGTAGTTTCCTACGGGGGGAAAGAAGAGCTGTTTATTCTTGATCCAGCTGATTCTGACACTAGTGGTGGTGAACATGTTTGCATGTGGAGTGGTAGAGCTTCAGACTAGTGGGCCATATTTAAGGTATTCCTTGTTTTCCCTTGGGCTGGTTAATTCTGCTCTGAATGAGGGGGGATGTGGCTGTGAAACCTGTCTGGCCAGGAGGGTCCAGAGTTTAACTCTTTCCTCAAGGCAAGTAATTTAACCACTGAGAAACTTCAAGAAGAAGATGAAGTGGTACAGTCAGTTTCTATTTATGCTGACAGTTCTGTGTTTAGAAAACCTATAATACATAGTTTATAAATTATTTTTAATTTATAAGTAAATCTTTTTTATTTAGAGCATAAATCCTAGGATTGTTTTGGGACCTGAATTCTAATCTGGTGTGTCAAGTTTGGGACAGTTGGTAAAAACATATTTTCAGAAGAGAGGTAGATTTTAATTTTGAGGGGTTTATCTCATGCATGGAACAGCTTATGTGTAATGGAGCCCTGTGATTTCACTCTAGAAATCACGTGCCTGAGAGATGACACAGTGTTCAGCATCAGAAAGCTTAAGCTGCTTTGTAGTCATACATTGACTTTGTCAGTTTCCTCCATTTTAAAATTAAATAATGGTGTCTTTTGTGAAATACTTTGGCATTGCATTATTTCAGGAGAAGAAGCAAGTATGTTGGAGATATCAAAAACAAGTACAGTATTTGTCTGTAGAAGCATTTTGTCTTCTGTATTGAAGTTTAGGAATACAAGATTGGATTTCTTGAGCCATGAAGTCTGGCTCCTTCTTGTGTAGTATGCTTGGGAAGGATCCCACTGAACTACAAGTTCTAATTGATGTTGCCAGCCTGAGTTGATGAATGACTGATTTACACCCATTTGTTCTGTGTTGGTATTGTGTTTTAACATAAATGTTGTTCTCCCTCTTCAGTGTTTTCCACTCCCTAATAACAAAGTATGGCTGTGTCATTCCAGCCTTTGATGTGCTGAGGCAGCCAAGGTTTGCTTGGCTAGTCTCTTCTAAGATACTCTCTCATCCCTGATCACATCTTTCTCTGCACCCACTTAAATTCACTTTTCTTACCCATCTGTTTGTAAAATGATTTGATATCTCTGGGAATCGTGTTTGCTCTCCTTGTGCCAGTCTCATTGGCAGCACCCAGTGCCCTGCAGGCTGGCTGCTGAGAGGCGTCACTGCTCCAGGTTGAGATTCCTTTGTGCGTGACCCTGTGTCACTGTGCTCTGCAATTCCACCCTGTTTCTGCTGCTTTATTTCTCAGTTTATCAAATTCATTGTGTATGGAGTCCTCTGACCTTGTGCGACTTCTTGAATTTATGGGAGCAAGTTTTGATGCTACTTCTTGTGCCAAAGTCAATAATGAAACCTTTTAAAATGCCTGTTACAGTGTAGTTTTGGGGCAACTTTGCTGACAGCCTGCCTCCAGCCCAATAATTTGGCTTTCAGCACTGCCCTGTGTCATCCTGATGTCTTTGAACTGCCCCTTAGCTATGAACAGTTTTTCTGTTCATCTCTGTTGCAACTGTGGTGACAGTGCCACTTCTCTTGGGCATCTGTTTAGCAGAAAAAAAGAAGTTTTGTGTTATCCAGGTTGTGGTAATCAGCTCACTTATTTGTTTTTTTATCTGGAGACTCACAAAGCTTGACATTTGAATAAATCAGAAAGTGACTCCTAGTCTGAGGTAGGATACTGTCTCTTAAGGGTGATGTCTTACTTTCCTGTTATGTGAATAAAGGAAGCTTAGGAAGTTAGATCAGAAGGGTGGAAACCCAAACCAAATCTCCCCTTCAGGATCCTTACTTATTTAGCAAAAATATATTTAAGTTTGTTATGCATATAAAATACTAAAGCTGTGCAATTTATGTATTTCTTCCATAGCTCCTCCCCTCATCCATTTATCTCCATTTCATTATTGTGTGTGTACATCTTGTTAATGGGGCTGACTGCTCTAAATTTCAGATCTGTAAGTTAGAATTCCTAAAAATGGACAGGAAATGGAAAAACTGGATGCTTGTTTGTTATTACCTGTCTTTCATATTAGTAATGAATTATAGCAATGGGAGAGAAAGATACTCTATCTAGAAACAAAATGCATGTCCTATGTGGCACAGAGCAGCTTCTGTAAATCACATGTAGATGAATAAATGTGATGTATTTTATTGATATACTTCAGTAAAAACATTCTATCAGTATTACAATGTAGTGCTAATTCATGGCAAATAATGGGAAAAAGCTTCCATTCTTCATGTCTGTCTGCCTTTCCTTGGGTTTGTGCACGCAGTGTGTTCTGAAATGTGAACTTTAGCTGTTAATTTTCTTAATTATGAATTAAGAATGGGATGCTTGATACCAAATAATGGAAACTGTTACTTAATAGATAAAGGCATACAAGAAATGTAACAGAAGCAGTCTGTCCTTACTGATCTTTTGGTGTTTGTGTGTTTGTTTTGGTTTTGCTACAACTCTCCTTCACAAGACTCAACCTTTTAGGTGAAACAGCCTGATGGTAAAATCCCAGAATTCACATTGTAGTGTAGTTATTTCAGATTGCCTTTATTTCTCAAAAATGAGGTCTGCAATAAAGCATGACCAAATTTTGAAAAATAAATGTTACAGAGTCTTTTCATTCATGGAAGTCACGATTTCCTAAGTGGCAGGTGTCTTCTTTCTCCTGTCTTTGATGGTGGCAGGTGCTTGGAAAGGAAGTAAACCAGTCATATCAAATGCACTATGGCTTTTGTTATTGTTCCTGGCTTCAGTGGTGTACTCTCTTCTTTACATTTTGTTCAGTTTAAATTTAGAAGGGTTAAACAGAATTTTCCAAATTTGTACTGAGGAACTAAAACGTTTTTGAATAATTTCACCTGATTTTTAGTAGACTGGAAAATTAAATTGAGTTTCATTGGGAAGGGGAAACTTGATTTCATAAGGGGTTACACAAGCAGTAGGGTCAAAGTTTGGTCAGCGGTTACAATGAAAATGCTAAATAACAGCTTTTAATTGTTTCATCTTTTCCAAAGTAGTACTGCAGTACGATGCAAAGGATTGTTGCCCTGTAAGTTATTTCTGGTTTTTTTTGCTCCGAGTTACAGGCCACATACTTAGGAAATGTCTGCAGTGACATTGGAAGGGTAATTTGTGTTATGTGAAGTGCTAGGCTTCCTTTTTTCTCTCTGTAATGGCTGATAAATACGAAACTGATAGCATTAGCCATGTTTTAGTTAATTTTGTTAGATTACCAACTCTGCTGGCTTTTGCTTTGGAAAGTGGGGAACAATTTGTAGTTTATAATTGAAATTGAATTATTTGTTTCTTTCTCCTTTATAATGGCTGAGTAGTTGTGTAGTAGGTGTTCTGGGACTGTGTTACAGTTTTCCTGAAAACAGTATGGGATGCTTGATATCAAGAGTAGCATTTCATCTTTAAATTAAATGGTGTGGTATGCCCACTTTGTGTGAAAGAAATTTGTTTTAATCTTGTGCCTTGAAGGATACTTTTACAAAATATCTACTTATTTACTACATTTGATGATGTGGAGTTTTTTTCAGTTAAAATTCCCCAATATTTACTGCTTTCCTTTCACCTCCCTCAGAGTGTGCTATTCCTAGGAATATTGAACATCTGTGAATACCATTCGTTTCCTAAAATAAGTAGGCAGTCAGCATCTTTTAGATATGTGTGAAGATGCTTGTTATCTATCAAAAAATTATTATATATGGTCTATTATCTGCAATTTCTACGTGTTGAAACTGAAGTGCCAGTAGTAAAGATGCTTTTGTGTGATGCAGTGATTTTCTTTCGTGTATTCTAGCTTCCCCTAATATCTGATGGAATTGACAATGAACTTTTTTCATGTGCTGAATCATGCACACCAAATGGAAGCCCACAGAAAAAAACGTCTTGGTCTGGCATTAGTTCTAGTCATTAACAGTTTGGTGTAATAGAGTTAAATCAAATGTTTAGAAAGTCATGTGGTAAATGGGAGAGAGAGATGATTTTGTGGTTAGATACATTTGGGTAATGAAGGATTTTTTCTATAATGCTTAAATTTAGTATTTTCTCTTTTTGAAGGGCTGAGGGTAGCCCAGGATGGCCGCAGCTTCATATGATCAATTGTTAAAGCAAGTTGAGGCATTAAAGATGGAGAACTCCAACCTTCGGCAAGAGCTAGAGGATAACTCCAATCACCTGACAAAACTGGAAACTGAGGCATCCACTATGAAGGTATTGCAAGCTCTGTGTGGGGTTTCTGTCACTGCCCTTTGTGATATGGACTGGGAATCACTCAGAGTTTTGTGTGCTTTTAGATTCCTGTGGAAGTCCTTTTCCAGGCTGTGTAAAGGAAAAGCTATCAAAGCTACATTTCTTCATTATTATTTTTTAATTTCAAAACTGTTTTCTCGAAACAGCTCCCAGTGTGCTGTGATAAGCACTACCATTGTAGCACAGCTGTACTTCCCAGCAGGAAGTCCAGAGTGCTGACCAAGGTTGACAAAGCAAGTATTGTTCAGCTCTTGAAAATGTGGGAAACACTGGAGGTTTTCAGTGTTTTCAGGTAATTTTAAAAATTTGGGGGTTTACTATAATGACAATATTTAAGGTCTTAAGAGAAGTTCCTTTTAACATAAAACCACAAGTTCTCCAATCTCGCCCAAAGCCTAAATTAATACTTTAAAAATTCAACCAGATCAGTTCCTGCTGGTGTTTCTTGGCTAAATGCAGGCCTTCAGAGCCACCCATCCAAGAGCAAACACTAGGCTCAAGTGGAAGATGGATTTAGATTGATGTTAATCAGTAGGAAGATACACTGTCAGCTGCCTCTGTGTGACCCATGATACTGAACAAGGCAGAATTTTGCAAGCCTTGGAGCTGCATTAATGCAGTACTCTTCCTAAGCCGACAAATCCTGCTGCTTTTTGCTAGCAGCCAGCAAAACCAGTCTGCATTTGGTATCTAAGTTAGAAGGGCTCCAAAATTGTTGGTATTTCTGTGTATATTCCTGTATAGGGTAGGCATATTCTAAATATTAAAGAACATTTTTTCTCTGTCTCATTTCTTCCCGATCTTCTTATGACAGACTTACTGTTCCTATATAACCAATCTTTAATTTTTAAAATATGGTAATTTGATTAGTATAACAATTAAAAATATTTGAACTCAATTTTCTTCTTCTCTAGCATGTAGACTGTAAGAAGAATAAATTTCCTACTTTCTGAAACACTGGTCACAACACCTGAAAAACGCATAGATATTCCAGATACATTTAATCCTTGCATTGGAGTGTAAAATGAAAATAGCTTTGATACCCAAATTAAAAGGAAATTATAGTTCTTTATGCCAGCTACTCGAAATGGTTGTCCTTAACAGCTGCAGAAAAAATGTTTGTTTGCTGAGTTACATGTCTGAAAACTGGTTCTGTCATTTATATTATTTTTCTTAAGATAATATTACAACAAATTTGTCAGTAACTCCCTTCCACTCCCTGTCATTGCAGTCTAAATTAAGGAAGGGAAAACCAGGACAGATGATCTTCCTTCTAGTTTCACTAAAGAAGAGTTAAAATGTCTTTTTTCCTGTTCTTCATCCACATACAGGTGTTTTGGGTTTTGGTTGTTTGTTTGAGGTTTTTTTTTAGCTTTTGTGCAGATAATTAAATTTCCAGTGACCTAAAGCCAGTCCAGCTGTACAAGCTGGTCTCTAGGGCATTAATTTGCGATGTGAAATGGCTTTATGTTCTTACTTTAAATCTGGCAGACCACCAAACAGAAAGTGGCTCTGTTGCACTCCTCTTATGAACATACCCAGAGTAGAGGTCTCATTTTTTTTCTGACCCAAAGTTCCCTTCTAGATCTAAGGAATGTAATGCAAAAAAGCCTCCAACTCAAATACCAAATTCAGTATGTTTCTTTTCACTTTGGGGGATGGGTGGAGAAAAGATTGTTCAGATTAATTAGATTTTTTTTTTTTTAATCACGTTGTATTAGGAAATCATGGGTTCATTCCTCAGGTGTATTTGCTCCTGCACCTGAACTAAGAAGTCATGTCTTTCCCTTGTTTGTTTCAGACCCTTTTCTTGGAAAGGGTCACAACATATTTTTGATTTGACTCGAACCTGAAGGATGGTGTGTGAATGATCTTGGGGTCAGATTGGAGTCTGTGGGTAAGGTTTGATGGGGATCATTGCAGGATTCTCTTAAATTGGAAGATAATTTTAGTTTTTCAGGCTTTTGGAGAAAGTATGTGTTGGCTTTTTTTGCACTGAAAGAAACTACACGGTTGATACTGTTCCAGTGCCTTAATTAGGGATAATTACAAGCAAAGTCATTAGCAGAGCCAGAGCAGCCAGGATTGAAAGCCCTTTAGCTACCATATATGCAGTCAAAACATTTCCCGAATGTCTTGGGAAAAAATGATCATTTGGGAGCACAGAAGTGTCACAGAGCCCTTGTAACCCATCCTGCCAAGTGAAATCCCAGATATTAGTCGGAAGAAGGGGAGCAGCAGTGGGGAAGACAAGCTGTGGTTCCATGGCAAACATCCCTGTTCTTGCAATGTGAATTTTGGTCTGTGGCCCAGTGCAGAGACATCTCACAGTGATTCTTTGGACTGCTGCTCTGTTTGTCTCCTCATTTCCTTATATTCTCTAATCAGCTGTGAAGGGCAGTAGTTAGGAAGGACATTTTAAAGACAATCTTTAAAGAATTTGATTTTGGAAGTAACACTGATAAAATGTTGTGTAAGTATGCCCCATCTTCATAATCCCTTCATTTCAGAATTGTAAGGTAATCATATGGGAATTAAAAGCTTAACATGAGCTCATCTTGAACATGTATTTGTTATAAACTACTACTGACCTATATAAGAACTATGTCTGAATGCTTCCTGTTTAAAGCTAAATCTCTTATTTAAAAGTGAAAATTCCGTTTGCTGACCAGAAAACAACATGATGGGTAAACAAAGAGAAATGTGATAATGGGGGGTGCCAAAATGATCAGTAAAACAATCTCCACTTTGTTTTTTAATTTGTGTTGTCCTAGGGATTAACTGTTCAAACAAAAGAAATCCCTCAGAGTATTATGACTAACTTGGGAAATTCAGTTGTTTTTATTGGCTTACTGTCAGATGAAATACAGCAGTTGGGTATGATAAAATGTTCTCTCTAAATCAACAAATATCATGTTTGATGGTCAATGAAATAACAATGTTGGCCCATAAATAAAGAAAAATTGTGTCAGTGTCTACATGTAAGAGTAGCTGCATAAAACACAGACTATGGACGAATTTAGAAAAATGTGAAGAGTTTTATCTGAATTCAAAACCTGTAAAATTCATGGAGAGACAAGAAGTAATCCCATGTCAGCTATGCTACTTTGTACACATTTGCAGAAGACTTTTGTGAAACTTTCCTGCCTGGTTCTTGTAGAAGACAAGTAGATTTCTCTTTAAGGATGAGGATGGCTTTTTTTTTTTTTTTTTTTAATGTCATAACTACTTAATATCAGTATTTTTCCCCATATAAAATCTGGGGGCAAGCAGGTATGTTTACCTGAACCTCCAGAACTCTAGAAGTAGTGTAAGAGTGACATCATGCTTGATTTCCACACTCAATGTTTGAATGCTTTGGTTTTATAGTAAATCCATAATTTATGCTATCATATGTAAGAAAGCCATTTGTAGTGTGTGTGATGCTCTGTGAGCAAAACATTGTCTCTTTTATTTTCATACTATGCACTTGAGATTTTATTCTACATATAGCTTTTCAGTTTATTCAGTGTCTTCTGTATTGTGTCCACATGTAGAAAAAATAAAATAGGAAAACTGTCACTAGAAGTGATTCAGATTTGTTGATTTTTTTTTGAGAAGTGTTCTAACCAGATAAACATACACTATAAAGAAATACGGTAGTGGTTAAAGTCTTTTCAGAAATTATGAGCTGTTCATTCATGTGTTGTGGAGGGTGGTTAGGTAGATCATTTTCTTCATATAAACATTTTAGTTTTAATAATTTTCTGTGCACTTTTTTTGGTTTTATTTAGTTTGCTTGTTTGAAGGAATTATTGTTTAAAAGACAAGGTCCTAGAGAGCTCATAACTATCAGATCCATTGCAGATCTAGAGAGTGATTTATTTTTGACATTGATGGTGTTTGTGAGTTTCTTCTGCTAATAAGCCAGCCAGGCAATAAAACTTGTGATGCTATTATGTTGGATTGAAATATATTTTCACCAAATAAAAAGGCAAAAATGAAGATATTTTATTTTGAGGATTTTTATTTTGAATGCATTTGTAAAATATTAAGCTATGGTAGTTTAATGTGGTAGCAAAAGGAATATTAAGTCTCTAAAGTATAATATCCCAGATTTATTTCAGTGTCGTGCATACTTTGGGATGTTGATGAATTAATATTCAAATTAGCAGAATTAAAGATAAAAACATTGCTAAAGAAGATGCCATGGTGCCTGGTTTTCGTCTTCTGTCATGATAGCTTTGAAAAAATTGTGAGAAATCTTAAATCATATTAGAACTACAGTGTACTTTTATGTCTAAATATAATAAAGTTGCATTTTATTTTATCTGCAAATTCATCTTCCCGTTATGTCTTTTTATGCCTATTGGAAAGAATGAATCTACAAATCCTTATCAGGAATAGCAGATTGACCAGCAAGTTAGCAGTTTAGCAGCTACAGTAGTTTGTTTGTCTCATTTTAAGAAGAGGGACTCTGGAAAATACGCTGATTGCAAATTGGACCTAGTTAGCCAGTGTTTGTCTATAAAAAAGAGAAGATGGATGTTCAGAATGCTCCAGAATCTAACTTAACTGTCTTGCACTGTTTTGACATGGAAGCTACACTTTGTGATCTGTAAGTAATAGGAGTTAAAAGAAAAGTTTTAAAAGTGCTGATCCTTTCTATCAGGAATACTCGTTGCTTAATCACACCCTTTTTAGGAGTAAGATTTCAGATACTATTTGTACCCGTTATGACCCTTGATGAAATTTAAGGTTTCCTTTTAAATGTCTACTGGGCAATTTTCTCTTTAGGAATGAGTAACTGCTCTTATCTGGTGTCTCCCCGATCAGGTAAGCAGGTGGTCCCATTTTCTTTTAAATTGACAAACCACATTTGGTGGCCTTACTGTCTGCTTAGGCACCACTTCTTGATATTTAACCTTGAAAACCTGTTTTGTTCTGATCAGCTGTCTCTGATCATCAGTGTTTATCAATCCTTGTGGTAAAGCATAGAAGGTGTTGGAGATATTATTCTAATTGGCACAGCAATTTTTGGCTCAATGTGTTTTGGTAAGCCATGTGCTTGCAAAGTAGAATTTGAAGCTCAGCATATTCACGGAACCTCTGATACACACTGCTTAACAGATTGTTGTGTGCTATATGCACATGCAGTGTCCGTCTGTCTGTGTACTTCTTCAAGTAGGTGGTAGATGAAAACATTTGACAGATACCCAGGTTTGCAATAGCATTTTTGAAATCTAACAGCAGTTTTTTCTTCTAAGGTACCAGAAATTACGCATTTTGCTGTGGATACTTACTGTGTCCGATAACATCACTTTTCCATCTCTGTGCAAAGGGAGAGCGTTTTTTCTCTGCATCCTGCCTATTCCTTTTTTGGTTTTCAGAGAAAAGATTTTTGGTTGGCATTGCATACAGTGAAATGTTTTGCCAAGGCATATATAGAAAAACACACCTGAAAAATTATGTTAAGCTATGAAAGCAAACCATTCAGAAGAGAATGTTAAAATATGTTGAAATAGATATATTTGATCTGGAATTGCTGTTAGTGAGTAGGCTACACATAGTAACTAAACTGCAGTATAACCCCAGATGTTTTATTTGAATCCTGAATGTAGTACAATACACATTTCTTAGCATATCACATTAGATATTAGCATTATTTCCAGAACTGGATTCCAGAATCTGATTTCTGACTGATCTGAGTTATCTGGTATGTTGTTATTCCTGCTAAAAGGTCAAGTCAGATATAACATAGTGGATTATAACTGCTTCATGGACCAAAAGCGGTGTTGTGGTATCTCTGCAGCAACTGGTCATAGAGAACTTGAGGGTATTTCCCTACTATGCTGAAAACATCTCAGTAGCTCTGTCTGGAATTTTAAGGTTCTTGGTTCTTTGATGATTATTCAACTTAAAAGTAGAAAATAAAGTGCAGAATAAATAACCTTTTTACTTTGGAAAAAGCATAGTGTCTTAGTGAGATTTCTGCCATTACCTGTATTTCTTTTCAACATAATCTTAAGTCATGTGGAAAAAAGAGTCAGATAGAAGAGTTTGACTGATGATTTTCATGGAGGTAAAAATGAACACAGGGGTGTGAACAGTTGCAAAAGAATCTTCTGGTATCGAGTGAGTGAATTGAATATATGGCAAATAAAATTCCATGGTCAAAAGCATAGAAGAATCAAGGCTTCTAGAAAAGAGCCTTAACTTTATGTACACTTTATGTAAGGACTGAATTAATATGGCAACTGCATAGACAGAGGTATTAGAGGTACTCTAAATACCTGAAAATAAAAGGGCTTTTCCATGTAGTGTCAGGTATAGTGCTTAGTTTCGATCCACAAAGTTGGTCTTGGGAATTACTGGGCATAAATAGGGAAACAGAACAGTTATAATTGTGCCAGGATGAATACATGCTGATCCAGAAGATGAGTATTATGTTCTGTTCTGATGAACTTCCTCAAGCAAGACATAGTAGAATTCATCATATTAGGTGCCAAAAAAATCAAGTGATCTGAAAATCTTCCTTGAGTGACATGATTGAAGAAAATTGGACTTTTCAGATGAAGACACAGGAAAAGGAGAGGGACAGGATGGGAAGAAGATTGTTGAGTTCTAATAAAAGATCATAAGTGTCATGAGGAGAGTTATTAGGGAATTAGTAGTTTTCCTGAATACTAGATCTAAGGGCATCAAATAATAGTGTGAGATAGACAGTAGAAAACAAACAAAACAAAGATTGTTTTATATCATGTGTTTGCCATGGGAGGTAGAACCACTGGAGATGTGGTTTCAGGAAGTCTGCAAGTCAAGGCCAGAGGGAATCTGGGGAGATGACATGCAAGAGAAATGAACAATAGGTTTTGTTCATGTATCCTCACTAGGTTCCTGCTGTTGGAAAGGAAGGAGATTGGTTTGGAAAGATGTTTGGTCTCTCTGTGTTAAGGATGGTTGTGGTAATTATGAGTTTGCGTTTTATGAATCTCCTAGCAGCAAGCCTGCTAGGTTTCATTCTCAAGGGAAGTAAGAGAGATTTGGGAAAATATCTCTGGGCCATAACCTATTCTCAGGGACACAGTTGGTGTTTCTCTGCTCTGTTCCAAAACATAGAGAGATAGTTTTTCTCTATAGAACTAATGAGAAAAGCTGGTCTTACCAGGTTTCCTCACCTTGGCATTCTGGACACAGAAGCATGCTAGCAAGACACAGAGCATTCTTGCAGCAGCAGGACATTCTCGTACTAAAGCACTGATGGAAGAAAGCAAATGTACTAAGATTGTACCAGACTGCATGGCTGAGGCAAAAGCCTCAGCCTGAATTTGGAGCTATCATAAATAACTGTCTTAAACCTTCTGATACCTGGAGTCAGAGTCTTTATGCATGAGGGGAAATAACCAGGACAACTGGTAAACCCCTCATGCAAACAACAACAACCACAGGTGGTCTTTGCTCTTGATTATGTTCTTGATTCTTGCCTAGAGCACAAGTGAATTGAGGAGCAGCTGAGGAAGCTGGGGAGGCTCAGCTTGAAGAAAATGAGGCTCATGGGGGACCTTCTCACTCTATGCAACTTCCTGACAGGAGGTTGTGGTGAGTTGGGGGTAGGTCCCTTCTTCCATGTAACAAGCAACAGGCTAAGAGGAAGTGGCCTCAAGTTGTACCGGGGATGTTTGGATTGGATGTTATGGAAAATTTCTTCACTGAAGGAGTTTTCAAGCCCAGGAATAGGCTACCAAAGGCAGTGGTGGAGTCACTATCCCTGGATATATTTAAAGGATGTAGATGTAGATGTGGCGCTGAGGGACATGGTTTCATGTAGGACTAACCCAGTGCTGGCTTTAGTGGCCGATCTTGAAGATTTTTCCCAGCCTAAGTGATTCAATGATTCTGTGATCATCCTGTAATGTCAGTACTATGCTGCTGTGAGGTTGCAGACATGCTAGCGCTTTTACTTCATCCTTCAGTTGTGGTATTTATTTGTTTCCCATCATCCTAGGTCTGTCTGTGCATGCCTGGCTTACAGCTCTTCGGAGAAGAATCCTTTTTACCTGGATACAGACTGTAGTGAAAGAAATTTTTTTTTGCTTCCTACTTGAGGCAGTTGAACATAAATTTTCCCTCCTTAATTAGCTTATGTGTCACCAAGTGATGAGAACCTTCTGGCACACTCTTCATTTGTTCATTGCTATGCAAGGAGTGTTCCTCAGAAAGTGGTGCCTGTGTTGAATCTGCCCTTGTCCTGGCATTGTTTCCTTGGAGCTTCCAGCCAACTCTAATGAGTCAACTTCACTTGTCTGACTGATTTTTCAGCATTGTGGCTGATGTGGCCAAAGTTAAGGCGTTTGGGTTTTTTTAAACACTTTTGTACTCCTGGCTCTTAGGAGTTGTTTATGTGGTACTGCAGGCTCTGCTGTCTTAACAGAGCTTGTTTTTCTTCTCTAAACTTACAGTTCTTTTAAAACATGTTTTGATCCATACACTGTCTGGCACACAGGCGGTGCTTTGTCTTAATTTCTCTGATACTTCATTGGATTTTGTTGTTCCCTTTTGAAGAGCATTAAGCAGGAACATAAATGCCAACCATCAATAAAGGGAAATGCAGAAGGATTTGGAAGTGCTTTGAAGAGCAGCTAAAGATTCAGTAACAAGTGAAGAGTTTGTATAATAAGTTTCCTGCTTTTGGGAAGGAAGCTATGTGAGGGAATCAATAAACTAAAAGCATAAATTAATAATAATTTATGTATTTAATTAATAATAAAATTTGTATCAGCTGCAGTGAATTTTACCACCAGATCTGTTCTTTGCTTGTAGCAATAACAAACTTTGTGTTTGAGGTAAATTACAAAAAAACCCTTAGTAATTTGCACAACTGAGTTTATTTTTACTCTTACTAATTTTTAGACTTAAAAAACCACAACAAACAAAAACCCCAAAAACAAACAAACAAAGGCATTTTGTTTGGGTTTGCAGATTGAAATATTAAGGAAATGACAGATTTTAGGCAGATGATGCCATCCTGATTTTGCCAGTTGGCCCATACATCCTATAATACAACTTTACCTATTCTACAAAAAACCTTTCCAAAGTCAGCGAGCTCAATGCTCCCAGGATGAATGAAAATATATACTTGTATAACACAGTGTTATCTTCTAATCTGCTTCTGCAAAGAAAGTTTTTAAATCCATATTTTCAGGCATATAGCGTTGTGTAATGAGTGAAGTATTTCTCTTGAAAGCTACTCCTTTATAGGAATTGAATTTACAGGAAGAACTGAACATTTTTCATGAGAAAATACCTTTTTTTTCACATTATTAAAAGTGAACTAAAACTCCATCTTCTTCTATCAGCTGGTTTTCTGCTAAACTGTCTCTTTGAATGACTGTAGTCTCCTTATGAGTGGATGGCATACATTCTGGAAATTGTATCGCTGCAGTCCCCATCAGAAACACTGTCTTTGGACAGCCGAGCTAGTAGGGGAGAAATAAGTGACACTTGTGAGATACACACCTCAGACAGCACTGAGCAGACAGTGCTCAAAATCCAGTTGCATTCAGTACAAGCTGACAAAATATTTTGCTTTCAGGGTAACCGAATTGTGTTTTGTATTCTGAAATAATACAGCTTTTAAAAAATTAGTAGATTAGCTGTGATTCAGCTAGATGTAGAAATTTAACCTTTTACCTGGTTATTAAGGGAGAACACTGGAAACATAAGAGTAGCAGAGTGTCTGACACTCTAAATGTCAGTTCCCTTCCAAAGGGTTGGCTACACAGGCACTTGCACAGCAGGTGCACGTATGCCCCTGCTCTCAGTGGGAGCTTCTTCTAGCTTTGGATTCATCCCATTCTGCACAACAGGTGTGATAAAACTGGACAGAATATGGTGTTACCTGGTTTTGTTCTTTGAGTAGCCATGCTAGCTTTCTGATTTTTTTTATATGTGCTGTATTTAACTGGCTGTATGAACAGCCTTACTGTACATGATAATAGCTGGTCTTGTCTGAGAGTGATGTGATGTTTGTTTCTCTCTCTTTTTTTTT
>VXAX01007982.1:94878-167323 GCA_013399835.1 Leptocoma aspasia
GAGTTATGTTGTTTTTTTTTTTTTCTTTTTTTTTTTTTTTTTTTTTTTTTTAGCAAATGCATTATTTGGTGAAAAGTAGTGAGAAAAGGATTGATTGAGCAGTAGCATTCCTTGCCTGTGTTAATATTTGTGAAATAGGTGCTAAGTTCTCAGCTTCTGTAACTTGTGTGAGTTCACCCAGTATTTTCTTTTTAATATCTGCCTGGTTTTCATTTAATTTCAACACATGCTTACCCAGCATGTAAGCACTTGAACTTTTGGAAGTCTTGCAAGGGAAAACACTAATCACAGGAAATATTATATGTTCTTTTGATTTCTTTTTCTCCCTAATGAGAGCCTGCATCTTCATTCTCAAACTATTTTGCTTGCTCTTAGTTGGATTTTGCGTCTGCAGAATATTTTTTGTGGGTTTTTTTTGTGCCCCGTGCACTCCAGCCTTTCAGGAAAGAGGTGGTGTTCTGAAGGCACATGAAGGAGACTGTCACAAGAGGATAGTGACATGGGGAATTAAAACACTGATAGCATGGCAGATACTGCAGGAGATAGATGGTTAGATCCTCCAAAATAGAAGTAATTTTGAAAATAATGGTGTATATTGATCATTCAATAAATTCTAATGTATTAAAGGAAGAAACTATCATAAGCTGAACTGATTCTTACAAATTGTATCAAGTGATGTATTCTGGGAAGTTCTGGGAATTCAGTCGCTACACAAGTTATTCAGTTGAGCATCTTTTTAAGCTCACATGAACTAAAAATGTGGTTCTAAAAGTCATTTAGCACCCCACGAAACACAGATATTTAAAATATCAATGAATTTATTTAATCTTCAAAGAAGCAGTGGTGACAGTATATTGTTGGGGATCTGTATGTTTTTATGATTTTACAATAAATAATATTTTTAGATATTTGCAATTCTAAAGTTTCTACCAGGATCCAAGTTGGCTGGGAAATTGAAGAAAATATTTTTTTACTTTTCTTTTTAGAATTTAGGTGAAATTAAGCTAATTATATATATAGATATAGTTAATGCCATTACTTTAGACCCTCTTTCTCAGCATAAAATCAGATAAGTTCAGTTGACCTAACAGTGTGCTTGCACTAAAAACTTGGTACTGTCTTCTGTAAGTGGTTACAGCAAGTGACAGCTCCTGAGCATAGTGGCACTGGGTGAATATTTTCCTTTTACAAAATGACATTGCTGGAAATTAAAATGAACAACGTCATTTCACATAAGAAAAGATTTCCTCTTTCTCCAGGGTTGAAAGTGGAGTTACTCCAGTGTTCCACCTCAGTCAGCAGCGCTGTCATTGGTGGTGTCATCACTTGGACCTGGTTGCAGGGTTGAGCAGCCAGAGCAGTGCTTGGCGCTTGAAGGGCTAGAAGGGCTCCCACCAAGGCTGATTAAGCAGCAGCATAATTACCCAAAATCTGTAGGAGCAAAGAGCTCTTTCCAAGCACTCCCTCAGCCCTTGTGAATGTTGTACCATGTGTGACAGAATTAATACACTGCCAAGTTCATGTAGTTATGACAGGTCATGTAAGACCTTGAACTTAAGTTTCTACTATCTCTAAAGAAAAATAGTATTCTGATGTCTGCCCACCCCACCGTGGTTCTGACATTTAATGGTTTTGTGGAATTTGAGTGATGTTCTTTTAGTATGTGTTACTACTTTTTCTACTCTTCTACATAGTAATTGAAACAACGTTCGGCTCCATTGCGGGTCAAAAATTACTTTCAATTTAGAAATTTTATGTTACGTTTTCAGCATAATACCAGGTGTTGTAGTTTGAGATGAGAGTATTTTAAGGAATGTAATGTAAATGTATACATTTTTGTATATGTAATTGTATATGTAATAATGTAAATTGTAGACATTTTTGTGAAACATATATGTTAAAGTTAGAAAACTTGGGAACTTTTTTTTTTGGGGGTTGTAATAAAGTAACAGTTAGCTTGGCTTTTCTTTGGTTGGGCTGGGCTGGGCAGTCTTGCTGGGGGCCTGGTTGGGCTCTTTTTTTTTTCTTTTTTGGGTTGCCTGTTAGTAACTCCTTTTACTTTATTAGTTGTTGAGTAGGAGGGGGGGGTGGTTACTACAAGCTCAGAGGGAGTTAGCTTTGTGGATATTTAGTTATTTGGTACACTTTTTTTTAGCTTGGGCTCAGCTGAGCCTGCTGCACTTTGAAGTAGCTCTGGGTCGGTGTGGGGATTTTTTTTCGTAAAAGTTACTACAATTACTAGGTAGAGAGAAGAGAAGCTTTTCTACATACTTTTGGCATGTTGTTGTTAGGTTTTAGTTTAGTTTTACAGTTTTTGCTATGGTTATTGGCAGGTTAGGTGGCTTCTGCAGGCTTCAGGTGAGTTGTTAACTCTTACAGTACTTCAATCTTCCTTTAAAAGAGAGACAGACATTAAATAAAAGCAATGTGAAAGAACAACATGGAGACATCGAAGTCAGTAAAGAAGTCAGACTTCAGATGAGAGGGATGAGAAGATGCCTTAATTTTAGAGCTAAAATCTTCTTGTGAGCTTTAGAGAAAAAACTCTTTTTTCTTATAACACGACGCTATTAAAGAGATAAAAGGTTTAAATTTGAGCAAGGGTCTCTAGACTGAAGTAAGCAGATGATGAAGTAGCTGTGATCCTATGAGAAGCTGAACAGAGAAAGAGAGAAGAGAAAATGAGATCCTGTACTTTTAGGAGAGATGAAGAAGATCTCTGTTCCCAGAGATGAAGATGATAGTTTGAGATAGGTAATGAAAATCTTTGTTCTTTTAAACTGTTTTTTTCCTCTTATAGAAAGTCTCCATGATGAAAACAAAAAATACTTCTCTCCCTAAGTAAGCTAAAGAAACACTATTTCATAAGTAATAAACTGACTAGAAATTTTAGGTTTTGTTTCTTTACATTAAGAGTAAGAAAAAAATAGTTGTAGAAAAAAGAAAAAGTATTCCAAAAATGTGTTCTAATTTTTTTTACTTTTTTGTTTTAGTTACTGTTAATAAAACTTTTCTTTAAACCCTTTTAAAGGTTTAAACCTACTTTACCTTTCTCCTAATTCTGTCTTCCTATCTTACAACAAGAAAAAAGTAAATTAATTTTAAAAATTTCAAAATTTTAAAAATCTAAAATTAGCAAACCCAAACCACTACACCAGGTTAAAAACATGACTACCAATGCAGTCGGAAATACTGTAATTTAAAAATAATGCTGATTTGGTTAACCACAATTTCTTATTCATTCAATATGCATATTGCCATGCTGTATGCTGCTAATAGATGTTGGATTGCTCTCTGAAATTGTGAACACTTTCTGTATTTGTGCAATTAAACTTGGTTTTGTACTCAAGTGTTGTAAATACAGTGAGAACCAGTATAACTGGCCTGTGAGTATGTCTGGTGTGCTGCATCCAGAAGTTTCATATATTTAATTTTCATTGTGATTTTCATACATTTTGGCATTCACTGAATACACATAGCTATGACAAAAGTGAATGCAAGTAATAAAGCTTAATGTTTAAAGCAGGGGAAAGAGAATAGTGTTTACAGAAGACCAAACATACCTGAATTGTCATCAAAAAGTATTTTTAATATACCATATTTTGAAATATTCCTAGGTATTAATATTTATACATACAGTTCCCAGAAATTGAATGCACTTTAAGTTTTAACTCCATGCGATTTTAAATCAGCCGTTGTAAGCATTATTCCTCTGTGATTCCTTTCATTATTAGCAACTTGAGTAAATTCACAGCCCTTAAACCATTTTATTTAGAAAAACCCTTACCATTTAGCTGGGTGCATCTACTGTTAGTTAAGGTGCTTTTATTTACCATGGTTATGCAGTTACATGCAGACAGATCTGATCTCTTTTATTTAATTATTCATAAAGTAGGTTTTAGGTCAGGATTATATTCACAGAGTCCAAACAAAAAAACCCAACCAACCAGACAAAAAATAGACAATGTTTCAGTACTTCACAGTCGAGAGACTGTGAAGACAGAAACCCTTCAAAATGATGGTGAGTCACAGGGCCTGCTCCATTTCCAAAACATTCTTTTGTATTTCTGCACAGGACAAGAGAAACTAGGTTATACTTAAGTGACCATTAAAATAATGTGACTTGCATTCTTTACAAGAACAGAAAAAACCTTCCAGCCTTTTCTTACACACTTACATTTGTGTATTTTTTCAGTAAGTCACTGCTAAGTCAGTAAAGAGTTTGCTTAGAATAATGCTGTAAACCATTACTAAAATACTTACTGAAATTTGCGTAACTAAACAGATACTAATTGAACCTTGGAGACTATTTTAAGCTTTAGTGAATGTGATATCAAATTTAATAAAAATTATCATGGAGAAATACTATTTCAAAGCGCTGTATGCATGTAAATAGCATTAGTGTTGAACCCTAGATTATAAATAGTGAATAAATAAAAATTTTCATTAGCACAGTAACAGATAAATTGCCATGTTTCCTCCAGAAGGATTATTGCAGAAAACTTCTCTGGTCCTTATTCAAGTACAAGTGTAAATTTCCTGACTTGTCATTTTAGCACACAGCCTCATTTTTCACCTGTACCTGGCCCAGGCGCTGCATCTCCTTCTCCAGCCCTTGCCTCCTTTATTTAACTGCCTATTGAATTGTCAGCTTAGATTCTGAAGTGTAGTTTGATGGAGTTTGAAGCTGATGTCACAGCCTTGTAATGGCATTGTCACCTTAGCAATGGCACTGTAGAAAAGAAATGTAAAAAAATACAGAAAAGCTAACTTGAGAAAAAGGCATGTGCTGTTTGAGGAAAAAGGGGATGATATAAAAACCAGAAGTTAAAACTTAAAGTAATGAATTTAAACAGAAAGTTTGAGCAAGGTGATCCAGTGTGCTAGTGTTTACCTGTTGCCAGTATTTAGAAAAGAGCAGTCCCTTGCTGTCTGGACACCTCAGTCATGTAATTTGGTAGGACAGGAAAAGCTGATGGTGGTTCTATTGAGTTTCTCATACTGTCTCTTAGGGCAGGAAGACTCATTAGATAGGGAAGTGTCCTGAACATGCTGAAACAGCAGATGTGCCACACATATGAGAGAGAGGCTTCTAAAAAGGGAATAGAAGGAGAGGTGGGATTTGAGGTTTTTTCCTGTTTCCTTGTAAAACAGGGCAGTTTTCAGAAAAAAATGATTCATTAGTTATTTCTAAATTTATCTGAGTTGACAGGTTTCCAATTAGAGTGCAAAACTCTCTCAAGACCACTCCACATATCCACACTGCCCTTTTAGACTTTAAGCTAAGACTGCTGTCTGCAGATCTGCCCTTGCATCAGACAGTGCAGGAGCCCTTCTTTGAAGAACACCACGTCAGTTGTTTGTCTGCCTTTGCTGACAGGGCAGATGTTATGGATGGAGATGGCTGGGCCATATGGCTGATGAGAGTGCCCTTGAACATACTTCAAAGCACGAGCACAGGGAAGAGGTCTTTCCAAGAGTACGGATTTTATCACCCCAGGCTTGATCCTAAAGGCAAAGCTGACATTAACAGGCAGTGCAGTAGGAGTAGTTCTGTAGGTGAATTGTGTGGAGGAGCCAGCACACATACAATATATATTTCAGGATATTTTGTCTTTGGGCTAGCTTCAGCCTGGTCCCATGGAGTGAATGCCCATCAGCAGTGTAACTGCTGGCTTGGCTTGATCCAAAAGGAATTTGGTTCGTGCTCTGAGATGCCTGCAATGAGAATCCAGGTACAACTGGTGTGGGAGGATGGAAGTCTGGCATCAAACTGGTCCAAACTAAGACATGAATGTGGACAAACACCTTGACTTAATCAGTAAACGAGAAATTTGGGTGTCTGTACTCCAGAATTATTCTTCTCAGAGCAGCATGGCAGAGGCTGCAGCAACTGGAACTGAACTGCTACCATTTGGTCTGGCTTGAGATTATTTCCCCTGAACTATGCACAGTTCTGTACTCAAAATACTTTTACTCTGCCTTTTTTTTTTAATTACAAGTAACAACACTTTGAATACAGAAAAGCTTATCACTGCACTGCTTAAAGAGAATCTTGACTTTTTGTAGATGCCACTATTTTTTTTTTTTAAGAAAAAAATGCACTTAAGAGGTACCTTCTGTGCAAAACCCACCAATATTGACAGTAAGGTATACTGGCCTGTTAGAAAAACTTTGGTATGGTTGTATTTTTAAATTGTCTAGAATTCATTAGTTTTCAGATCTGAACAAAAGTACAATCCTGTGTACAGAGTCTATGTATGAAAATTGCAGAATACATTCCATTATTCAGAATTGCTTTCATCTCCTGACTGTTGCTGCTTCTAAAAATATTTTCTGTGGCACAGTATGAGAAATGATACTTAAATTCCAGTAAGGGCTTTTTGCCTTGTAGCCAGTCTTTTTTATTTGTTCTTGCTATTGATGGATCTGTCATGATGATATTGAAAAGACTCTCACTAACTTGCATTTAATTTACTATGTGAATTAAGGCCACTGAGCATTTGGGACCTAGGGGCTTACAGGCCCCTTTAGTGTAATAGTTATTGTTTACTATGCTTTTTTTTTGTGCATTAGAACTATGTTCCTTCAGCTGTATAATTTTATCATACACAGTTTCAATAGCAGATGTCAGTATTCTTGAGTTTGAAACATCAGCTGCATGAAGCAGTCTACATCTCTTTCTGGTGTGCCTGATGGTGGTTGAAATAGAAGTAGTAATAATACAAATAATAGATGTCATGAAGGAAACCTAAATATTTTACTCCCAGGCATGGTAATGGTAGCATTTGTAGCAAGAATAACATGATTCTTCTTGCTGGCCTCAAACAAATCCTGGGGATTACTTTTAGTCAAGATACTTTTCTGTTAGTTATGTATCCAAAATTTATTTTTACAAGACTGACTGATTTCTCTGTGCTTACATTTCTCCATCTCTTAATTCAAAATAACTGATATTCACTTTAAGAAGAACTTCCAAATAATCCAATAGATTGAACTGCCAGATAGATTTATGCAGGATACACTTTACATCATGACAGTGCTGTGGTAAGCGTTGTGCAATATATCTGATGGCAATTAAAATTATGACACTTGATCCCTGCTCACATGAAATATAATTTACATCAGTATCTCAGCAGCTGTTACATGAGTGTGCACTTTAGGGTAAGATAGGATGTATTTACCTTGTGGGTTATTATTGTAAGGATTTCTTAATTAGGCTTAATTTCTTACAGGAGGTACTGAAACAGCTACAAGGAAGTATTGAAGATGAGGCAATGGCATCTTCTGGACAAATTGACTTACTGGAACGACTTAAAGGTAAATCTAGAATTATGTTTTAAGTAGGTTCATGTCTTTCTCTGTTGCTTCTAATTTGGGATAAAGTTTTCGAAGTAATTTGTATCTTCTTTCCAGTATTGCCCTTGATTAGGCATAGTGTCAGTGCCTAAACATTTTTGCTAAACATTTTAAGGCACATCCTCAGAAAAAATAAATCTTCTCCATTTATACTTTTGCTACTGTTACTCTAGGGTTTCATATGAGTTGCTTTTGATATAACTCACATTTCTTCAGAAAAAAATCTGCATAAGTTAATGTTGGTCTAGTTCCACCAATTTTCTAAACTTGTTTGCATGTCCTGCCCTCTCCATGTCATATTTCTGGAATTGTTTCTGTCATTCTGCAAATTTATGGCCCCTTCTCTATAGCACATGATGGAATGTGTATCACCCCATCATGTGGGAAGTGCCAACAAGCCCAGACCACTAACTCCCTGTATACATCCATCATCCCTGCCACTGACCCAGAAATTTTGTAGGGATGTCTATGTTTAAGAGCCCTGTGATAAACAGAGTAGTCATCTGTTACGTGATGGTGAAACATCTGCAGGATCTCTGGAAAAGAAATTGTTAGGAAGTGGGCCACAAGGTAATTCATACAATGTTTCTACAAAACTCTGCCCATTTCTTAAGTCCTCTGGGAAAGAAGGAAGCAGACTTTTGTGGGGATACTGTTCTGATTGCCAGGATTGCAGTTTGGCCATCTGCTCAGATAACTGCTGTTCTCCAAGTCCACCATATCCGTTGTTTTTGTTCACAGTATTTTCACTGCGTTTCTGTGCAAAATGCTTCCATAAAAAACCTCATGGATTTGTTCAGGGAGTTAGAAATGAAGATAGAAATTATCTTTTAACTTTGTGCTGCTGAACCTTCAGCTCTGAAAAACGTTTGCTGTTTATTATCCAGAACTGAATTTGGAAAGCACCAGCTTCGCTGGGGTGAAGTTGAGGCCAAAGGTGTCCGTGCGTTCCTATGGGAGCCGGGAAGGGTCCGTGTCGAGCCGCTCAGGGGAGTGCAGTCCAGTCCCCATGGGGTCATTTCCAAGAAGAGGCTTTATGAATGGAAGCAGAGAAAGCACTGGTTACTTAGAAGAGCTAGAAAAAGAGAGGTAAATTTATTTGTTTATTCCTCCAGTATGGATTGACTTCTAATTTTAATGTGGAAGTTTACTGACACACCTAGTATTTAGCTATCATGAATATGGTTTTGATCAGTGGTATATTTACCTGTCATTTAGCTTGACAGGTAAGAAATCAGGAACCTACATTTTGTTCAGATGCACATGGAGAAAAATATTTAAAAAATAATGAAGTATCATTCCGTTTATGCTGCTTCTTCATATGTGCATTGTTACTCTTTGTTGGCTGAAGGGTTTTTTTATTTTGATAAGCAGGTCATCACTGTCTGAAATACATTTAAACAGTGAGGGTGGAGCGTTCTAACCGCCCCCATATCTCCTCACCACTGTTGGTAAATGCTGAAGCTGTAACAATGTGATGATGAAATCATTTCCTCTCTTTTACAAATGGTTATTAAGTACCATAACTGGTTTATCAATTATTTACTATTAGCAGACATTTACCTAGTGACTCTACTCTCAGCAAATGTATCAGCTAAACAAAATACATGTTCTTGTCTTCAAGATGTTGTTCCCATCAGATGTTTTGTATTGACAAAATTCTGGAATTTCTTTTCTTGAAAGGCAGTGGTACCCATTTATAGGAAGAACATACTTTCAGGTCATGATACGGAATTGTAGCACTTTATCAGTCACTTGAAAAGGAAATGCAAAGTAAGAGACATGCAGCTGTTTCCACTGAAGCCATCTTTATTTCATAAAATGAACCTGACTGAAATACCAGATGTTTTCAGAAGCCCATCTGCAAGACAGGGTTTCCTAAAGATTTGGTCCTACTTAATGGATGGGATATCAAGCTGTGGGCTGCAAAACCAAATAAACCACAACACAGTATTTTTATGCCTAGCAAACATTAACAAGCAAAAAAAATCCAATTTGAAGCTTTGTGGGTAATGAGTGGTTGTGGACAGCCCTCTAGAAACCCCTCCTCTAAAGGATTTTCTCTGGAATTCAGCAAAATTTTTGCAGCCAAGACCTGAAAGGAGTATGCTTTTCTTCTGCGATGATATGTCCAGGTTCCTTTTTTTTTGGTCATATCAGCAGAATGAAAGTAACTTCCCATGGGTCCATCCTGAGCCTGATTTAGCAGCCACCCTGTTTTTTTCCTTCTCCTAGCCAGGACCACCACTAATGATACTTGTTCTGTTGCATAAAATGTAGATTCCTGAGGAGCTGTATAAGAATACTTAGGAATTTGGGAATCTATCTACTTGCTCATCTCAGTCTTCAAGAGTCTGATGTGTCTGTTATTTACTGTCTTAACAAACTGTGCATTTGTTTGTATTCTTCCAGTGCTGTGTTTTTCTACAGATGATACTAAAATCTTTAAACACAGTTGGAAGGAACTTCCAGTGTGGTTCCAGTGAACTCCTGCTCACTTGGAACAAGCAGCGTTTATAGCAGCCAGAGTTCTTTAAGGTGATTAGCACCTCTGATTTATGATCTATGATCCTTCCCCAGCCCGGTGGATTCTGAGGTGATAGTTCTTAGGACATTTTTATTGGCAGTGAAGACAGCTTAGGCAGTAAACCAGTCTGTGTTCCAAATAATGCGGGAGAAAAGGAATGAGGATGTTTTAATTTCAGAGTAGCTTAGACATTCTCACTGTCATAGCTGATGGGGTAAATATTTGTGCTGTGGAGAAGATGGATCTATGGAGGCATGGCTAGATCACATCTGGCTTCATTATTAGTGAAATGATGGATAATCCAAAACTGCTCTGTTCTTAAAGCTATTTCAGGGTGCATGTGGAAGCATGAAGCACGTAGGGCATTGATGAGAGCCCTGGGTAGCCAAATTACTCAAAACTTGGGAGGTATAGGACTGTGCATCTAAAATCACTACCATTTCTAAAAGAAAATTAAACACTTATTTTCCTGTGTTTTGTGTCTGAACTTGTTTGGTATATTTACTAAATCTCTGTGTAGATTTTTGCACTTAAACAGACTTCCAAGAACTTGTGGAACTTGACAAGCCTAAAATAATTTATAATACAATAACACTTTTCAGAAATATGCAGCAGAAGACCATTTCCACTCAGTATTTTAACATTCTGGCACAATGTATGTTACTTATGGGCAAGTAACATACATTGTGGGCAAGTGTTTGCGTGAGGATGAAATGATGTATTTAAATATTTAGAGCAATTTGTTGAACACCTGGCATCCAGTCAGGGTCAACCCACCACGCTTGACTAAAAGTGAACTTCTGAGGGGAAAAAAATTTATCTATTGATTCACCCACCATAAAGATGGAATTATTGGGGCATATCTCATTTGCTTGGCTCTCCTCTAATTCCAAAGTTTAAAAAAAGAAAGGGCTTAAAAAAACAGAGAGAGAAAAATGGGCAGTGGCAGCACTGTGCTTTTAAATTGCCAGTTTAAAATACTCTAATAAGGAAATATCTCTTGCTTTCTCTGGCTATTTCCAAGTATACTTGGTAAGTGCATTATACCAACAACAAAAATTTTCAGAGTACACTGCAGGTTAATTTTTGTGGTATTTTGCCCTTGGCAATTTAGCAAATGTAATAATCTCACCTGTTTAAATTCTGTAATTGGCCACTAAAGATGACAGTCTTCCAAGAAATTTTATATGAAGATGTTTGTATGCCTTCTTTATTCCTTCTGGTTTATGCCATTCCTTTTTTTATTTCTTTAATGTTGATTTGGAGCATTTTCTATCTTGTGGTTTCTTTCTTCCATTATGCTTATCTCCTTTTGGCTGGCTGGTAAAGCTTACCTCAAACTTTACACAGCAATACTTTTCAAGATTTTATTTTATCTCCCACCAGTTGAAGTGAAAGTATTAATTATGGTTGTAATTCACATAATGCAAGTAGAGTAGCATATAGTTTGGTTTTCTCCTCCCTTTTAGCCAGGAATAATATTGACATAATTATGCAGAAAGTACTTCCAAAAGAAGTTGAGTTTTCTGCATTCATTCAGCTTCCTCTGTTGGTGGGAGCTTCAAAAGTGCCTCATGAGAAGTCTTTGAAAAACTCATCCCTCAGAAGAACAGCTGAAATTGAAAATCTTTTGTTAACTCATAAAAATAGTGTAAAGTTCCAAAAGCTTTCTCCATTTGCTTTGCTGAATTCTCAGTGAACTTGACAGGTTATGACAGAGAAGAGAATTTTCTCTGATGCTGTGAAAGTCCTAATGTGAACATCTTGGGGGTATAAAAAAAGATGGAGTAACTGCACTGTTTTCTTCCATCTTGTTTTTCATGACCAGTAACAGCTCTTCCACTTCAAATCCTCTCCTAACCCCAAGAAACTCCAGCAGGCTGAGAAGCAGCTGTACTTCTGGTTGGAATAGTATCTGAGGGTAATGTTAAACGTGGGCAACAGCCTATCAGACACGTCTACAGAGAACTGCTGCTTATTGCTGCTTATTTTCAAGGAAACTGAAGTGCAGCCTGCTGTGGTTGTAGTGACTTTTCAGGTTTTGTGCTGAGAGAACTTAAAGACTGTTAAAACCTGAATTCTCACAGAGCAGTGATACCAAACTAGTAATCCCAAATGAAGCATCACTTCAGAAGATAAAATGACAATATTAAGTTAAACGTCACCCTCAGGTCATGCATTATGTTGTTTATGCAGCACTGATGGTTCCTAAGTTATTTTCTTGCTTCTAGCATCTATTGTGCATGTCGAAACAGATTGAATGACACACTGTCTCACGTACTGAATACCCTACATTTCATAAGAGGAACTTAATCACATGCTTACTTAGCTGAAGGTAATCCCTCCAGTTTCTGCTACCAGTTCTTTGACATCCAGAGGCAGAATTAGTCAGTCCCTTCACATTTGCAAGTCCTCAAAAGTAAAAATACTTTTTATAAGGATTGCATTAATTGTGCTTTTGCAAACTTTATTTCACAGCCTGGGCACAACTGATGCCTGGGCACTCAAGGTGGTAAAAAGGGAAGCTGTGCAGAATTCCACTCTGTCCAGAGATTAGGCACCAGGGCTGTGTGGCAAGAGAATGGGCAGGTGGGAGGCAAAAAAAAAAAACTTTCTCAACAAGCTTTCTCAAAGCACCATCTGTTAGTTTTGCCTTCAGTCTGTGTAAAGGACTTCAGGAATTTCTGCCAGCCACATCCTTGTGACTGAAGAATTACTGCTGTCCTCTGATACTGCTCCAGTTACCTGCCAAGTTATGGTAATTGTTTGTTACTTCTTTTCAATCATTTTTATTGTAAACCTTGGCATCCTTAAAACAAATCTGTTCAACATGACTATTGGATCAAATCTGGAAATTTGTGTAATTTTGTTCATGTTTACAAATATTTAGCACTTCTAGATGTGTGTAGTTTTCCAGTCTCACGTTGAAGAGGAGGGATCATCTCATTTAATTTTCCATTTGCATGCAGGCCAAGCCACTTATATTGGATATGGAATAAATGTTAAATCATCAAAATTAACTTGAAACATTTTTAAAGCAGGAAATAAGTCAAACAGATTCTTTTAAATACAAATTTTAAAATTCTTTCTTCTTTGTTTTGTGTGGAAGATGATTACCTTCTCAAATCATGTCAGTCATGCATTATCAAAATAGTCAGAGGAAATTTTTACTTTCATTGTGTGCTGTGTAATTGTTCCTTAATGACTTACAGTAATTATCCATAATGTGTTTGTGTGCTTTATAAAGGTTCATATGCTCTTGCTCAGAAAGGCCAGAGAGGGATGGGAAATAATACTGGGCAAACTTGTATGTGGCTTTCTGTCTTCTGGCTAAGTGTTGATTCTGTCATTTCTGTTAATGAGCAATATTAAAACGTGAAAAGAAAGAACAGCGCTCACAGAAAGCAGTAGAAAGAAAATAATAAACTTGTATTTTAAAAAAATGAGTGACTTTTGTGTTTATTCCTACTAGCCAGACTTTGCTGAAAAATTTTAGTATATATTTTGAGGAGTATTGTAGATATGAGCATTATTTTACTATATTCATAAGATTTAGAATTATATAAAATTCAGTTCATGAATGATTGATAAAATAGTATGTGAAATTTTTAATACATTTTTTCCCTTGGTAGTCTGCATATATTATTTCATTTTGTCTTTCTCAGTTACTACTCAGGTATGCACACTGATACCAATTTAAAATGTTTTTAACAGCAGCAAATGTATCTTGTCTGTAACATCTGGTGGAAAATATGGTTTAAAATATTTTAGACACTCACAGAAATGGCTTATTTTGTGTGCTTTACCATAGTTTTGCTATGGGTGACAAAATGAGTAAAAGGACAGTGCAAAGGTGAAGATTCTCAATGCAGTAATTCAGGATTGAAGGTTGTACTTGTTTCTGTGACAGATCTTTTCTTAAATGCTGTTTGCACTATACAAAGTATATTTTTGAAAGAAGCAGGGTACAAGTTAACACACCACTAGTAACTGGTTTTTCTTTCACGAAAGGTCTCTTAGCTTTGGATTTTGAAGTGGATTTTTTTAGAGAAATAGGTGTATTTTTCTCTCTCATAGATGAGGACCTGAAATGCTTAGCACAGAGGAGTGGATAGGTTGACTAGTCAGGGCCAGGGAACTGAACTCAAATGTCTTCTTAGTGCCTTCTTCAAACCTCCAGATGGAAATGAGGTGTTAATGGTGAGAAACTTCCTCCTTCTGCTTTTAATAGATCTCTGTTGCTTGCGGAGCTTGAGAAGGAAGAGAAAGAAAAGGACTGGTATTATGCCCAGCTTCAGAACCTGACTAAAAGGATTGATAGTCTCCCCCTTACTGAAAACGTAAGTACCTTCTGAGTGCTTGGTGAGGTGTCTGGTGCTACATTCTCTGTTTAGATGCTGTGTGTATTTTATTAATTTGGTGGCATTGTATATTATCACTTTAGTTCAAAAATATTTTTCATTCAGTATGTAATGATAACTTAGCCTAAATAATGCATTTTCACATAGAATTTTACACATCCAAATTCATACATATCAGTATAAATGTTAGTGAAAGCAGAGAAACATTGAGAAGTCATTATGACAAATTAATTGCATGTCACTATGCTTCCTTAACTCTGTTCCCCCCCGTTCTTTTGTTTGGTGGATTTTTCTAGTTTTGAGTGTAATATTAGCATATGACAATGTACACAAGAGCTGTTATTTCATAACAATCAGTAAAGTGATTCTATAGCCTATGCAGGTGTTGCTGTAGACTTTTAACTTGGCACTTCCAAACTATTTTAGTCAAGTCACTGTTATCTGGGATAATGAAGATGTCTGATATCCCACATAATGTGGGATTCCCTGTTACATGTCAGCTACATGGATGTATTTGCAGTGCATTCCTTCACACATAGGGTTGGGTAGGTGTGGCTGAGAGAGTCACACCTGATGAAGGATCAGTCAGCCTTCTGGATATGGAAACAGATAACAGAAACACTTTTTCAGTGGGCAGAAGTAACACTGAGTCATGGCTGAGCTTAGCAGAGCACCAGAACCAAGAGAAGGCCTGAAAAAGATTTAGAGGAAGTGCAACTATTCTCAAAGAAGTGTCAGCTGTATCTCTGTCACTCTGTTGTAGGTTTTAAGGTTGTCTCCTCTGTTCCATAGATAATGAATTCACTTAGCTGCTCTTAGGATTAGAATGTATTACGTAATATTTACACTAAAGGCTTTTTGTGGCAATTTATATCCATTACTACTTAGGCCAGACACAGCAAAATGACAGGTCCCATTTGGTGCTTGCAGATGATTGTCTTGTTTTGACTTTCTGAATTGACCTTGGTGAAGTCTTCTGGAAGGACTGCTCTGGGAGACTTGTTTACTTACAGGCTGAGTAATTGTCCAAAGCCAGTGAAGAGCTTTGCTCCTGCCTTGAAATTTCTTTTCAAAAGTCTTCCCTTAGGCTGTATTGCTTCTTTTGGTTTTAACACTCATGCTCTTTTCACTGGGTAGTTAGAAATAAGGTAAATAGCAGCAGTATGAATATTATCACTGTGTGCAGTAGCTTAATACTTCTGAAATTTTTGAAGATGCCAATTCAGATGATTCATATCACAATTTTGTTGGTGTTCCTGTAAGGAATTATACTATCTCAATGCTTTTTTATTATATTTAGTCATTTGACAAAACTTAGGTGCAGTCTGCTGGTTGAACATTGTTGTGTTCTTGCTTTTGGCAATGCAGTCATGTTTTAAGAATGTATTGCAATGTTCTGTTTGTTTATGAAATTTGTTGTAGAAAAGTAATTGTTCTGCTTTTTGTTCTGAGAAATACATTGTTTACATAAATATTATTTGCTAAAATGCCTTCCCTGTACTCTGGTTTCAGTTCTCCTTGCAAACAGATATGACCAGAAGGCAGCTGGAGTATGAGGCCAGGCAAATCAGAGCTGCAATGGAAGAACAGCTGGGCACTTGTCAGGACATGGAGAAGCGAGCACAGGTAGAGTTTGTCTTTCATTGTTAGAAGCAAGGGAAAAGGTTTTCCTGCATATTTATTAAATTATTGGTAATTGTATCTTTAAACTGTGTAAACACAGCACTTAGTTAGCCTTTCAAATATAAAAATAGGAATCAGGACATAGGAAATAATTGCTTGGCAAGAAGTACCCTCATCTGCCTGTTGTAAATAATCCTTTTAGTTCAGCAGATGTAGACAATTTATTAAAGAGAAAATAATTTTTAATGATAATTTCCTTGCAATTTACTACCATTTTAGCTTCAGAAAAGCCAATGTATTTGCAACTGCTTTATTTTGCATCTTATTGCTGGGTTTCTTCATGCTTTTAAGTTTAGAATAAAATCCTGCTACTGTTTAAAGTTTCCTTAGCCAGAAAAGATGTATCAAGGGATAGTCTTTTCAAACAAGGCGTTCAAGTGACATGTAATTCACATACATATCTGGAAGTTCTTTGCAACACCAAGAGTTGTTTTGCATTCGTGATGAGGATATGTACATATCTAACCACATGGCCCACCCATTTGGAAGTACAAATCAGAATGCAATCATGTGCAAATCGTAAATTAAATAATCAGTGGTTGCTGGTTATAAAACAATAGTCCTCCATAGTAAGAAAGTAACAATTTGAATTATTTATTATCATTTATTTCTAGACATATTAAATAACCAACTTAGTAATATTTGTAGGTTTTATAGTGAATGTGACGCTAAGCAGTATTTTCAATACAAAGTCTTTTTAGGCTCTATCTCCCTCACTAGGTTGACTCAACACAAAATTTTTCTACATGAGAAACATTTCTAATTTGGTTTTACATTTAAGTTAAAGCAGCTGTTCTGATTACAAGAGGTAATCAGAATAGCTGCTTTAAACTTTGAAGTGAGTAATCTAGTAGGACTTCTCAGAAAATTGCTACAGTTAAAAGTATTTAGCCAAAGAGGTACCGTGCAGCTGTTGGGTTATGTGTGCAGGGCTGTGCAGGGATTTGTCTGTGCTGATGTTCTCAGACAGGCCTAAGTTCAGTCTCTTGGGGAGGAGTCACTGGCTCTGATCTGGGAGCTGTAGGGCTGTTATCGAGGTTTATCAGCAGGGGTGGTGGCCTCCATGGATTCAGCTGTGCAGTTCGTGTCAGCCTGTCCCGAGTGAAGGTCCTGCATAGCAAAACTCCTGGGAAAGTTCTGCTGCTGTTAACAGGCTTAAGTTAGAGGAAGGTGAATTAAGCTAAATAGGCAGGCTAGGCTGCTGGCAGCATTCTAAATGCACTCAGGCAGGGATCAAAAGAAATTATTCAGACACACAACTTGGCTGTAGTTATATCACTATATGGAAGCAATCAAGCTGATCCTGAATTTGCTTCTTCCCTGATTGTTGGGGGGTTTTAAATTTGGTGGGGGGAAGAATGCTGCCAAGACGATGTTGAAACATCTTATGGGTTTCTGAATTAATGTTTGAAATGGGGTTTGTCACAGCTGTTTCACTCTGTATCTGTGTAACACTTACATACTTGCAGAAATTACAGTGCCTATTGAGATTATATGAAGATTATTGAATACAAAGTTACTACTTCTGCATGTGTTTCTTCTGAATTTAACTGGTAATTCTCCTTGGTTTCATTCTGCCAAGACCAGTGCCAAAAATGTGTAGAAGCTCATTGATGTACAAATACATAAGAGCAATTTCTACATTATTTCACTGTGATCTTTAAATGTGCAAAATTAAACATTTGTATTTGGCAAGGATATTCAACTTAGTAGTTTTACCATTTTCTTTCTGCTCAGTATTTTCTTTCCACCCAGACTGATTGGGATACACAATAGTATGCAAAATGTAGGCTGAAGGGAGAGAATATTTCAGCTACATAAAGGCTGGCATTGCAGACATCACTGGATTTAGAGTCCCAGAGATTATTCTGTGAGAGAGCTGGTAACCTGCGTTGCCCAAGTAGTCGTTGCACTTTTCTGTAGCTGCCCTTTCTAGTGAGCCTTGAAACAATGGCTTTCTCCCATTTTTTGTCTGGCATGATTTGGCTTTGTTTCCTTCTGAAGCAATGCAACTCATAGCAACTTACCATTGATGTCTTCTGTGAAGATTGCTCACAAGCATGTGCCCAGCAGTTGTCCAGAAAGATGGCTAAGAAGCCTGTTGGTAATTTATTTCAGCTAGTTTAATGATTTACACTAACTTGTAAACTTGTAACTATTCTCTGAAGCCAGTAATTTCACATAGTAGTGCTTACTTGAAAAAAAGGAAAAAAACATTCTTAGCCATGTTTTATTTTTACTTTTTTTATTTGTTCAAAGGTTGTAGCCAATATACTTAATATATTGGCTATATAATAAGTATAAGCACACTTAATTTCTGTAAGATATATTAAAAAATACTTCAATTCTAAGACTGAATTCATGTTCACATAGAATTTATTTTTCCTTCAAGTCAGAACAAAAAGGGTCTAGTTTTTTTGAGGTTGAGAGTTCTTTAAAATCTTACATGAAATTACCATTCTTATAAGAATTTATCCCAAAATCTCTAAAAGTTTGCTAAAACAGCAGACCACTAAAGATAGAAGAAAATATAGATCCTGGGGTTTCACTCAGATAAGAATTTCAGCACTGTTTTATTTATATGGTGGTCTTGTATGTACACCAAGTCATTAATGCATTTGTCTATTATATATGTTTATTTTGGAAAAAAAACCCAACCAAACAAAAAAGTCAGACAACATTTTTAAAATAAAATGTTATTCCTTATTTTTACTTTCTATATAGTGACTATTTTTCTGTCACTGTGAGTGTGGAGGAATTTTATTTTTGTTTTGTTAGATACATTACTGGGGCAGTGAAAGCCAAATAATGTGTTACTGCAAATGTAAACTTACTTTATGCAACTATTTTATGTTAATAAAAGTTAGAAGTACATATGATCATAATTGGGAAGGTAGTATGAACAAACAGAAATCGAAGGTGATATTTCTCAAGTAGGTTCTAAAGTTTAGAAAGTTGTTGCTTGTTCCATTCTTTTGCCCATTTGCCATATAGGCTCTACCCCTTTGTAGCAAGAAATGCATTCCTTTTTTCTGTTTCTACAGTGTTTGGTACAAAGTACAGCCCTGGTTAGTGGAACTCCCCAGTTTCCCTGTACTAGAAAAAAATTAATTAGAAGAATGATCTGATGTTTAAATCTCTGGACTAAGATTGGAAAGGGCGGATAGAATTCCTGTCCCTTTGGAGGACTCAGTCAGTAATACTTGGCAAATGATGCAGTATTTAATTGTTTTCATCTGCAGAAATTTTTTTTCCTGTGTTTAGGTGCATATATAAAGATACTCAGATGTTCTAGATACCCTTTATTGGATACATTGCTGGTTACCCAGAAAGAAACTCAATTTATGGGAAATTTTGGGGCGACCTGTGTCTTTTGAGTGCTTAAAGGGGACCTGTAAGAAACTTTTTAGCAGTGAATAGTGATAGGAGAAGAGGTAATGGCTTTAAATTCATGGAGAGTTGATTCAGATTAGGTACAAGATAGAAATGTTCTGCGGTGGGAGTGGTGAAACTCTGGAAGAGATTGCCAAGAGGCAGCAGGGGCCCCATCCCTGGAAATATTCAAGGTCAGACAGGGCTTTCAGCAACCTGATTTACTTGAAGATGTTCTTGCCCTTGACAAGGAGTTTGGAGTAGATGACCTTCCAAGGTCCCTTCCAACTCAAACTATTCTATAATTCTATAAAATTCAAGTAATTCTTAAGGACAATCAGACATATTTTGTCAGTCATGCATCATGTCACCAATGCATAGATATTCCCAGAAATATTTTTTTATTATCTTTCTAATACTTAAAAATTTATTTACCCAGGAGCAAAGGGTGGGATAAATTATCTGTTTGCCTCTGTGCTGAAGCTTTTATGTGTTTTCCAATAATATGCTTTACAAAATCAAATCAAATTTATAGCTTAAAGTTGTAGCTTTCCAGCTCTACTAAATGTTGATTCTTATGCTGTTTTTCCCACAGCTGTTTCTGATGTGTTCAGTAATTCAGATTTTGTGGTTACATTTTCTTTTGTGTTTCTAGATTTTCTAGATAGCATTGTGTTTCTGTTGCATGTGCATCTTCTGGCATTAGTACCTTTTGAAAGTTCATCTTATTTCCATTTTCAGATTATAAACGTGTCAAATAAGGTTGGTTATAATGCTGATCTTTGCAGTGTCCAGTAGACTGCTTTTCTGGTATAGCACTGCAAATGTTAATTAAGTAAAGGCACCAAGTTTTTTCGACAATATGTCCGTTTTATTAATCTATCCATGGCACAAAAAAATACTATTTAATCAGTTGGGTCTTCCGCTCACATTTAAAGTCAAATAATGTGAATTCATTAAATTATCAAGGTCATGCACTTAACTGTATTACAGACTGATAATGCATCCTGTGCTTCACTGTACAATTTGTGTGGAGTACGTGTATCCTGTTACATTTGGAGTCTCTTAACATTCCCTTTTCTAACCACAGAATGGTTGCAGTGGGAAATGAGTAGCAATATGCCTGTAAAAGACTGATTCAGAGATGTCTGTAAAATCCCAGATAAACCAAAGAAGCAGTATGTAGATTTTTTAAATATATATATATATATATGTACTTAGCCTGTTAAATTCTTCGAGATTTGTAGGAGCAGAAAATCTCTGAGGTTGGGCATAAGGAAAATTCCCAAATCAATATAGCAACTGAATATAATAGAAATCTGTCAGGGTTTCACACATTCAAAGACACCCTGTAAATTAAAATATCTCTGATCTCTGTAAGGCAAATAAAATTCTGATATTTGAGATGAAAGTGAAGTAATTTGCTAAAGACCTGCATAAAATGTCAGTTTCAGAAACAGGAATATTGTGCAAGTTAAGGGGAGCATTTTTTAATACCTAAATGTGTGCTGCGTGATGACCTATTAATATCCAAATGAGTATTCAATGTTATTAAAACCCCAACTACTCACTTCTGTTTTGAATGCTTGCAATCATTCCTTTCATTATCAAGAACACTTGAATTACTGCATGTAGTATCTGCTGCATGTACCTACTAAAGTAGGTTTGTTTTGTAGTCAGCAGTATTTGCCAAGAACTCTTCATGCTGTCACTCTGTACAGTAAGTAAAAGGAGTTTTTGAACAAAATCAAATGTGAAAATCCATTCATTTCAGGCAAGGGTGGCCAGAATTCAACAAATAGAGAAGGACATTCTTCGTATACGACAGCTCCTGCAATCACAAGCAGCTGAAGCAGAGGTTAGTGAGCAAAAACTTGCCTTTTTTTATTGTGGTATGTATATTTTCTCTAAAAGACCCAAAATATTTGAATTAAGTGGTAGGCAGGATTATTCTCATCAGCTGTTGATGTCACAATTAATCAGGTAGTCAATATTCTTAGATTGTTACTTGCTCTGTTTCTAATGAACTGAGGATTGAACACTTGGATTAGTCCTCATACTACTGTGAAGCTTCAGTCAATAATCGTATGTAGCTTAAAAGTTTAGCTTGAAATTTCAGTAAAAATGTCAATGTGCAGTGTGCTTATAAAGGCTGAGTCCTGGTTTTAGAAATAATTAAAACAATCAGTTGTACATGCCTTTCTAATTATGAATCTGTGATAAGCAAGCACCTTCATTATTTGCTTGTCTTTTGAAACAGATAAGATGTAAAAAAGGATGAATAGAGCTTCTGTCAGACTTCATTATAGAAGCCTGGTATATTTTAGTGTTTTAAGTACAGGGTTCTATATTAAGAAATGCAGGATGTTTCCTGTAAATTACAAAGTCCATAGCAGTAATTGCCATTAGCAAAAACTGCTCTCATGGAAATTCACTTAGAATGTCAACTCAGTTTCTTGTACTGGTAAATTAAATTGTGTGTTTGACATGAATATTTCATTACTCGCCTTCACCCAAAATAACTACAGAAAAAGCTCAGAGCATCATTTGGGTCATGAAAGGATGTATATTTTTCCATTTTGTAAAATACCTGTTTCATCGTGCCAGGATTTGGGGGGAAATCAATTCTTATAAGTGATGCAGACCGTAGTGTATGAAATTAAAGTTGCCTGGTCTATTGACATATGTCAGTCCAGGTGTTTGTAGATATTGACAAGATTTTCCTGAGCCTTCTCTTTCTCCAGCTGAACAGTCTCAGTTCTCTCAGCCTCTCTGTGTGTGAGAGATGCTCAGGACCCTTAAGGACTGCTGTAGCCTGCAGAGGACTTGTTTCAGTGAATCCTTTGTAAATCCAGCTTTATTGTGCTGGGCAGGCCTGAACAGGACTTTGGATGCTGAGTGAAGAGGAAGGGCCACCTCCCTGACCCTGCTGGCAGTATGCCCCTCACTGCAGCACAGGACACTGTTGGAATTTTTACCACAAGGCCTTTGAAAGGATGGCCCAGCAGGACCTCCAGGTGCTTCCCAGCTGGACAGCACCAGCCTGTGCTGGTGCTTGGGGTTGTTCCCTCACAGGTCCAGGACTTTGCACTCCCCTTCTTGAACAGCTTGAGCTTCTCCTCAGCTCATTCCGCCCACCCCTACAGGTCCCTCTGGAAGGCAGCTGAACCCTGTGCTGTATCAGCTTTTCCAGCTTGGGGAGGGTGCACTGTGTCCCAGCATGCAGATGCTGGACAGTATTGGTCTCAGTTTGCTTCCAGCTGTATTTTGTGCTACTGATTGCAACCCCAATTCCCAGCTATTCCAGCAGTTTCGAGTCCACATCACTGTGCCCTCACCTCCTGCTTCCTCCATGAGCAGAGGTGCAGGGACGTGCCAGAGAGTGGCACCCGGCCATGCCCATTGCCCAGCACAGGCTCGGGAGCTTTCCCAGCAAGGCAGCTCTGCTGCACCTTGATCTTCCTTGCGTGCCTGTGCCCAAGGACCTTCCTCTTATCTCAGCTGTGTGCATTGCCCTTGTGTTCCCACCAGCCAGGGCTCCTGCCTTGCCAGCCCTACCTTCTGTCCTTCTGTTATTTCTGGTGTAATGCTCTCCCTGGTTGACCAGCCTCTCAATAGATACTTTTGCCCCATATAGTCAGATAGAGTGTTTATCTTTTACTCTGGTAGAAAAAAAAAACCACTAGTATTTTGAATTACTTGAGCTCAGGGACTCAAACAGTATTGAGATGCAGCTATAGAAAAAAGGTTTTGTCTTATTTTTTCACTCCTTACACCAAGTTATTTGGCTGCCTCATACACTGAAGCTCTGATATATTGAAATTTTCATATGATGTGTCTTATCTGGGAAATGTTTGGATATCTGGTTGCATAGTTACATGTTCTAGGACATAGGTATCAGGGTGCTGATGATGGTAAAGGAGGCAGTTACTAGACACAGCCTAATACTTTATAGTGTATTTTACTCATTTCCAAGTGATGACCATCTCCTACAGGTAGATCTAATTCCAAAATTGTCTGGTGGTGCAGTCACACTGCAAAGTCCATATAACTGAAAAATACAAATGTGAGACATTTTGTATATTTTTATCTTGTGCCTGATACCATTACTAAACAAGTATATTTCTTTAAGAAGA
Source organism: Leptocoma aspasia (assembly GCA_013399835.1). NCBI lineage: Eukaryota > Metazoa > Chordata > Aves > Passeriformes > Nectariniidae > Leptocoma > Leptocoma aspasia. The sequence continues at coordinate 118,317 of VXAX01007982.1, forward strand.
AGCCAGTGCAGCAGTGGGAAAATGCTGGAAAATTCTTTTACCCTTAGCACAATAGTGTTTGATCCCTGTATTTGTGGTTAATGCTTAGTTTTGTACCATACAGTGCTTAGTACAAATGCCAGAGATTAACGTGGCATTGTGTTAAACTCCCTACATCTGTGACTAATAAACTGTGTTCCAACTAATGCTTCCTTATTTACTTATAGCAGTAATTATTATGTACTAGCTGATATCTTAGTTTTGAGAACAAGGATTGTGTGTGACAGAAAAGAATGATAAGAGAAGTGCATTATGGCCTGATCACATATTTGAGATACCCCCAAGGAGAAAAGATTCATCAGATCTGAACTGTATCCAGATAAGTCCATGGAAATAATTAGGATATATGTATGGATTCAGGAAATGTGTTGAATATGTATTTGCTTCAGGAATATACCCTGGTCTGTTAATCTGTTACTAAGCATGCTTTGAGGAGTATTCCCCATGCATTCAGCATTGGTAATAAAGAAACGTTGGCTTTCTAATCTAATAAATTGGTTGGAGAGTTTATTTCCTGGTTTTCGGTGCCAATAACCAAACTGAATGTGCTCCTTCTGTTACAAAAATCTGGTAACAACAATAATAAATATCACAGCTTGTCTGCTGACACAGTAGACCCTGTGGTGATGCCAGTCACTGTGGAATCCGAGTGCAATCTATCTTGAAGAGTAAGACCAAATATAACGCTGCAATGTAAAATCAGCTTTTGGAAATGAATGAGCAGAGAAGATTCTCGCACACATTTTATCACATTTTTAAGGTTTGGTAAATTGCTAAGTTTCATGAATGACTCTAGAAAAAATTGAAGTCATTTACCTGCAAGTCGTGTTGTCTTCATCCACTGTAGGGTTAGACCTGTCCAGAAGAATTTTCAGCTGTTGGATACAATATGAAATTATTTAAAAGGGAAAAAAAGGAAATGTTAGGCAGTAGTGGTACAGGCCCTGCTTTCATAATATCTGTAACTTGAAATATGTGAAGTACTTCCATTAGGCAGTGTTGCTGTACATAAAATTTAAAGGATTTTTTTCTTCCTGAGATTATGCTCAGCAGGTTTTAAAATGTGTTGGACAGGAACATTCTCAATAATTGGACTCACAAGACTTTCTTTTCAAATCAGTTCAAATCAACTGCATCAAAATTTCTTACAGTTTCTTAGTTCTTGAAGCTTCCATTTTCTTATATATGTCTTACTTACACATGTATGTATATTGTGTTTAATATGGAGCAGTGGCAATTCCTAATGAATATGTAAGTGTCTGCTTGGCATCTCAGGTCGACAAAGTATTAGGTAAAATTATTTGTAATTGGCTTTTTTAGCAGAAATAGTCAGGGTCTACTAAGCTAGCTAGAGTTTAAAATTTTCTACTAATAAATACATGGAAATTAATAACTAACGATAGTTCTTGCTGACTTCAGAAACACTTAGAAAATTGTAGCAAATGCGATGGAAGGAGCAGCTCCGTGTCCCTGTAACTAGCAAATGCAGTCTCCCACAACTTTGCTGCAAGACCAAACAAGAGTGCACTCTGTCAAACTGACTCTCATGGTCTGATGCAGAAATTCAGCAATGACAGAGGTTACAAACCCAGCTTAGGCCTCCTCAGAAGTCATGTCTCAAAACAGGTACTACTGCGATGTTTAACGCAGGAGACCTGAGTACCATTCTCTGGCAATTGTGCCTTACATAGGGTTTACAGATCCTGCTGCTGTTCACATGCTCTGGTTCTTTGCTGATGTGGTTGGTAGCTTCTGTATTTTCTTCCACAGGTACTGTGTTCAGTGTTGAAAGGCTACTGTGAAGGAGGGACATACTTTCAGTGGTTATATTGCCTTTCTAATCATTAATCTGCAGTCTGTCAGATGAATATTAATTTATTTACAGTAATACTGTACCTATACAAAAATATATTTACATTATCCATGTGCATGGGTATGTGCTATTTTCATATATAATAAATAAATTTGTTGAGTCGTGTTATACATTATAATTATATAATACATATTTATATAAATACTCAGTTTTCAACTAATAACCTGCTTTCTGCCATCTGTGTTGTTATTAACTCCTTTGTGCCAATCTGCATGAAGAGGACAGCTCACTTCAAATTACTTCAATGGCTGAAGTGGTAGGGAGTCTTCACTGAGAACTTGCAGATTTGATGTTCAAGTCCAGCTGATAACTCATGTGACAGTAATGGGTTTGCACATTGTGAGCATGTTCTGCATTTCAAATTAGATAAACCCTGCTAGTAACTGTTAAAAACTGCCTTGCAAATTAATTTGTGTGTTGAGTTGACTGCATTTTATATTGGCATATTCTTGAGAGTGCTTAGGGGAAATGGGAAGGCATCTCATTCATAAATAGTATGTAGCAAACATGTGTTAATAGGAGCAGAGAGTGTTAAAGGAGAGCAGAAATTTTCCTTGTCAGGGAATGAAATATCTCTGTGTCTGTGCTCTGGATGAAGCAGAACTATTTAATAGATACACCTCATTTTCACCACCCTGTCCCAACCCCCAGGAGTGTTCTTGGAAGAGGAGTATTATTCCCTCTAAGGTGACCCAGTGGGTCAGAGCCCTGCTAATGAACCATTCATATTTTCACCTCTAGGCATGTTCCATACTGCTTTCTTCGTGGGATTCAAAATGTCATTTTGTGACTGGAAAAGTTTGTCTTGGTTTTGTCAAACTCATAATTGCACTTTATTCAAGATTTTCGTGTGTTGTGAGACAGGAATTCAGCCTTATACTGAATTCACCTCTTGTACAGCAAGGCCTGGTCTTGACTGGGTGCCCCACTCTTGTACTGAGAACTAAAGCATCTCTTCAGTTGTATGTTTCATTTCATACACAGTGACAGAGAGGGTGAAAAATTAGAGATCAGATTTTAAAAAGTAGTAACACTGTATGTCCTAAAATACTTCGAGATTTGCTCTGTGGCTTACTTATTTGCCATGAGTAAAGATGTAATGTCAAGGAATTTGTTACCTATAGTTGTTTCCACTTTTCTTATATTACTAGTTTGTGTAATGTCCTGCATTTTTACATACCTTATTCCTTTAGTTAAACTATATTTAGACTTTTAAGTTTAACTCTAAATTAATGACTTCACATGCTGATTACTTGTTTCTGAAATTCTGCTCAATGTTAAGTGAGACTCTTCTGTCATAAAGGAACAAGAGTTATTTATGCCAGTGATACTGTATGAATTTAATCACTGAGAGTATCCAAAGATGTTTCAGGGTGTGTACATTGAAGAGAGGTATTGCTAAAAGTCAGAGATAAATATCCTTAAAGCAAGATGAGGCAGACTCTGCTATCCTAGGCTCTGCAGCTCAAGAACATTGCAGAGCCACATAGAAACTGCATGACATATGACTGCATGCCATATGTGTCTAAACAAATTAATTAAGATTGTGTTTGTTAGGTAGTAGCCTCTCAGTCTGTGAAATGAAGCTTGGCAACAAAAGCAATACTTAGAAAATAATCTTGCTTTCAGCTCCGGACTTCAGCCATTTCCATGGATTATTCATGTCTTTCTGAAAATCTGAAATGTTTTAAACACATTAATAGATGACATTTGATACTTCACATATTTCGTAACTGCTCATTTAAATGCCTGTCAGCAGCAAGGAGACCATTTTGATTTTTATGTAGATGTATAAAAATCTGTTTTCCTAAAGGAACTGAAACCTGTCTGTACCAGCTTTTCACATCAGTTAAATTTATTTTGACAAAATTTTAGATGGATCAGTATCAGGCTATATAAATTTCTTTTCTGTCAAAGTGGTAATTCCTGCACTGTTTGTCCTTGACATTTAGAAAGATTCTTATAGTACAGATATCCTTCTGTTCAAGCAGAAATTATTCATCTTTGAATGTGAAGCTTAATTGAACAGTGCTGGCCATGGTCCCCAGTAAAAGCAGGGATCACGTGACCGAGCAGAGCAGACAGTTGTTTGCTCCAATTCTGTTACATTTCTGATAGGGATGTGAGCACAGCTGGTGGAAAATGGTGCTGCTGTGTGTCACAGCAGATCCTTTGTCTTGCAGGGCTGTAATCCCCAGAGGAAATGCTTCTCTTTCATCTCACAGTTTTTTGAAGGCGCTCGGTCTCGGCTGTTAATTTTTGAGGCTCAGGGTTATGAAATGCAAAGTGCTGCACAGTGGCTTCCTGAGGATGCAGTATTGATGTGCTCACAGCCGAGAAAGCTTTGAATGGTAAATTGTACCTCATTTCTGTTTGTAATTTCATAAACTCTTGTATTAACAGAGAGCACCTCAAAGCAAGCATGAGGCAGGTTCCCATGATACAGAGAGGCAGAATGAGGGTCAAGGAGCAGCAGAAAGCACTGTGGCAACCAGCAGTACTGGTCAGGTAAGTAGAGTATTTTGCTTATTTTAATATAATTAAATATTTGAGATATATGATGCTTACATGTTGGTATTTAACTTACTGTGTTTGCATGCCTACTCATTTTAAAAAATGTATGTTTTTCTTCTTTCCATCTATATCTGGGAAATTTCTTGTATTTACTGTAAGGAAGTGTTTTAATAAAGGGAACTATAAATATTCAGTAATGCAGGGACCATTTTTCTTTTGTTTAAATGATTAATGAGCCTAATGGTGTGAAAGAGATAGCAAGAATGGCTACAGAAAATGTATTCCATTGTAAGTGTATTGTAATATAAGAAGTGTTAGTAAATTATGGAAAATTGTTCAAATTTCCATTTTAGCAACTACCACTAAGATATTGGTGATTTTTAAAAAATAAGATAAGTAAAGGACAGGTTTATTATTAATGTTTCTTTAATACTGTATTATCTAAAGCTTTGAAACTGAAGTATCAATGAGGTGATCTCATGAAAGTTGGCTGAAGGGTTATTTAAATGCTTCTAAATAATCTTCTATTGCTGTTCCTCCTTTTATTACTGAAACACATTAGTGGAATATTTTGAAGTGTACATTAAATTCTTGTCTTTTAAAATCAATATTTATTACTTCTCTCTTTGGCTAAAAATACTTTTATATATTTACCATGATTGTTTCCTTCATGATTTCCAACTGTAGCTTAGACATTCCCACTAGTAATTTGGGTTTTTAAAACTTCACACTACAGATTTAATAGCTGAATTCATATAAAGGATATTTTTACTCCAGGGAAGTAAAATTATTTAAATATTTACAAAAGTGTCTTGTAGAAGGTTTATCACAAAGAATTGTGGTTTGGCTGAAATACTTCACTTGATTAAACATTAGGTACAGCCCATAATTTTGCTTTTGAAATACATTTGATCACCATTTGGAATTAAATTCATATCTTATTGTGGTTCTGACTCTTAATTCTTAGGACAGCTTTATTGTTTGGGAAGAAAATAGTTCACTGCTGCTTTGGGGCTGAAAGCATAATGTATTTAAATAATTGATGCATTGTTGCTCTATCATCCATCTTCAGAGAATGAATTAGGAGTTTTTTCTGGACAATGTATTTTACAGAGAAGGAAGGAAGAAGGGATTGTCATGTCTTGGCAGACTTATGCAAATGGAAGATCCATTCATAATTCAGTTGAGGCCTTAATGTTGAGGATTTGTGCAATTTTGACCTTTGCCTCGTAAAAATGTATAAAACATGGATTTTCCTACCTCCTGGTGGGGGATAGAGCCAGGACACTGTATCTGTGTTAAAACAACCATCTGGGGATTATTTGCTTTCAGTGCAAGTCTAGACAGAGAAAGTTTAATGGATTGGGTGTAACGTTTATTTCTGACAAACCAGCTCAATATACTTAGAGCAATCACCATTCAGTGGAGTGAAAAAAAAAAGTTTTCACCAAATTATTTTGTTCTAATTGGTTTTGTAGTCAGTGTTAATTGAATCCAGGATTTGTCACTTTTCAAGTGTGTCCTTTTCAGCACCATCTTGCAACTGTCTTTTCTTTTCTATTGCACTTACTACTCTCCCACTGAAGTAAAATTTTGTTTATAGCTTTGTTTTGCGAGTTCTATAAAGGAATTTGTTGAGATTGTCCATCTTGTTAAGAAAATACGTCACAAAACAGGGAAAATTACTCCGCTGGCATGGTAAATAGCAGGATAAAAGAATGAGTGAAAGACAGTGAAGTATAAAATCCAAAAGCAAGATGAAATAGACAGGAAAAGATTTTGAAAGAGGATGTCCTACACAGGAAGGGTCCATATAACATTTCCTTGTCATTTCCCATTTTCTTGGATGAATGACTGCTCACCTGGCATTAATTCCTTAGCATTAGTCTTTACAAGCCATTGAGAAATGTAGTTACACTTCAGGTGAGCATCCCGGTATCCCCCAGGCAGCAGAGCCATGTGATGGCTCTGAGGGATTTGGTTACCTGAACTGAGGTTGATACAGTCTGGGTGAAATGATAGGAAAATTGTCCTATTTCCATCTACACCATGGTGGATTTTAATAGATAGTGCCCCAGACTTACGTAACTTTTACTTTCTCGGGTGAAACAATCACACTGAGCTTAATAATGGATAATTTTGGTACATACATTATGTTGAACCTGTAATCCTCTGAATGTAGTTTGAGGAAACATGAAGGGACTACACAGTGTGAAAATCTGCAAATTCATTCCATATTCTTATCACTGAACATTATTTAAGTGAATAATGGAGAAAATGAAGTGTGATTTTCTTCCTAAGCTTTTAGATTCTGATTTTTTCCCTGTAGTCAACAGAGAAAATAAGGGTTTGTTTACATAGGAAATATAGATTGGAATAAATTATGCTAATATAAATAATTCCAGTTACATTCTTGTAGCATAAAATACTTCTTCTGGAACATGTATCACATTTTCTGCATTCAAATGTGGGAGTGAAATGAGTATAATAATGTTAATGTATTTAAATATTTCAGTATAACTAGAATATTTTCTGTCTATACAAACACTTCATTAAGTTACTCCTACCTTGTACTTATAGTCTCTTTTCAGCTTCATGTTTAAGATGTTGAACTGTATGAACTGCAAAATCTTCTTTCTTTATGGAGCACATAGAAGAAACCGACATTATTTCAAAGTGTCTTCCCTGGAGTTTTCTTCAGTGTGTTACCTATTTCTGCTGAAAAAAAAAATTATATTCATTGATCCAGATAGTTTGAAAACATTTTGCAAATCAGGCTAATAATTCCTTTAACAGATTTTAGCTTTTTTAGAGGATCAAAGAAAAACTGGTGACTACCTCAAGAAAACAGTTATTGATACTAAAAGTGTTCTCTAAACAAATATATTTTTTCATTTCCCAAAGTAGATGGGAAGGGAGTGATATAGTAAGGGAAACGTCACAGATAGAAAGAAAACAACAGCAAATTAAAAAAAAAAAAAAAGAATATGAGTGGATAAAAAGTGGCAGAAAAAGGAAAAATGTAAATACATGAAATTAATTAAAAGAAGACAAACATGCTAATAATTGAGTCTTGCTAATACGGGTAGGAGCATTCTAGGAAAATTACATCAAGTAGTGGCAGCATTATTTTGTAGTTTTCACTAAAAAAACTATACAACCACTTACAATTTGCTTTTGAAATTGACAAATTCAAGTAGAGTTATTCATTGCCCAGAACAGTTTCTTGTTATGGTGGGTTCTTGGATACCTATTCCACTGCACTACAAAATGTGATAGAAAAGTGGAGGCTGTTTTTTTCACTCTGTTGAAATTATTCAGTTTGTTCCAAAATCCTCTTCTTTTTGGTGAAAATAGTAATTTAAGTCCATTCAGTTGAAAATACAGTTGTATTGAGACTGAATCTCAGGAAAAGGGGTTAGTAAAACCAGGTTTCACAGTGACCTTTATGTTGTGCCAGGGCAGAGAGAACCTAACAGAAACAGGTTGGCAGTCATTGCTGTCAGCACAACTGCATCATCCAGTGCTGAAACTGAATTAGCCAATGTTGTTCTGTCCCTAGACTTTGTTTTATATGAGTTGTTGTTTAAATCTGTAGGGTTCTGCTGCTCGAGTGGACCACGAGACAGCCAGTGTTATGAGCTCTAGTAGTAACTATTCTGTTCCTCGCAGACTGACAAGTCATCTGGGTACCAAGGTAACCGAAGATTACAAACCACAGGTCGCTAATGCTACATTTTTACTAATACAATAACCTCATTGTTTCTGCCAGTAGTACTAATATTAGCTGAACAGTCTTGTCCATACATAGTAATTTTTATTAAGTTGATTTTAGTATATTTTTTCAACTTCGAAAATATATGCACAGAAATCTTTTTTCTTTTACTTGTTGATGATGAGTTAAGAGTTGTTACAGTAAGGAATAAGCAACTCCTAGAAGCTACTGGAATATCTGAAAACCTTGTGATATTTCTTTATAATCCATGATGAAAATTAACCTTTCTAAGAGCACTTCTTCAAATACTTTTGCAGAATTGAAATCCACAAAACAGACTCAGTTGCCAGGAAATTAAACAGACAAAAATATTATTTAAGCCCTTCACAGCATCTGCAGATTGAAGTCTGCACTAAAAAATGCATATGCAGCATGAAAAGAGAGGGGAAGAAAAGGGCAAATTCATGAGCCACTGGATCTCATACTGCCTCTGGAATCAGCAGCAGTATGGATACAGTGGGTGGTGTGCTGAGCACAGTCCTCTGGGAAGCTGGACCTTTTAATTTTGCATAGTGTTAATGATTTTAGGCCTTAAAACAGTGTTACAATGTTGTCATTTCAGTCTCACGGTATATGCACATCCTAAATGGAGGTGACATCAGCTGTCTGTCTGCCAGTTTTTACTGCAAACTGTAGACTCCACAAAGTTACAAACAGTGGGAAAGCCCTGAAGCCAGAACAGGAGTGAGTGCGGAAGGATACAGGCAAAGGCACAGGTTTAACTGAGTGTCCTCTGGGGTAGGAAATTATTAATATTAATGCCTTAAAAGGGAAAATGGTAGAGATTATAAATGAAGGAGTGCATTTACAGGTGCAAAAAGAGATGAGTTGTGGGCAGTCTGTGTAAACAAAAGAAACAAATAGATTTTTTGTTTGTTTTTTCTATAATGTGTGAGCTGCAACTTGGAAGCCTGTTTTGGTGGCTTCTTTAGCTTTATTCTCTAGCAAAAACTTAACCTTCCAAATCCAAATAACACTGTATTATAGCTGCCAGTTGAAACATCTGCAAAGAGATACACATAAAGCAAATTAAATTCATTCTCCTTTAAGAATCAAAGGGTTTGTTTAAATGCTGCATTTGGGGTTTCCCAGACCAGGAAGACAGGATCTCCAAACTGGGATGCTAGACTGTCAGAGAAGTGGCTCCTATTTCAATGTGTTTTGCCATGTGACCATGCAGGTTTACAGACTCCAAGATTTGTATTGCCTCGGCAGCCCTGTAGTGTTTAGAGAAGTCCATGTTACCAGACTTGCTCTTTAGTCTGCTTGCTGCTGTTCATTTTTTTTGAAACTCGGTATGTGTGTTAATCTTCAGGCACATTGGAATTGTCCATGAAGACACCAAATCAAATCATTCATTGATAGGGTAACCAGTGCAAATATCTAATTATTGTAGGAAAATTTGTCTAATGGTCCAACATCTCATTTCTTCCGTAATTACTATATTTTAGAGAAACACACATGCTTCTACTTTATAATTCCCTTTGATAGTTTCTTTATGTTGTGCTTTGACTTTGAATGTTCCTGTTTATCTTGGCTTTAGGAGTTTGGAGTTTTTAGATAGTATCTAAGATCATCCTCTACATCCTGTTACTCTGCTAAAAGTTGACTAGAAGAATCAAATGCATTTTTTGATTGAAAGCTGTTACTGAAGAGTGGGAGTACAAACCAAATAGTGCCTTGACCACAATATTTCACAAAAGCCAAAGGAATCACTCAAAAATTGCCGTTTTTAATTTTAAAAAATTGGGTTACTCCAAGTTAAATGGGAAATACTGGTTTTTCATGGCGTGAGTTAATTTGACAAACGCTCAGTATTTTATACATACTAAATAACCATTTGTTTGCTTTACTGTTTTGATCTCTGTAAACTTGAAAAAGTATTAATTTTACTCTTTAGATTTGCATTTGCTCGAAATAATCTGGTGCATATAAAAGTCAGTCATTATAACAAAAAATTATCAGGTAATTTGAGGTATTTTAAAGGAAAACTTTAAAATACATGGATGTCAGGTTTTTTTACGCATGATGTAGACTATAAATAAAGTAATTAATTCATACAGAGAATAATTTTTTAAAGACAGATTTAATTTTTAAGGTATTTTGGTTTCCCAAAATGAAACACTTTCATTATACATTTGTTTAATCTTTTTGTATGATGGAAATCTGGAAGTCTTTGCTATTGGTTTTGTAGATTAATACAGTTACAGCTACCTCCTACTTCCAGCTGTTTAACCACTAAGTGGAATTTATTAAGATTATCAATGCTGAAGTAGTACTAGTATTTAATTACATTTAAATAGCACAGGTTTTTTGCTCATATGTACCATTCAAATTTCGTTTCAATTTGATGTGTGTTTTTAAAACGTAACTGTATTTTTAAAATCATTTGACCTGCAGGTGGAAATGGTGTATTCATTGTTATCAATGCTTGGTACTCATGATAAAGATGACATGTCAAGAACATTGCTAGCAATGTCTAGCTCCCAGGACAGCTGCATAGCCATGCGTCAGTCTGGATGTCTTCCTCTCCTCATCCAGCTTTTACATGGCAACGATAAGGACTCTGTGTTGTTAGGAAACTCCCGTGGTAGTAAAGAGGCCCGTGCCAGAGCCAGCGCAGCGCTGCACAACATCATTCACTCCCAGCCCGATGATAAGCGAGGCAGACGGGAAATCCGTGTGCTCCATCTCTTGGAGCAGATCCGTGCTTACTGTGAAACGTGTTGGGAATGGCAGGAGGCTCATGAACAAGGCATGGACCAAGACAAAAACCCAAGTAGGTTCTGCAAGCCATATAAAAACATTTTGAGGATATATTGAAAAGAGTGAATTTACAGAAAGTACAGCTTTAGTCCGACTTCTTGTTGAATGTATGCAAGTTTTCTTATATGTGTGTGTGTGTGTGTGTGTGCTTGGTTTCGTCTTTATTTTAGTTCAGCTACTCTTGGGAAATAGTATGTATCACAGATATGATGCCATATTTACAAGCTTTTTATTTAAATCTTAGACTTTGGTGCTTTCAAGATAGTAATTCTAGTGGTTTATATTTGTAATTTGTAAAATAATGTTGTATATATACTCATTCTGTTTTACATTTTTATGGATAAACAATCGCAAATTGCTTTTCATGCAGATGTTTAGGAGATAGCACATTCTCTTTGGGAGAGGGGCAGAGGGCACAAATTAAATAATCTCCATCTGTCAAAATTAACTGCTATTTATAATTGTTGGAATCCAGGGCACAGAGAATGTTTCTCTGCCTGTTTTAGGAAGCTCTGATCCTTTGCAGAACACTGCTTTTAACCTATGTCCCTGGAAAAAATTACCAAGGCTTTGGGATGAGTTGGAGTCCACAGGTGTGAGCTAGATAGTAGTGTGTAGTAGTAGTTTATCACAGGGTGAGAAATTTAGGGTTTTAGGGTTTTAAGATGAAGGATTTTTGCCGTTGTCTCATCTCCTTGTTCTTCTTCAGCTCCATTTTCTGTAGTATTGGTGCCATAAAATTACTGGTTAGAGAAAGCAGTAGCATAGGTGTTACATGAATAGATTAACAGAAGTTATTGGTAGAAAAGTAGAAACAAAGTGCATGTTAGGCAATTGGACTAAACAGCTTTAAAAGACCTTGAATTTGGGTGTCTGGGCTCCATTTTGTTCTTTGCTTCTTGTACGCTAAGTCTGGTGTGTGGACGGCGTACTGAACTTAAGATAGGAGAAAAATAAACAACAGCCTGAAGACAGAGAAATCGAGAGTCCTGCTCGTTTTTCATCCTTGGCACAGAACTCACAGGGGAACCCCCTCCAAAGGGCCCAGGNACAGAAAGTACAGCTTTAGTCCGACTTCTTGTTGAATGTATGCAAGTTTTCTTATATGTGTGTGTGTGTGTGTGTGTGCTTGGTTTCGTCTTTATTTTAGTTCAGCTACTCTTGGGAAATAGTATGTATCACAGATATGATGCCATATTTACAAGCTTTTTATTTAAATCTTAGACTTTGGTGCTTTCAAGATAGTAATTCTAGTGGTTTATATTTGTAATTTGTAAAATAATGTTGTATATATACTCATTCTGTTTTACATTTTTATGGATAAACAATCGCAAATTGCTTTTCATGCAGATGTTTAGGAGATAGCACATTCTCTTTGGGAGAGGGGCAGAGGGCACAAATTAAATAATCTCCATCTGTCAAAATTAACTGCTATTTATAATTGTTGGAATCCAGGGCACAGAGAATGTTTCTCTGCCTGTTTTAGGAAGCTCTGATCCTTTGCAGAACACTGCTTTTAACCTATGTCCCTGGAAAAAATTACCAAGGCTTTGGGATGAGTTGGAGTCCACAGGTGTGAGCTAGATAGTAGTGTGTAGTAGTAGTTTATCACAGGGTGAGAAATTTAGGGTTTTAGGGTTTTAAGATGAAGGATTTTTGCCGTTGTCTCATCTCCTTGTTCTTCTTCAGCTCCATTTTCTGTAGTATTGGTGCCATAAAATTACTGGTTAGAGAAAGCAGTAGCATAGGTGTTACATGAATAGATTAACAGAAGTTATTGGTAGAAAAGTAGAAACAAAGTGCATGTTAGGCAATTGGACTAAACAGCTTTAAAAGACCTTGAATTTGGGTGTCTGGGCTCCATTTTGTTCTTTGCTTCTTGTACGCTAAGTCTGGTGTGTGGACGGCGTACTGAACTTAAGATAGGAGAAAAATAAACAACAGCCTGAAGACAGAGAAATCGAGAGTCCTGCTCGTTTTTCATCCTTGGCACAGAACTCACAGGGGAACCCCCTCCAAAGGGCCCAGGGGGTGGGTTCCTATTGTTGTGCCTCAACGGCGAAACAGAACTTTCTGATTCTAATATCAGAAGGTTTAATATGATTTATTAAGATGATTCTATTGTTCAGAACATTTGGGCTATTATGTGCTCAGGTGCAGAGCTCAGATGTTTACTTCTTCATGCTTTGTACAAGAATGTTAGAAATGCTTACAGTTTAGTGATAACAATTTTCTATATCATTGGTTGAGAGGTAGAAAACCCCTTATCTCCCATATCAGTAGACAGGGTAGAAAAACAACACTAGTGTCTTTGAAAATACAGTTCAGATATATGTTTATAGAATCCTGTACTGAGAAAATGAGTTTTCTTCTAGGAAGAAAAACCTCAGCAGGCTTACACCCGAGAAACTTATAAAATATCAAACCAACAGGTTCCCACTCTTGTCGGGTCCACCAAAAACCCGACAATAATGTTATATGTAAGAAATGTAAATTAATAGGATTTTTCTCAGGGAACAGTTAGAAAAATAGATTTAACCTCAGAGTTACCTTAGTTGCTTCTCTGAATTGAGGGCATCCCATGAGTGCAGCCTATAGGTGTCTGTGGCAGGTGTGAGACTGAAATCAGGCCTGCCTTGTGCCTGGTGCAGTTCAGCAGGAGTGGCCTCTGCACAAGCTGTATCAGTACCATTTCTGCATTATCCAGAACCTAGCTCACAAAAGTATGAACTTAAAAACTTCTAGGTTATGAAGCAAAGGGTTTAATTAACCATTCATAAGGATATAGCACCGAAAGAAACAGAATATTACTTAATGCCACCAGAATATTTGACCATATTGATGTGTTTCACAAATATTATTAATTTCTAAGAGCAACAAGGTAATATTTTTGCACTGAAAATCATGTTTCTAACTCAGCACATACATTCAGGATTCTCCCTAATTTGTTTTCAAGCATCAAATATATTTACAGTACACACTTTCTTTAGTAATAGTCTTAACTAATTGTGTGTTCATGGATTAGTGGGAAGATACAAACCTGACCAAAACTGCAGCTGCTTTATTTTTAAGATTAGATTTGCTCTGGAGAACTTATGATCTAGACAAAAATCACCTGGAAAGTACTAATTGTTACCTGTTTGTGGATCAGTGCCTGCTCCAGTGGATCATCAGATTTGTCCTGCAGTGTGTGTTCTGATGAAACTTTCATTTGATGAAGAACACAGACATGCAATGAACGAGCTTGGTAAGATCAGACTTGAGAAGTTTGCTAGAAACCATGGCACTCCTTGTACATGTGACTGCATATATGGCTTTTTTTTACTAACAGTTTAAGCTATTAACAACAATTGATTTGTGTCAGTTGTTGCCCCCTAAGTGCTGAAAGCAGTTTAAATTAGCCACACCATTTCCCAGTGGATAAATTATTATGTCAGTTAATGTTTTTTCTGGCATTAATTGTTAATTTTGGAAGAGTAGTATTATTGTGGAAATATTTGCCATTTTAGAAGTATTGGACTTAAATTGGAGACTACTTCCCGGAATGGGTGGTTTTTTGGTTGGTGTCTTAGTGGATTTTTTTCATCCTGCATTTGTTCTTTTTTGACAGCCTGAATTTTTTTAGTCCATGCTCAGTAAATTCCATGCATGCAATTTTAGCAATTCATATGTCTTTCTGAGCATTGTGGTTTTCAGACGTTTGAGGCTGGTTCTGTACATAAATATGCAATTTGTTCCTTGCCATTTATGTTCTATACTTACAACATTAGAGTACAGATATTACTTTTTTTCTTACTTGAATCTTTTCAAAGGAGGTTTGCAGGCCATTGCTGAACTGCTGCAAGTGGATTGTGAAATGTATGGACTCACAAATGATCACTATAGTGTTACCCTAAGGAGGTATGCTGGCATGGCTCTGACAAACCTGACTTTTGGAGATGTGGCAAACAAGGTGAGAGCAGAACTGTAAACTTGCAGTAATTTCAGTTCATAGCTGTTTGAATTACAGCTCTCAACACAGGTGATTAAAATCTCCAGGATAGGATATTGAGTTTAAACTCAAGGCAGGAGTTCCAAATACCTGTCTCATTCTATCCTGTTGTTGACAGAGAGCACCACAAACAGAATGTTGCATTATACAAGTATGGTATTGACTCTCAAGTCACTTTTGTCACTGAAAGCAAGGATTTTATCTCTTGGCCTGATTTTTTAATGAGAACTGGGTTAGTACGGCACACAGTGATTTTTATAGTAACTGATTCTTTCTAAGAATGTTGAATTAAAATTCATAATTGGGTTAAGTTTTCGTTTTCAGTTATTTAACAATACTATTACTGTCTAATTAATTTTTTCCAACTTCTTCAGGCTAGAGCTTGCTTTTAAATATCTGGAGCATATCTGGATCAAACTAGGCAATACTTCAATCATTATAAGAGAAAATTGGTTCCCCTAATCTCTGACAAGGACATTTCTATTAAATGCTAGAAATTTCCAGTAGATTTTTTCCCCAAAGTTTGCCAGCCTGTGGATCTTAAAATAACTCAATACTGAAGACTTACCTTTCTGCTCTAGAGGGAAGACATTTCAGCAATAAATGGAAATAACAGACTTCAGAGAACTTGGAATTTGTTCTCTTACTAGGCAGTAGGTAACAACACATGGCTGGCTCACAGGGGTTTCTATCTGGTGCAAAGGAAAGAAGGCTTCTAAAGTAGTAAAGGTCCAGATCATGTCCTAGAACTGCTGTAAAAAATACAAAATTTTAGCACAATTTTGCCACTTATGTATTGAAAATGATAGCTGTGATGAAATGTTTAGTAGTTGTAAACCAAGTATTTATTGTTGACAACATATTTACTAAGTTTTTATTGAACTTAGATATGATTTACTTAAAATATCAAAAAATTGTGCAGAAGCAGCCATCTAACCTTCTGTTTAATACTGCTCACTTTCTTTTTTCTCCTGTTCCTACCAGGCTACATTATGTTCCATGAAGGGCTGCATGAGAGCTCTTGTAGCCCAGCTGAAATCTGAAAGTGAAGACTTACAGCAGGTAATGCTCTTTTGAGATTAAATATTTCTTTTGTTGTCTTGTCTGCCTTAACTTTGATGTGAAATTTTTCTCATACTCATTCATTAATTAGGAAGTAAATTCTTCTTGTAAACGATTCTTGCCTGTGGGATCACGTTCTGGGATTTTTTTGTGGTTTGTTTTTTTTTAAATCATAAGGCATGGGCTGCAAACCTTATGTTTATGACCCTGATCTGTTAGTGTCTGTTCTAATGGGTCCTGCTATGTAAGAAAACCAGCCTGAAAATAAAGCCTTTAGGAAGTAAAGGTAATTTACTTTAGGTAATCCTCAGAGCAGAACTGTTGGAACTTCCATAAAATTACTAAATAGTAAATTATAATCAACTTTAATTAATGCTTATTGCATACGAAGTGGAACAGTTCTTTAAAAGAAAACCTCTGTTTTCATTGCAGTCTGAGTGAATCATCAGATAAAGGAACAACTTTAAATAAAATTCACCTTATCTCTTAAAATGCTATTAATGAAATATTCTCTCCTTAACAGGAGGAGCTCACTAGTTACAATTGAGGAAAATATTAGAATTACAATAGAGGTTATTGGGTAAACTCTGTGATGTGGTATTAGGAGAGGTATTGAGTATTCTTGAAAAGAGAGTCACAGTCACATGGGCTCTCTGACCTCCAGGATGTCTCCAGCCACTGGCACCTAGACACCACTCACACAGAGCAGGAAATCCTCCACGCAGGACAAGTAATAAATGGGATTTAGTAAGAATATGGGACTGAGTATACTCAAAAGGCATGTCCACACAACTGTATCAGGCAGTCAGCTGTTCAGATGTCACTGTGCCTTTCTGTCCCCTGTGCTTTCCTGTGCTGAAAGATCACCTCAATCCATCTGTTTTCCTGCATTTGAAACCTTTGGGTCCCACCATCCCGCAGTAAGTGTTCTACAGTTCCAGAATGCTCTTCCCCTGGATGTTACAGTGTCCTACATCCCCAGTCCAAAATGGGCAGAGAGCTGCTCCCTTTGATGCCATTGAGTGTCACAGCTGGGCCACAGAGTGGTGGGCTCCCTGGGAGAGTTCTGGGAAGAGACTGGACAGGGCACAGTTCGCACCTGGCTTTGGGCTCCTGTGTTCCTCTGGCTCTGTGGAGTTGGGCTCTGAGGGCTGGTGGCTCCTTGGGAGCAGCCAGGGCTGGGTGTTCCTGGGCCCTTCCATGTGCCACTGGCTCCCTGTGCTGCAGTAGGGGGGTGAGCAAGGGAGCATTCACCACATAACCTGAAAAGTTCATGCACTTCTGTGATAATAAGAACACCCATAAGCAAAAGTTTTCTATCAAATTCATTTCATGAGGGATATGCATGCTTACAGCTGCTTGTGAATGGATGGAGTTTAAGTGTAATGACTGCCCACTACAGTGACAACCTATCTCAGTCTAACTGCTGCCAAATACAAGGACATCTTCTGGAGATAACTATTCTGCTTGTAAAAGGCACAGTGTATTCTAAAAATACTTTAAAGAGCTTTATAAACATAAAAATAATCATACCATCTGAGAGACAGGAAAGTGATATTGTTATAAGTGGAAAAACCAAGAAAAATATATAAATCTCTCCTCTGAGATGACATAACTCTAGAACAGACATAAGAGTAGAGAAGAAAAATCTATCTACAAATGTTCTACTGGTGTGGGAAGCAGGGAACCTGATTTCAAATCTCTGGTTTAAGTACCAACACACAAAAGCCAGTACCTTTGATCAAACTTAATGTTGAAACATTAGACCAGTCTAGCAGAGGATACAACAAAAAGCACTTGTTAGCGTATTTTAGTTTCAGTAACTGAACAAGACCACTGTTAATTAATCATAGCATATGATGAGTCCAGGAGGAAAGTCTGATAACCTGCTAAAAAAGTATCTATCTTGAAATAAGTTATTTTTCTTTCTCATTTTGCAGGTCATTGCAAGTGTGTTGAGGAACTTGTCCTGGCGAGCAGATGTAAACAGTAAAAAGACTCTAAGAGAAGTTGGAAGTGTGAAAGCATTGATGGAATGTGCTTTAGAAGTTAAGAAGGTACCTTCTATAAGTGATTAAATTGAACTTTTGAGAGATTGCATTTATTTTACACAAAACACTAATATTGTTTGACCATTTTTGATAACAGCAGTTGGTGAAACGGTTGATGTGGTTCAAGTAATTTGCTTTGAAGAAGAGTTTGATTTAACATAGTAGCGGACCACAGTGGAGCAATGGCGCCTCAAAACTAGTATTGATCTGATTTTATTTATTAGGGTTGACTGCTTTTGTTTTTCAGTTTCATGAGCTGTGCTGTTAAAATAGTCTTTTTATAATTTTGTCGTTTAATAAAAGCTCTTTTCATTAGTTAGTGGGTATCTGTTACTTCTTTGGTGTGTAGATGGGAACATATTCCATCCCAGAGACTCCTGCCAACTGGTCTTCAAGCCCTATCATTGTGGCAGCAAACAAGTGTTGAAGCACATATTTCTGATACCTCTGGTGTAGGCAGTACCAAATCCATGGCTGAAGGAAGGAGCAAAATGAAAAAAAAAAATGTGTACTGCTGCCTGCACCCACCTTACCACCCCAGAGAGCAGAATTGGAATGTACACAGCTCCTTGAAGCTAACTTAACATGTTTCTGAGAGCTTAAAGTCAGTAGCTGAAAACTTCTCCTGTCATGTTTTTCTAGGAATCCACCCTGAAAAGCGTTCTGAGTGCCTTATGGAATTTGTCAGCACACTGCACTGGGAACAAAGCTGACATATGTGCTGTTGATGGTGCTCTTGCATTTCTGGTCGGCACACTGACATACCGGAGCCAAACAAACACTTTAGCCATCATAGAAAGTGGAGGAGGAATACTAAGAAACGTTTCTAGCCTAATTGCTACTAATGAGGACCATAGGTAGGTACACTTCTGACAATTTTTACTGGTTCCACATGTATATTTAGTAGACAGTTTCTATGACCAAGCATTAATATGAATGCATGTATTAAGTATAGTAATTAAAAACAGTTAATTTGTAGTACATTTGATGAAGTGGGTAATTCACTTCCATAACAGGAATATGCAAACAGATTAGGAGCTGCTGCTTGCTAATGATGAACTGTACTAAAAGCTAACTATTCATATTTGTAATAGGATTTGATTAGCATTCCGATAAAAGCTAGTGGAAATATGAGTTATTTGCAGTGGAGAATTCTTAATTATCCTCTATAAGGGCAAAACTCATTTCTAGAATAATAGGTTTCTGTTTTGCTTTGTCTCTTACCCTTTTGAAATGCCACTTATGGATGTTTGTTTTCAATTACTCAACACCAGGCAAATCTTGCGAGAGAACAGCTGCTTACAAACCTTGTTACAACACTTGAAGTCACACAGTTTGACAATTGTTAGTAACGCATGTGGGACCCTGTGGAACCTCTCTGCTCGAAATGCAAAGGATCAGGAGGCGCTGTGGGACATGGGAGCCGTGAGCATGCTGAAAAACTTGATTCACTCAAAACACAAAATGATAGCCATGGGTAGTGCTGCAGCTCTACGGAACCTCATGGCAAACAGGCCAGCAAAGTACAAGGATGCCAACATTATGTCTCCAGGATCAAGCCTCCCATCCCTCCATGTCAGAAAGCAAAAGGCGCTGGAAGCAGAATTAGATGCTCAGCATCTATCTGAGACTTTTGACAACATTGATAACTTAAGCCCAAAAGCATCTCACCGCAATAAGCAGAGACATAAGCAAAATATATACAGTGAGTATGTCCTGGATGCCAGCCGCCACGACGATGGGGTGTGCAGGACAGAGAGCTTTAATGCTGGCAATATGACTGTGCTCTCACCATATGTAAATACTACAGTATTGCCTGGCTCCTCCTCTTCCAGTAGAGGAAATGCAGAAAATTCTCGATCTGAGAAAGACAGGAGTGTTGAAAGGGATCGAACAGTAGGTTTAAATACCTATCATCAAGCTGCAGACAATACTGGGAGTTCCTCTAAGAGAGTAGGAATGCAGATTTCTACTGCTGCAGCTCAGATTGCCAAAGCTATGGAGGAAGTAACGAGTATGCACGTTCCACAGGAAGACAGAAGTTCTGGTTCCACTTCTGAAATGCACTGTTTGACAGAAGACAGAAATGCCCAGAGGAGATCAGCCTCTGCCCATACTCACTCAAATACGTACTTTCCGAAATCTGAGAACTCAAACAGGACATGTCCTGTGCCTTATACAAAAATGGAATACAAAAGAGCTTCAAATGATAGTTTAAATAGTGTCAGCAGCAGTGATGGCTATGGTAAAAGAGGCCAAATGAAACCTTCCATTGAGTCCTACTCTGAAGATGATGAAAGTAAATTCTGTAGTTATGGCCAATATCCAGCTGACTTGGCACATAAGATTCATAGTGCAAATCACATGGATGACAATGATGGAGAACTAGACACTCCAATTAATTATAGTCTTAAATACTCAGATGAGCAGTTAAATTCTGGAAGGCAAAGTCCCTCCCAGAATGAAAGATGGGCACGGCCTAAGCATGTAATAGACGATGAAATGAAACAAAATGAGCAAAGGCAGTCAAGGAACCAAAACGCAGCCTACCCTGTGTACACTGAAAGTGGAGAGGATAAACACATGAAATATCAGACACCTTTTGGACAGCAGGAGTGCGTTTCTTCCTTTAGATCAAGAGGATCCAGTGGCTCGGATCAGAACAGAGTAGGCCCAACTCTCGGAATGAATCAGAAAGTAAACCAGTCCTTGTGCCAGGTTGATGATTATGATGATGATAAGCCAACCAACTATAGTGAACGTTATTCTGAGGAGGAACAACATGAAGAGGAAGACAGACCAACTAATTACAGTATAAAGTACAACGAAGAGGAACATCATGTTGATCAACCTATTGATTATAGTTTAAAATATTCAACAGAAGTTCCAGCACCTTCTCAGAAGCCATCTTTTACTTTTCCAAAGACTCCTTCAGTGCAACTCAATAAAACTGACCATATTCCCCCAAGCAGTGGGAGTACATCAGCCCCCCCAGCTGGTTCAAAGAGACAGAACCAGCTTCACCCGAGCTCTGCACAGAGCAGAAGTGGTCATGCACAGAAGAACGCCTCCTGTAAGACTTCCTCTATTAATCAGGAAACTATACAAACTTACTGCGTGGAAGATACCCCAATATGTTTTTCAAGGTGTAGCTCTTTGTCATCCTTGTCTTCAGCTGAAGATGAAATAGGACGTGATCAATCCACACGTGCCACAGATGCCAATAACACACTGCAGATTGCAGAACTGAAGGAGAACAGTGCAGCTCTACCTACAGAAGGTGCAGCAAGTGAAATCACATCAACAGCACAACACATCAGAACAAAATCCACTAGACTTCAGACTTCTAGCTTGTCTCCTTCTGATTCCTCTAGACATAAAGCTGTTGAATTTTCTTCAGGTGCCAAATCTCCCTCAAAGAGTGGTGCCCAAACTCCTAAAAGCCCACCAGAACATTATGTACAGGAAACACCACTCATGTTCAGCAGATGTACTTCTGTAAGTTCTCTAGATAGTTTTGAAAGTCGTTCAATTGCTAGTTCAGTTCAAAGTGAGCCTTGCAGTGGAATAGTAAGTGGTATTATAAGTCCCAGTGACCTTCCAGACAGCCCTGGACAAACAATGCCTCCAAGCAGAAGTAAAACACCACCGCCTGCGCAGGCAGTTCAAGTAAAAAGAGAGGTACCTAAAGGAAAAGCAACCACTACAGAGAAGAGAGAGCCTGGTCCTAGACAGGCAGCTGTAAATGCAGCTGTTCAAAGAGTTCAGGTACTGCCAGATGCTGATACACTACTACATTTTGCCACAGAAAGCACACCAGATGGGTTTTCTTGCTCTTCTAGCCTGAGTGCTCTGAGCCTTGATGAGCCATTTATACAGAAGGATGCAGAGTTAAGAATTATGCCTCCAGTTCATGAAAACGAGCATGGAAACGAAGCAGAACCTGAACAGTCAGATGATACAAAGGATAACCAGGAGAAGAAAGCAGAGAAGCCAGCTGAAGCAGAAAAAGACATTCTGGATGATTCTGATGATGATATTGAAATACTGGAAGCGTGTATTATTTCTGCAATGCCAACAAAGTCTTCACGTAAAGCCAAAAAGCCTTCTCAAGCATCTGCTCCAAAAATACCTCCTCCTGTAGCCAGAAAGCCCAGCCAGCTGCCAGTTTACAAACTTTTGCCTTCACAAAGCAGACTGCAATCACAAAAGCATGTGACTTTTACACCAGGAGATGATATGCCACGGGTGTATTGTGTTGAGGGTACACCAATAAATTTTTCAACAGCTACATCTCTGAGTGACCTAACAATAGAATCCCCCCCGAGTGAGTTGGCCAATGCAGACAACGTGGGTGTGGGAGCAGAGTCAGGGGAGTTTGAAAAGCGGGACACCATTCCTACAGAAGGCAGAAGTACTGATGATTCTCAGAGAGCAAAAACCTCAGCTGTGACTCCCCTTGGCCTGGATGACGACAAAACAGAAGAGGGTGATATTTTGGCTGAGTGCATTAACTCAGCTATGCCAAAAGGAAAAAGTCACAAACCTTTCAGAGTGAAGAAGATAATGGATCAAATTCAACAAGCATCTTCATCCTCAAGTAATAAAAACCAACCAGAAGTTGAGAAAAAGAAGCCAACATCACCAGTAAAGCCTGTTTCCCAAAACAATGAATACAGAGCACGTGTGCGAAAAAGCACAGAGCCCAAAAGCAATGCTAATAACGAAAGAGGCTATCCAGAGAACAGAGATGCAAAGAAACAGAACCTTAAAAATAATTCAAGAGAGTTTCATGACAAATTGCCAAATAATGAAGAGCGTGTAAGAGGAAGCTTTGCATTTGATTCCCCTCATCATTATACACCTATTGAGGGAACTCCTTACTGTTTTTCACGGAATGATTCCCTGAGTTCATTAGATTTTGATGATGATGATGTTGACCTTTCAAGGGAGAAGGCAGAATTAAGAAAAGGAAAAGAAGGAAAGGAAATGGAAAGTAAAGAGTGCTCTAATGCAGATCAGTCTTCAAATCAGCAACCAAGTAACAGGACACAAGTTTGTCAAAAACACCCAGCGGGCAGAAGCCAGACAAAAACTTTCTCTCAGTCAACTAAAGATATTCCAGACAGAGGAGCAGCTACAGATGAGAAAATGCAGAATTTTGCCATTGAAAACACACCTGTTTGTTTTTCTCGCAATTCGTCTCTTAGCTCCCTCAGTGATATTGATCAGGAAAACAATAACAACAAAGAAGAGGAACCTGCAAAACATGCTGAGGCTCCTGAGCCTCAGGTGGAATCCAACAGACCACAGACTTCTGGTTATGCACCTAAATCATTCCATGTTGAAGATACTCCTGTGTGCTTCTCTAGAAACAGCTCTCTGAGTTCTCTTAGCATTGACTCAGAAGATGATCTTCTGCAGGAATGCATTAGTTCTGCTATGCCTAAAAAGAAAAAGCCCTCAAGAATGAAGAGTGATGGTGAAAAAAATAATTCCAGAAACACAGGTGGTATACTAGCAGAAGACTTAACACTGGATTTAAGAGAGATACAGAGGCCAGATTCAGAACATGGTTTTTCACCTGATTCAGAAAACTTTGACTGGAAAGCTATACAAGAAGGTGCAAATTCTATAGTTAGTAGCTTGCATCAAGCTGCGGCTGCTGCATCACTGTCTAGACAAGCTTCATCAGACTCTGACTCTATCCTTTCATTAAAATCTGGTATTTCTCTAGGGTCACCATTTCATCTTACCCCAGACCAAGAAGAAAAACCTTTCACTAGTAATAAAGGTCCAAGAATTCTTAAGCCAGGAGAGAAGAGTACACTAGAGTCTAAAAAAGTAGAATCAGAAAGCAGGGGAATCAAAGGAGGGAAGAAAGTGTATAAAAGTATGATCACAGGAAAAGCACGCTCTAATTCAGAAGTTTCAAGTTTAAAGCAATCACAACAGACAAGTATGCCTTCAATTTCACGTGGTAGAACAATGATCCACATTCCAGGAGTTCGAAACAGTTCTTCAAGTACTAGTCCTGTTTCCAAAAAAGGACCCCCACTAAAAAACATGAACTCCAAGAGTCCCAGTGAAGGCCAAAGTTTGACTAGTTCTCCAAGAGGAGCCAAATCATCAGTGAAACCTGAACCAGCTCCTGTGACTAGGCAGCCATCAGGGTTGAACCAGAGTGGATCAAGTAAAGGACCTTCTCGATCAGGATCTAGAGACTCCACTCCTTCTAGACCTCAACAGCAGCCATTAAGTAGGCCTCTGCAATCTCCTGGACGAAACTCCATTTCCCCAGGAAGAAATGGTATCAGTCCTCCCAACAAACTGTCACAGTTGCCAAGAACATCATCTCCTAGCACAGCTTCAACTAAATCGTCAAGTTCAGGTAGAATGTCATACACACCTCCGGGCAGGCAGATGAGCCAGCAAAACCTTACAAAGCAAACAGCCTTACCTAAGAGTACCAGTAGCATTCCACGAAGTGAATCTGCTTCAAAGGGGTTAAACCAAACTCTCAGCACTGGCGGATCAAACAAAAAGACTGACCTATCCAGAATGCCATCCACAAAGTCTAGTGGAAGTGAATCTGACAGATCTGAGAGACCTGTTCTCGTTCGTCAGTCAACTTTTATTAAAGAGGCTCCAAGCCCGACTCTGAGACGGAAATTGGAAGAGTCAGCTTCATTTGAATCTCTGTCGCCTTCCAGGCCAGATTCTCCCACAAGGTCCCAACTGCAGACCCCAGTTTTAAGTCCTTCTCTTCCTGATATGTCTTTATCCACTCATTCACCCTCCCAGAGTAGTGGTTGGCGAAAATTAGCCCCTAATCAGAGCCCTACTATAGAATATGATGGGAGACCAGCAAAGCGTCATGACATAGCTCGTTCCCATTCTGAGAGTCCATCTAGGCTGCTGATCAACAGATCAGGAACATGGAAGCGCGAGCACAGTAAGCATTCCTCATCACTTCCTCGTGTAAGCACTTGGCGAAGAACTGGAAGTTCCTCCTCAATCCTGTCAGCCTCTTCAGAATCCAGTGAAAAGGCAAAAAGTGAAGATGAAAAGCAGCATGGAGGTTCTCTCCCTGGACACAAGCAAAGTAAAGAAAGCCAAGCACCAGCAAAAGGTACTTGGAGAAAAATAAAAGATAATGAAATTCCTCAGATAATGAATGATCCTCAGCATTCTTCTTCGGGTGCCACAAATGGCTCTGATTCCAAAACCCTCATCTATCAGATGGCTCCAGCTGTCTCTAAGACAGAGGATGTTTGGGTGAGGATAGAGGACTGCCCAATTAACAACCCTCGATCTGGAAGGTCCCCAACTGGAAATACTCCCCCTGTTATTGACAGTGTTTCAGAGAAAGGAGGTGTGAATGGTAAAGATCCTAAAGAGATTCAAGAAAAGCAAACCCCAGGGAATGGAGGTGTTCCTGTTCGTACAGTTGGCTTAGAAAACCGTCTGAACTCTTTCTTTCAGATAGACAGTCCAGACAAGAAAGGCACTGAAACAAAGCCTCTGCAGAATAATCCTGTTCCTGCACCAGAAATGAACGAAAGTACTGTAAGTGAGCGTACTCCATTCAGTTCCAGTAGCTCAAGCAAGCACAGCTCCCCCATCGGTGCTGTGGCAGCAAGGGTGACTCCTTTCAACTACAACCCGAGCCGCAGGAAGAGCAGCGTGGACAATAGTTCTGCTCGGCCCTCACAGATACCAACCCCGGTGAATAACAGCACCAAGAAACGTGACACCAAGTCTGAAAACACTGACTCCAGTGGAACACAAAGCCCTAAACGTCACTCTGGCTCTTACCTGGTAACTTCTGTTTAAGTGCAACAAAAAAAACCCAAACAAACAAACAAAAAAAAAACCTGATGTATTATATACAGCAGCTACTTAGAAACTTTGTTTCAAATGAAACAAAAAAAATGGGGATTGATTTTTTTGTTTTGTTTTTGGTTTTGTTTTGTTTTTATTTGTTGTAAATAGCTTTGATTCTTGTTAGATGGTCTTTGTTCTGGAAGCCATATTTGATAGTATACTTTGTCTCCACTGGTGATACTTTGCAGGAATACCTGATTGACAGTTTGGAATAAAGTTGCTAAGGCAAGTGTATTTGTACAGTATGTTTAACATGTATTCCCATGTTTAACATGCATCCCATCCCATTATCCTTTGAATATTGCTTGTCATTGAAATCATGGAATAGCACAATAGAAATGATGCAGTCATATTGCTTTACCAATAATTTCTAGATTACAGACCAACTAAACTACATCAGGGAAGAATTGGTATTATTTATGCAAAAATATATACTCATGTTTCATATTTGTGAGTTCATTTAACCAGTAATTAATCATGTGGCTGTGAAATTCACAGTAATATGGTTTCCGCTGAACAAGCTTTCCTAGCCTGCTTTTCTGCATGAATGGAACTGATGGTTCATTTTATGAAGTAATGATTAACATTTCTGTGGTCACATAATGTGCATAGATAGTTATGGTGTAACAATTTACACTTTCTTTGTGCTCTGAAAAAGAAAAAAAAAACAACAAAAAAACAACTGTGTAACTGTAAAACCTTGAACAAAATTATTTTACCTGAATTAGATTTTATCTTAAAGTAGGTAGAATTTTTTTGCTATGCTGTAACTTGTTGTATATTCTGGTATTTGAGGTGAGATGGCTGCTCTTTTATTAATGAGACGTGGGTGATGTCTCAACAGAGACTAAAATGAACATTTCAGAATAAATTATTACTATATGTAAATTGTGTGTGTTACTTCTGCATTACATAAAATACAGGATTTTACTTTGAGATGTCACCATATAATGTGGTTGTATGCACTTAATACTTAAGGCCTGATTTGGGATAATCCTGCACCTCCAATATCTGTTCTTCCTTATCACTGGCAAATGGCTGTTGTAGGATGCTTTCAGCATTTGCAGGATCAGGCCCTAGGTCTTCTGTAATATATTTGTAATTGAAACAGTTTCACACATCTCAGGTGCATAACAAGGCTAAAGGCAGGGTATTTCCAGTAGCCATGCAGTATAATTGTTCTCATGACTGCAAGCCTGAAACAATATTGTATCTATACAAATAATATTTGTAAAACAAAACATTTTTTGATTGGGGATATAATGTAGAATGTGAAATAGTGACTATAAGATGAAATTTTGCTTCTATTTGCGCTCTCTGTGCTTTTTTTTTAATTTATATTTTTTAAAAATTATGAAGGGAAAAATATCTCAATAATCCCATGACAGCAAGAAATTTGTTACCATAGTAGAAAAAGGATTTTATGCAAAACATGACATTTGCTGCCTCGAGCCTTTTTGATGCAAATATAGATTGTGCTAGAAAAATGCTGAAAGAAAACCAGATTTGTGCTTTAAAAATATATAGTCTGAATTTAGATGAGGATTACTTCAAAATAGTAACATGAGAGAACAGAACATTAACCATTCTGTGCATGTTTAAACAAACCATGAAATGAAATGGTATCTCAGTTTTGTTGTATCTCAGCTGGATTGTTCTAAAGGTAGCTTTCTAAACAACTGATATGTCAGAATGCCCTGATTTCAGGAAGCCCTGAAATAGAGCAACTTACCTTTATGGTAGCTTTAACACAGTTGCAGAGTGTATCACTTCTGTGGCTTTTGTACTTCTGATACTGAAATTAATCCATTGAATTAATTATAAATCATGCACTCATTTAGGAACACAATCAAGACACTATCAGCAGACAGAAGTCAATTTATATAAAAGCCAGTACCAAAAATACCTGTTTGGCAAAAGTGGTATCTTACTTGCTCTTTTGTTCTTTGCTTCCTGTCAGATTTACTTAGAGACATGCCATGTTCCTATATCACCTCGTGAATCTGTTAAGAAGCAGCACTCCTCGTGTTAGCATTTGAAATATTTTGCATACAGTATCTTCATTAAACTTCTAATATGAATGAATATTTAGTGTCCTTTTAAAGATGAGATAGAAAAAGATTGTGTCATGTGTTTGAAGTCAGGACTTCCTGCTGGAGTAGAATATGGAGCTCCATCCTTGAGTTTTAAATGAAAGACCACTTTTGTTGTAAATGTTCTCTTTTTTTTTTTTTAACATTATTTTGTGCTGGGCTTTTAACAACTAATACAAAAATATACAACGTAATCCAGAATAGTTGTTTAACACTGGCATTATATATTTGTCCTGTCAATTTAAGAATTAAAGGTAAACTTAGTCTCAGAAAAGAAATCCTGGTTTCAGTTCTGTTACTGAAATATGACTGAAATCAGTTTTTTAATCAGAAGATAACATGAAACTATAAATAATTGTACACATATCAAACACCAGAATGTCTTTGAAAATTATAGTGGCTTCTTGATACAGACTTGGGGATACTTCATGATCATTATAATTGGAAAGTTTCTCTTAGTATCCACGTATGTAAACCTATATTTGTAGCAAAGACAGGCTAGAGAAACTTCCCAACTATAAGGGTAGTGATACACTAAAATATGCTTCCCATGGGAGTTGTTAAATTTCCATTATAGAAGTTTTAAGAAGAGGTTTATGAAACATCTCATAGGGATGGACTGTAGTATATTTCATATTGCCTGTGTGCAGAGATGGGTGATCTTTTGAAATCTCTTCCAGATCTACATTTCTCTGATTCTTTATCTAAAATACTTAGTATCCACTAAGAGCCTTTCAGAATATTTAAAGACATCCATGATGTTTGATTTATGATGGGGATATAAAGTTATATTCTTTAAGCTTAATTAAAAAACAGATCCCAGAAACATAAAATCAAAGATATGAAAAATGGTTGCAATAAGTATATTTGGTCTTGGATTTTTTTGGTTAATGATGTCAGAGTCATGATAGTCAGATTAGATTTATGCTGCTAAAGATAACCTCTCGTTCCTTGGTTTCATTTGTATGAAGTTGCCACAGCAGGTAAGAGGACATTATTTATGTCAAGGCAAAACGTAGAATAGCAAGGAGCTAAGGAAACGAAGACTCAATTTACTGTTCTGGGATGCACTGCCTTTCTTTCTACCAATTTTGGTAGAATTTTTTGTGACTTGTGCTCAGACCTTTATTTGTCCTTGAATTAGCTTATCATACCTAGTGCATACCAAACTTCTACTTAAAAATCAGTTTATACTGAAAAATAACTCATAAAGCTCATTTCAGACTGTCTTCTGGTTTTGTCGTCTTGATGCGACAAGCAGAGACCTGACCTCCCCACAATTTGTAGTTAGTTCCTTTTTTAAAATGTGCTTCCATTTTAGTTTCTTGCAGTGTGCCACAGTTAAGGTTACTGCTCAATTTCTATGTAAGCTCTTCTGACTAAATATTGCAATCTTTAAAGGGGAATTGATCTATTTCTATTTTTCATGTGCAGTTCTCTATCAAGAGTATTTTCCCCTGAAAGATTATACTCACAGCTCTGTCAGATATGACAGCTTAAAAATTGAAAGCCTTGCCACAGTTTCCTGATGAGACTGGAATATTGTTTCAAGCAGGATTTGGCTGCAGAATACAAGTATAGTTTATGCTATAAATGTAAGTAAGCTGCAGTATTCTTCAACATAGACAAGTACCTTTGCTGGTTACTTTGGGAAGTTAGCTGCACCGTCTTTGGTAAAGGAGGAGGGAGATAAAAGGGACGGTTTGGGAGTGAGTCATGTTGTCCTAGGGATGTACTTTCCTTTTTTTCCTCAGTAAATTACATAAGCTGCACCAGAGAGAGAGAACAGCTTATGCACAAATTAATGAAGCATTATTTTGAAGTACACCAGTAGACCACAAAACAGCATAACCTTTGCCTGATAATCTGAAAACTAAATTATTTGATGTCTGCCTTGGAGTACTTCATAGCTGTCCATCCCCCTGACCCCCTTAATAGTAGTTGGTATTACCAAGAAAGATAACTATGTTAGCTTCCTCCTCCTTCTTTAAGATAACAATCCATACTCTTTCTAGAACTGAAGAAATGGCATGTGCTGTTCAAAGAAGTTTTCTTCTCCATTCCATGCTCCTGGCTATGAACCCTGGATCTTACGTGACCTTGCTCACCTCCTACCTGCTCCCCTGATGGGGTTAGTAGGATTAGTGCTGCATGGATATGCTGGATTTGCTCAGTGCATATTATTATGGACAAGTGCCACCTGAGCCAGCAAAAAAGAAAATAAAACACCTAGGGCTGGTTGAAAGGGGTTTGGGATAGTTTACTTTCTAGGAAGTCATTGGATCAAGCCATTAGGTGCAATTTGAAGCCTATATGCCAAGTTTCAGGCCTTCACCCATTTTGACACAGCAAAAGCAAATTGAAGGATTTTTTTTTTTAATTTAGTTTTCACCTAATGGCCTCTAGTGCTTTGCATTTAAATACCTTATGTTCAGGTTAGTCCTTAATCCTGGAAATTCTGACAACTAACTTCAGAAGTATTACATCAGTATATGGATGTGGAAAAGATGCATTTCTTCATCAAAAACACCGCCCCCCCCCCAAAAAAAGTCTACCATATATAAACTTTTGGGAGACA
Organism: Leptocoma aspasia; assembly: GCA_013399835.1. Classification (NCBI taxonomy): domain Eukaryota; kingdom Metazoa; phylum Chordata; class Aves; order Passeriformes; family Nectariniidae; genus Leptocoma; species Leptocoma aspasia. The sequence goes on from VXAX01007982.1 coordinate 148,946, forward strand.
GTTTCTAGATTTGCAATATTAAATTCAATGCAGTAAATCCTTCCAGTAAAAGGACTTATTGCAACTATTTCTTTCCTAGAAGAGGCTTGAAGAGGGAGGCAACATCTCCCTTTCTTAATGAGGTCAGTATTGTAGGGATGATCTGGAATATGTTTAGGTGGATTCTTCGTACAAAGAAATTGTACAGTTAGTACAGTTACTAAATTCTTCCCAAATGTCTTTCCCATCTAGCTTTCATGAAATAATATGAACAGCCATAAGAGCATCACTAAAAATTACGTGTAGACTTCCACCTAAATATAACTTCCTACATCTACTGTAATGCCTTGCAAAGTTGGATCCACCTGTGTGACAGCTTTGTTCTTGATGAGATGTGTGATTTGAATGAAGCTGTGAGTCAGAAGTGAAGTGTCAGTTAATGTAAAGCATGACTTTCTCCAAACATTTAAAACTCTGAGGACCTTTTTGATACCAAATTACCCAAGTGTATTCACTCTCTGGTTCCACAGCCATGTCCTTTGCACTTTGACATTTAACCAGAAGAGATGCCCACTTTTAATTTCATTTCAGATCACATGTAGTAATAAGATTCCTGCATCATAGTTTCCTATATGCAGAATAACAGTTTGTATCTGTAAATGTGTTTATAGAGAATGTTACGTAGCTAAGGTTGAGTTTTTAGTCAGAATGGTAAGTTAACTGCTTACGTGTTGTGTTTGGTTACATATTGGAAGTGCAAGGGAATTTGGTGTGGTGCTTTAAGAGTTCACAATATAATTAATGCAGGTGTCAATTAACTTGTGATGCCAAGATGAATTTTCTGCTGTGAAGTTTCAGTTTACCAGATGTGCTGTTTACTTACTCTAAGACTGGGGAACGCCTCCCTAGTAGTTTTGCAAATTACCTTTCTTAGGAAATTTCCACACAGTTACAGGCTTATGTATTAGTGAATTTCTGCCACTTCAGGATTTAAAGAAATTATTCTAATTTTGCTGTTTGTGAAAACATCCTTTGCTTGAGTGGCTGTAGAATTGCAATTAGAATATCAGGAAGATGTAGAGGGAGCTAGTTCACTCAGTAAAATGCCCTCTGTCCAGAGCTCAAGCCATATATACAAACAGTTTATCTAATGTCATCCTTTCTGGTAGGATCTAATATGAATAAAGCTTGTGCTGGTTCTCTGCAAGTAAACCTGTGAGATCAGATGAATTTGCCCACCTGTAAGTGTTATTTCTCTTGAACAAACTCAGCCCACAATTATCTTTCCTTCAATTTTGTTGTTTGCTTCTGCCTGAGATGCATTACTGTTTATATCCTAACTCTGTAATTAATTCTTTCTGCAATTATTCTAATGTATTTTGTTTCACAGTATACTTATTCTGAATTTAGTCTTGCTATGCATAATTTATTTATTACTTGCAGTGTTACATAAAATTTCCTCCTGATTACACCTTGTCAGAGTGGAATTGTTTTCTTGGCTACGACTGAAAGTTAGGTGTCTGTCCACTGTATTAGAAATACTGTTTCATTTAAAAAGGAATTTGTTGTTAAGACATTTCAATAATTCACTCTATCAGAAAAAATGCTCTAAAAAAACCCCAAAAAACCTAAAATTTTCATTTTAGTGATACTTGCATTTCAGACAAATAAGTGGAAAAAAGAAGCTTGAAAACCTGGTTCACCAGTAGAGTTCCCTGTTACTTACAAAAGTTTTACAAGGTTTATTTCATTATGACTCATAAGCACAGCAGAGACTATTAATTACAAAGTCATTCTTTCCTGTAATGAATGAATTCTTTAGTCCCCAATTAGACTAATAAGGGACCTAAGTGCATTAATTCCTGACACACATACACATATATATTTACATACATATTTTACATTCCCCTATTCACTTTAGACTTTGACAAAAGTATTTAAACTATAAAAAGGGCATTGTTGCTGATTACTAAGATCCCTTGTTTTCTAATAGTTGTAGCACTTTTTCATATTGAGCTCTAATTTGAGGACTAATTAGCTGGTATATGATTTTCAAGCTGTTCTAGAAAACAATGCACCTAAGTCTTGGTTTATATGCAGAAAAGGAAATTGCCTTGCTAAAAACTTAGATGTTTTATTAAAATAATAATTTTTAAAGCATTATAATTATCCCCTGCAATTTAAAATCAGTAGGGATCATGAAAACGAGACTTTTGGTGATGATTATATTAAATACAAATGAAGGTAGGCTAAGCCTAATTCTGCCCTTTTTTCTCTAATAATCCTCTGTACAAAAAAAGCACATTGGTAGCAGGGAAGGGCTTGTGCATCTTACCTGACTATTGCTAAGGTCTAATGGCACACATTGTCACTGGAAGTAACTGTGGAAGAACATACATATAGATGTAAAAATTAAGCCATAATATGAGCTATAAGAAAACTCCCAATTTTATGGGGTTTTTTTATAGTAGCAGTTTGTTATTCCATTGGATGACGAAAAGGAGTTAGCATCCTTTTTTTCCTACTACACTGAGCATCTGAACACCTGTGATGGATTATTTGACACTTTTAAAGTGTTTTAAGTGGCATTGTTTAACCACAGTTGGCAACTAAGCACTACCCAGCCACTCACTCCCCTCCTGTGAGATGGGGGAGACAATCAGAAGAGTAAAAATGACAAAACTGTAGATTCAGATAAAGACAGTTGAATAAACAGAAAGGAAAATTATGATGATTATAATAGTAATAATAGAGAATATACAAAACAAGCGACTCACCATACAATTGCCTACCACTTGCTGACTGATTCCTAGGCAATACCTGAGCATGAGCCTCCAGCCCACTTTCTCCACAGGTATACCCTCAGCATGATGCCATAAGGTCTGGAAATACCCCTTTGGCTGGTTTATGTATCCCCCCTCAACTTCTTGTGCCCCTCAGCTCTCTTCCTGGCAGGGCATGAGAAACTTACTTTAGCAACAAAAACATCAGTGCATTTTCAACATTCTCATACTAAATTCAGAACACAGTACTATACTACTTTCTAGAAAGAAAATTAACTATCCCAGCCAAAACCAGAACATAAATAATTTGGACTTGTTAGAAGTGAAAATCTAGCTGAAGTGAAAGCTATGAATTCAGTGCAAATACTGTATTACTGTGTCAGACACAGATGACTGATGGTTTCTTTTGATCTTGGAAGCTGGCTGTACACAGCTGTGAATTTACACAGCTGTCAGCTGCTTTACAAGGCTAAAACAGAAGGACAAAGAATGGGTGTAAAACTGAGCTCTCTACTTAAGAGATACAGTCTTTGCAATCAGAAGGAATGAGACATGGGTACAAATCCATGGTTTTCCACTTTGTCAGTTCCATTGTGGCCAGCTAATAGGGATTTGGATAACAATAACATCTTGGCAATGTGGGGCCCAGCATTCTCCTCAGGATCTCAGTGAAACATTGTATATATTGTTTGCTGTACTTTCTACATTATTTCATGCAAGTCAAGGCTTGGGTCTAGGTGACATAATCCAAAAGACTTTCAGCTCCAAACACTGCACAAGTCAGGCTGGTTGTTTCAAGGCCACTTACCAGCTGCTCTGGGTGGTGCAGCTCTTACACAGATTGAAACATTTAAGCCTCAAGTGGCTTTAGAACATCCCACACTCCTGAAATAAGCTATTGACATTTATAGTCCTCTGCCGTTGAGAGCCTCTTCTGAAAACACTTATGTAGCAGACATGATTCTGGATCGTCAAAACCGAAAGTCTATGGATTTAGTCTATGGATTTAAAATCACAGAATTACAGGATGGCTTGAGTAGGAAAGGGACCTTAGAAATCATCCAGTTCTGGGTTGAAACTCTGCCATGGGTAGAGACACCCCTTGCTTTGGGAAAATGGCCCATACTGTCTTGTAAAAGTGGCAATTAGTGGTTAATTCTGCGTGTTAAACTTTCATGGTAAGTAAATACCAGCAAAATGAAACTAAATGAAAGACAGCATCATTTTCTCTCTATGCTGTTGAAAATTCACTGTTGGACAGACCTGCCTGTTACTTCCAACTTGAGTCATAATTCATGAAGCCTTTTGAAAGTTTTGTGGTTTTTTCCCCAGGCCTTATATTTACTTAAAAATATCCTTCTGGAATTCTCATTTACAAAAATTGTGAAGAAAATCCTTCCCATGTTGCCCCCTTCCCTTCAGTGACCATTGAACAAATGAAGATTTCCCACTACACCCCTGTTCTGTGTTTTATCTGCAGTCCACTATAGAGCTGTTCCACCAATCCAGCTGAAAATCTGCCCTGTCCTGAATAACTTCACCAGTCCTATTATTATATAGGACTAATATTTTTAGCATGTTTAGGCTATGGAGTGTAGCCTCAAGTGAGACAAAAGTGAACATAGATGCATGGTCTGAATAAGGTGTATGTGACATTTCCAGTAAAACATTGTGTCACATACAAACTCATCTCCATTTTCTTGGGCTCCCATTTCCAGTTAGGCCATTTGCACTTATCCCAGGTGAATTGCAGCAATCTATCACAACCACTTTGAATTTCTATTTCATACTTGTACAGGGCTCTTGTTGCTGGGTTGTTTTGTTTGGGAATGGGTTTTCTTTGAGGTTTGAGAGGTTTTTTTGTTTGGTTTTTGTTGGGGATTTTGGGTTTTTTTTTAATTTTATTTTGGTTTTTGTTGGGGATTTGTTATTTTTCCTCCCCAAACACCATTAATAATAAAAATAGAGTCTCAGTCAGGACACCTGACTTGCTGGTGACAGTGTATATGGAGACACAATTCTCTGCTTTAGGGTTTTGTAGTGTAATTTTCATTCCTTGCCCTTTCCCTTCCACTGCGGCAGCTGCGGATGGAATAACCTTAGCAAGTTATACACAGCTTTCCAAGACCAGTGTCCCTGCTACTACTCTCCAAAGGCATTATCGGCAGTCTTGGTGTTTTGGTACAGATGTGTACAAGTCCTGTCCACCAGCAATTGTACCTTCTCTTCATACTGCTTTAAATTGTTTAAAAGCTGTCAGGTGTTGAGGGCTCCATTTCATTTCTGAGTGCAGGGCCAGCAGATCGTTGGGAAATGCGTGCAGCTACAGCGTGCCTGAGCTGGAATGCTTTGTGACCTACTTCTGTCTCTGAATTCCTCGGGCTGGAAATACGCAGAATTCAACTTTGAAATGTATTTCTTATGGCACTAGAACAAATGCAGTGATTGGATGCCATATACTCAATGAAGTCATTCTACAGTGATGATGGGGATTAAACTGACATGTCTCTACTCACTGCTTCATTTTAGGGATCCTGGTTTCAAGATATTGTGAATTCTAGCACCTATAAAGGAGACTGGTAAGTAAGAAGATCTGCAGGAAAAAAACCCCCATGCTTCCCCTGTGTGTTCGCCATGTGATCCAGTGTGTAATTCCACAAACTCCATTTCTGACAATTTAAAAATTATTTTTACATCTGAAAAATGTGGAAAGTAATTTTTTCTTCATACCCTTTGTATTTCACAAATACTGACACATGCTATGTATCTTTTGCAACACTAAATTTAAATATTGTTTTACAAGATAAGCTATTAATATGTTGGTATTTAAAAGCTATGTGAATTTGAAGAAAAAAATAACATGCAATTCTCAAATAAAACAATAAAGATAACAACATTTAACATAACATAAAAATAACAACAATTAAAATACACAAAACCTTTCTCACTGCCCTGATTTAGGTAGACTGACTGAGGGCAATCTTAATACGCAATGGTGGTACTCACAAACTGCAGCTGCGTTCACTGCCTTTAACATACTATCAGAGCACTGTTTCTCAAGGAGATGCACCAGAAATTGCTTTACAATCTAATTGAGAAAACCGCTACAGAAATCTAAGGGGATAGTGTGGAGTAAATTTTAGTATTTTTTCATTAAGTTTTAGCCTATTTTTCAATTTTAAGAAAATGAAGCTGTGGCAGTGCCAAATAAATATTTCTTAGCACTACTCCCTAAAATATTAGATTTGCTTGTTCTTCAATTCAAACCCTCCTAGAGCACTGTCCTGCAGAGGGAGATTTATGTTTATACCCTTTTGGTGGATTCAGACCTCTGTGTCCCAGAAGAAAAGAGCAATGCATATTGTTCAAACCCAAATGGCAGTAACTGTGGTTTGTAACAAGGTGTAGAATGACCACGTTTCATGCAATGGTCAGATCGCAAACATGCCCTGCACACCTCATGCCTGCACAGAGACAATGAATAATATTGCACCTAGTTTGTCCACAGTTCACCCTGTGCACACAATGTGCACTAACACCCCTCTCCTCCCTGACAGCCCACATCTGGCTTGCTAAAAGCAGGTGACAGCAGTTGACAGAAGCAGCTTCTGCCTATGTTGGCTGATGCATAGATTTAAGCAGTGACAACCTGGACAACAGGACAACTTCCAAGGTAATGGCAGCTCTTGACACTTCTTAGATGGTAGGGATCTCAATAAAAAGTCATTCAATAGAAAGACAAGTGTGTGCAAGTAATGGAGATTTAAAATAAAAACACTGTGCAAAGGAAGAAAAAACACAGGAAATCCATTATCAAGCTACTGCTAACAAGATGAGAACATTTTGTTGCTAAGCAACAAAATCTCTAAGTAATTATTTGTAACAGATTACTTCTTAGAAAGATATACTTGCCTCTGTATCAGTCAGTTTGATGGTAAACTGGAGATAACCCTCAAAAAACCTGTCTTTATCACTGGACAAGTATTGCATCAAAAACTTCCTTTATTTACACACACCTCATTTACATAACCTTGTGTTTCAGCTGAGGAGCTTGTTGAGTCATGCTTATGAGGAGCTGCCAAGTTGCTGAGCTGGTCCCAGACAGCTGCAGTCACACTTCCAAAAGCTGCTTCCTCCTGCTGATGCCACACAGTTGCGCTGTTCATGCTTTCTGCAGTACTATGTGCAGTGCATTCATTCTGACAGAATGAGAGCAAAGACAGAAGACAACAAAACTGCTCATCATTCAAAAGCCTGAATAGACAATAACTTTTTAATCTGTGCCACCCTGACTCTTTCTGAAGCTTCTCCATAAGTCTTAACTCTTCCAAGTTTTCATGAACAGTAGCTGCAGTTCTCCCCTGGGGAAACCAGTGTGTTGCACTGGGTCTTAGCATCCCCTCTTCCATATTTCGTTGCCAGCTGGATATGTTGGTGGAGCAGAAAAATAAAAAAAGACCACCACAGATAAATACTGAAAAGATACCTTCAGTTCTTTGTCCTGATACCTTGCTGCTGTAGGAAGAGTGTAACAGTGCACAAAATATGACCTGTGACATTCACAGGGTGACTGAATGGTTGAGGCTGGCAGGGACCTCTAGGTGTCATCTGGACCAACCACTGCTCCAGCAGGGCCACCAAGAGCTGGTAATCCAGGATCACTCCCATACAGCTTTTCAGTATCTCCAAGGATGGAGACACCGCCACCTCTCTGGACAACCTATGCCAGTGCTTGGTCACCCTCACAGGGAAAAGGAGCTTCCTGATGTTCAGAGGGAATCTCCTGTGTTTCAGTGTGTGCCCATCACCTCTGGTGCTGTCACTGGGCACCCCTGGAAAGAGCCTGGATCCATCCTCCTTGCACCTTCCCTGCAGATGTTTATGTACATTGGTGACATCCCCTGAGCCTTCTCTTCTCCAGGATGAGCTGCTCCAGTCCCTCTATGGCCTTGGTGACCATTCACTGGACTCTTTCCATTGTGTCCATGTCTGTCTTGGCCTGGGGAGCCCAGTGCTGGGCCTGGCAGTCCTGGTGTGGCCAGCCCAGAGCTGAGGGGCAGGATCACCACCCCTGTCCTGCTGGCAACACTTCTCCTAGTGCAGCCCAGACACCACTGGCCTTGTCACGAGCACACATCACTGGCTTATGTTCAGATCGGGGTCCAGCAGGAGCCCAGGGCCTTTCCCGACAAATTGCTTCCCAGCTGGGCATTCCCGGACCGCACTTGTGCTTGGGGTTGTTCCCAGCCACAGGACTTGGCTCTTCCCACGCTGAACTGCTTGAGGTTCCTGTCAGCCCCTTCTCCAGTCTGTCCAGGTCCCTCTGGATGCACCAGGACCCTCTGGTGTATCAGCCCCCCCTCACAGCTCGGTGCCACCAGCAAGGGAGCACCACGGCTGTGTCACNAATTCCCACCCCCACTCTCTCAGCCTGGCGGAAGCCGCGCGCGCGGTCCGGGAGCGACGTTGCGCCTTCTCACAGGTTGCGGCTCTTGATAGACAGCCCAACTGACCAATAAAATCTCGCAACGGGCCGTTGGGGGCGGTCCCTCTCCGCCGCCGTGGCGCGGGGCGGGGCGGGAGAGGCATTGCTGTCATGGCCGCCGCCGCCGGCGCCGCGTCCCCGGCGGACAAGGAGAGGTACCATGAGCACGGCTTGTTTGGGGTCGGGTCTTTCGTGGGTTCGTTTGTTTACATGTCATTCAGGGCTTGCGAAAAATTAAACGCGAGCGGAGCAAGGGGTGGTCGTTTAAATCCCTGTGAAGCTAGGGATGATAGTGGTTGAAATTAAATCCCTGTGGGACCAGAGGTGACGCTTGTTTGGTTGGGAAGTCAGTAAGGAGACTGGAATTCCCGGGCAGAACCTAGACCTAGTCAGCTCATAGAAACGGCAGTGGCAAAGAGTGGAGAAACAAGGACAAGAGACAACTGGACAAGAGAAAGAGAAAACAGTAGGAGTTGAGGTGATTTGCGCTGGTTTTTAGAGGCAGCCAGGAACGTGGTCCTTGTCAGTCTCGTCATTCGNCGCGGTTTTTCCTTTAAGCTTTAGCCTGTTTTTCTCACGTAATTGTACAGGAAGCTGTGATGATACCAAACCCTTCCCGGCATTTCTTAGATAGACCGTTTTTTGATTCAAACACCGCTAGAGCTCTGCGAGTGAAAAGGCACCACACGGCGGCTTGGCGCCTTCCGAACACACTTTGAGCCACCCACCGCCACCCTCTGGGCTCGTGTTTCACCGACGCCTGCAGCCCACTGTTTCACGGGTGTGTGTCACAGCGTTTCCGCCCATCCCCACAGCTCCAGCGCCGCTCCAGCGCCCCTCCAGCGCCGCTCCAGNTGTTTACATGTCATTCAGGGCTTGCGAAAAATTAAACGCGAGCGGAGCAAGGGGTGGTCGTTTAAATCCCTGTGAAGCTAGGGATGATAGTGGTTGAAATTAAATCCCTGTGGGACCAGAGGTGACGCTTGTTTGGTTGGGAAGTCAGTAAGGAGACTGGAATTCCCGGGCAGAACCTAGACCTAGTCAGCTCATAGAAACGGCAGTGGCAAAGAGTGGAGAAACAAGGACAAGAGACAACTGGACAAGAGAAAGAGAAAACAGTAGGAGTTGAGGTGATTTGCGCTGGTTTTTAGAGGCAGCCAGGAACGTGGTCCTTGTCAGTCTCGTCATTCGGCTAATTGGAATCTGCCTGCACCATATGTTTTACTCATTTTCCCTGTTTTCTTGTGCTCTCATAGATCGTTATTCAAATCAATGCCGGCCTTCTTTCACATCTTCTTGGTCTCAGCTAGCTGTTTTTTTAAATTGTCTAATTAGTATAATGGAGGTTCTGTCACGCTAATCTCGTGTATGTGCTTGACAGAGGTAAATCTATTGAAAAATCTTAAGCAAGTTTCTAAGAGTGCAGTGTTTCAGTAGCTTTTATAAATGTACCCAAATCTGGGGTGATCTGTGTGTGAATTAAAAAAAAAAAAAATCAATCACAGAACTTAGCAAATAGTGTAGTAAAACCTTTTTAGGAAATGTTAATTTTTTTCAGGGAAATACGTTTCAAGATTGTAAGAAATAGGTCAAAAGGTTGTATTTCAACCTCGTGGTTTTGGTTTGGTTTTTTTCTCAGAATGGGTAGTGCTATCCTTTGTATATATAGTGCCCCAAAAAATGGTGTCATGCAGTGTCCCTGATGACTCAAAGTGGGATTTTGCAGCATCTTACTAAGCAGTCTAGGGAAAATAAATGGTTGTTCTCGGCTGTTGTGGGAACTTCTGTGTTGTAGCCATGACATTTCTTGTTTTACTAGGAAAATACTGCATAAGCATTAAGGAGTTGATATAGCTTACTTAAACTCGCTGTTTTCTCTTCTTAGATTCATCTGCATTTATCCAGCTTATTTGAATAACAAGAAGACAATAGCAGAAGGAAGAAGGATACCTATAGACAAGGTAATTTCATGGGTGGCAGGGAAATAGGACATTTTGTTTTGCCATGTAGCAGTGTGTAGAGTACTGGAAAATACATCTCTCTGATCTTTCTATTCCCCCACGGTGTGGAAATTACAATGTATTTGAAGGTAACCTAGTGCTAGCGTGTGAATTTAGTAGGAGAGCCCTGGGCTGAAGTGTTTGCTTTCATGGGAGCAGCACTTTGAGCAAGCAGGTGAAGAAATGAGGAGCGGAATGAAGCAATGAGTGGGCTGCAGTACCAGAGAAACAGCTGCCTACACAGGTAGTTTGCAGAATTTGAAAGCAATGCAGAAAAGAGTAGCAAGCTAATAATTGGGTTGTGGTGACTGACTATATGAGCCTATACTCTGTGTCCTGTGCATGTGACACACAGGCATGGTAGTTATTGCTGCTTTGAATCTGTCCAGAAATAGTTTTTTTGTCATCTCACTCATTTCTAATAATTTTAGCAAGCAGTTCTGGGAATATAAAGGGCTTTCCTTACTGCTTAGGGCTTGGGGTTTTTTTAAAAATAAATTCTTTATTGAGTATGCAAGTTCCCAATCAAAGGTCTACCTGTGGGAGGAATCTGCTGCCCTGTGGATAGAAATTTTGTGATTTTTTCCTCCCTCAGTCCTTGCTGTAAGTTTGCTGTTGCTGATTCACAGTGTTTGGTATCTCTGTACATACAATAACTGTTAATTAATTTCAATTACTTTTTCTAAGCAATTCTTTAACTTGCTCCCCTGGTGAACTCTGTCTCCTCTGTTTCCTGATGTCTTAGCTCTTTTTTTTTTTTTAATTTTATTTTAATGTTATATAAACAACAGTATCACTGACAGGTTACTTCTACGCTAGATTTGTACCTTCTCTTTCCCCATCAGCTTTTCCTAGTTACTGAGTGTAGAGTGGCAAACTGGTAACTATTTTTTTGTAGGCAGGTCATAGTTGAATGCTAATTAATTTTAACACATTTTTTCAACAGGCTGTTGAAAATCCCACATCTACAGAAATCCAAGATGTATGTGCAGCAGTAGGATTCAATGTGTTACTAGAGGTAATTTTAAAAAAGTCCCCACATACAAAAAACCCCCAAATTTGTTATGCGTCTCTGTTCCTCCATCATATCGTATCATTTTTTATTAACTTGTGGTTCAGAAGTTTTGTTATTAGCTTTGCTTGCTTTATATGATAACTGACCATAATCATGAAGTAAATATTGGAAAACTGATGTAAGTCAGGAATATCTCAGATCTCTCAGACAATGTGACTTTTAAAGCTTATAAAAATTTTTTTTCTGTTTTACCATCATTCTTGGAAGACTTTCCTGGATGCTTAAAAGTGTGTCAGAATAAAAGCTGGTTTTGCAAGCTGCAAGTCTGCAAATTAAGCTTTTTAAAAGGAATGTTTTTAAAAGGAATGTTTTTAATGGAAGGTGATGACTTTGCAATGAGTCTTGTATAGGAATAGGATTCTGATAATTCGAATCTTCATAGTCCTTTGGAGTTATGTTTCAGCCAGAGAATGTTAGCTTTTTATTGCAATATATGCTTCCTCTTTGAATAGTTTATTGGTTCCTTTTTCCTTAGGGAATGTGTTTGGATTTCTAGACAGGTACCTTCACAGCTCATTCCCTGAAGTAATTATTTATTTAGAATTAATTATTAATTTAGAACAGTGTTGTTTTTTCTAAGAAGAATATAGGTCATCATCCAGAAGTACCCAAAAGCCTGGTACAAAATCACTTTGTTTTTCAGAAGTATCTGGACAGTGCACACCATCTGTACTGAGAAACCTGTGATGTTTCATCAAGAATGAAGGCTGTGATTAGCCAAAAGCAGTGACTGTGACCTATCACTTGCTATCCCTAGGTGTCCAGAAGGGTTTGTAGCAATGGAGATAAAATGAAAACCTGTGCCCCTGTGGTCCAGACCACTGGGGATGTGAAATGGTCCCTGTAACAGTTTACTCACAAAATTGTTCAGTACAAGGAGTTGTTTTCAGCAATGCCTCTGAAACAGTTGTGTCTTCCCATGCACGTTACAATATATTTCTCCTTTCGTATGACAGAAAAACAAGATGTATCCCAGAGAGTGGAACAGAGATGTGCAGTACAGAGGTAGAGTACGAATCCAGCTCAAACAAGATGATGGCAACCCATGTTTACCTCAGTTTCCAACACGTGAGTAGAGTGCCTGGGTTTAGCTATCTCACCTGTTAATAAAACAGAAAGACTTGGTTTATTTTGTTAACAGCCTGTTTAATTAGTTTTAACTACTATAAATCCTACAGTTTAACATTAAATCACATTGCTTGTATAAGTCAATAAAATTAAGTTGTGAGCATTGAGTAAAGTTTGTAGAATGCTGTTGCCTTTGATTCTGCTGCTTCTGCAGCAATGTCATTGCAGGGGCTTGTGGGGAGCATTGTGTGATTGCTGTGTTGAACAAAGCATATATTTAGTTTTGGCTTACTGCTTTGTTGACATTTAGAACAGTTTAGTGCTTAAATGGCGAAATTCCACCGTTTTCTTAGGATACATACATCATCTGGGCATCAGAGTGGATGCTAAATTGATGAAACACAATACTGAGTTCAACTGAGTTTTCCACTGGCCATTTTCATAAATTAACAATGAAGCAGCTGCCCTTAACTAATTAATAGTACTTATTCATCTTGAATGACAATTTCATCTTTTGTATTTTTTCTGAAGATTAATCCCTTTGTAAAAGAGAAACAGTATATATCTTAAGGAAAGAGCAAGAAGAGTGCTGGGTGTGCAGTAGCATAAGAATGCTGATAGAGGGAGATCATGGAAAACCAGAGTCCTGCTGGAAGGCAGCAGTGGCTTCCTAAAAATGCATGTAGCTTTTGCCTGATCATTCTGTCCCCAGTGTTCTGGGCCAGTAGGAGGTGGAGGGAAAGAGTGGCAGGAACCATGTAGACACTTCAGGGATTGTCAGGTTATGTGGCTTTTACTGTGACATTTATCAGTCCTGCACTTCTTTTCTTTCCCTCAAGTATTTTTCACAAGCTGCTTGCTGTACCAGGGGAAGGAAGCAGATCTCCTAGGCTTTATATCCATTCTTAACATAGCAGGCATGCATTGATCTCTCCCTGTATTTTAGGTAAATCAGTGATGCTGTATGCTGCAGAAACCATTCCCAAACTGAAAACAAGAACCCAGAAGATGGGAGGTAGCGATCAAAGCCTTCAGCAAGGAGAGGGAGGCAAGAAAGGTAAAGGGAAGAAAAAGAAATAAATTGACGTCTGGAGTCGCTGTTGCATTGCATAGTTGTACTTACAACAAGTGCAGATGGACACCATGCAGCAACTTTGAAGTGAAGATACAAGCAAGGAATGAAGAGGTGAAGCTGAGTAGAACTGCCTGCTTTTCTCTGAACTGGAATGCATGTAACTGCTTTGCATCTGTGTAACAATAAATCTCTTTTCACACACAACCTGCAAGTCTGACGTTAACACCCACATTAAAAGAAGAACACATTATGGAAGAACAAAAGCAAATAGAGTGGGTGGGACAATTATTTTTTTCCAAAAGAAATACGCACCTTTTGGAATCTGGTTGCCTGAGTAAACCATTTATTTATGATAGTGAAGCAATTGTCTTAATTCTATGGTATTCTGTGTTAGGAAGAAACTCTTTGCCATGAGGGTATTGGAGGCACAGGTTGCACAGACAAGGTGTGGATATCCCATTCCTGGAAGTGTTCAAGCCCAGGCTGGATGAGACTTCGAGCAACCTAATTGTTATGGTTTCACCCCAGCTGGCAACTAAGCACCATCCAGCCCCTCCCTCACTCCCCACCCTCAATGGGCTGCAGGGAAGGATAATCAGGAAAGAAAAAGATTGTGGGTGTAGGTAAGAACACTTTAATAATTTAAATTAAATAAAATTAAATAATGCAAAAGGCAGTGATTATAATAAAATATAATTATCATTACAAATTTTTTTTAAGGAGAGAAAAAAACCAAAGTGATGCACAATAGAATTATTAACCACCTGCTGACTGCACCCCCCAGCAGTGATCAGCCCCTCCTGGCCAACTTCCCCTGTTTGTATACTGGACATGCTAATCTATGATATGGAATATCCCCTTGGCCAGCTTGGGTCACCTCTCCTGGCTTCTTGCCACACCTCCTCACTGGTAGAGCGTGAGGCATTGAAAAGTCCTAGGTTTAGGATAAGCACTGCTCAGGAACAAGCAGAACACTAGTGTGTTACCAGTATTATTCTCACCCTAAATCTAAAATACACCACTAACAGCTGCTGGGAAGAAAATTCACTGGATTGCAGCTGAAATTAGGACAGCAAGCATCCCTTATTCCATATAATTTCTGTAATGCCAGGTCCCACTTCCCAAAACCCCATCACTTTCCTCTCTTTTGGAACATACAGATAACATTTTCTTAAATTATGGACCATCCCTATAAAAGCCCATCGAGTTCACTGAGTGCATGACCCTGGGCTCCATCTGTCAGAACCAGTTTTCAGGCAGGAAAGGTGTGTGGTGTTGGACTATTGCATGTGGAAAGCAGTTTGGAATCCATCACTGCTGTGCTCATGGTTCCATCAAAGTTCATTCTTCATAATGTGTGATCAAAAGGGAGTCGGGGTCAGAGCCCCAAATCCAGCATGGCACAGACAGACACCATGGGGTGGCCAACGTGGTGATGGGCACAGGGCCATCATAGAAGTGATAATTCACAGTGTTATACAGTAATGAATTCATTGGCTATTCTTTCCCAAAATCAAGTCTCTTTGAGACATACCAGACTTTTTCATCCTTTCACAGGACCCACCATGTGCATCCAGGTCCCTGAGCAAAAGCAATCCCAGGGATGGGTTTACCTTTGCCTGAGGCAGGGATAACCCAGACTCTTCCCCAGCATGTTTTTAATGTTCACTGCAGGAACTTTATCCCCTTGTACAATAAGCAAAAGTTTAGACTGGGCCACACCAGTGATCCCTGGGTGTTGACTGACCGGGTGGCCTTTGCTAAATGTGCACCCCAGGGTGTGAAGGTCCCACCACCCACTGCTCTCAGTGTGGTCTTTTAACATCCGTTGCATCATTTGATCTTTCCAGAGGCTGGTGCATGATAGGGAATGTGATATTCCCACACAGTGCCATGCTCTTTGGCCCAAGTGTCTGTGAGGTTGCTTTGGAAACTAATCCCATTGTCTGACTCGATTTTTTCTGGTGTACTGTGCCCCCATAAGACCTGCTTTTCAAGACCCAGGACAGTGGTGTGGTACAAAGGGTGTTTCCAGCCATCCAGTGGTTGATCCCCCCACTGTGAGCACATGGCTCTTGCCTTGGTAGATTTGGGGGACTGATACACTCAAGCTGCCTGGCCCCCTATATTGACATTTCAGCCATCGTCCTCCATACCGGAGAGGCTTTAACTGTTTGGCTTAATCACACTGCCTATTTCACATCCATGGATAAGCTCTGTGATAGTGTCCATGTTCAACTCCACACCTCAAACACAGCAACAGTTTAGCCAGGAAAGGACCTGCCCGTGTTGCCCCGTGATTCATTCCAGAGTGATGCTGGATTCTCCAGGAAAGGACTGGCTGTGTGCACACACACATCCCTCCTGCTCTCTTCCTACTATTAGGGAGAATTGTTGCCTTTCAGTGTGAGCAGTATGCAGATTCTCTAAAACAAAATGTTTAGGAGAGTTCTAAGGCTGTAATTGGCTGTGGTCATATACAAATGTCTTCAGGGGGATTTTTCTGGTGATGTAAAAGTTTATATGAGCTATCTTTAGAGTGTTTGGCCTAAAATTTGAGAAGTTAGTTAAATGGTATCCCTGTGAGCTGACAAAGTGCCATGGGGTATGAAATGTGGACACAGATGCTATATAAAAAGGGTTTTTCATAGCAAAAACAACTGGATGTGGTTAGAGGTTATTATTGCCCCACTCTGTTATAGAGTTAGGGAAGTGCTACAGTTAGTTGCAACATGAGAAAAATACCAGGAGTGGAATATACATTTGTGATATAAAAGACCATAATTGCCCACAGATTGTTAGGCTCAAATTATTCCTGGATTTTGTTGAGTGATGAGTAATTTTTCTGAAACTTTATTTAAAGTGAGAGCTCTGTGAAAAGTTACGATCACATTATGCTTAACCTCTGTAAATCAGAGCTTTAGACTACAGACAGCTGAAAAATGTGGAAGTCTTGTGGGATCTGTGGTCTGGAATTAAATACCTTCAGAAGTAGTCTGATCTATCTGTGTGTGTGAGAAAGAATCTTAGTGTCATTGCTTATCAATCTTTCCCAATCCAAGAACCAAAATACTAAAGCTATTTTAAAGTCTAGCAATCTCACAAAGAAAGATTTTTGACAAGGGTAATATTGAGCTGAAGTACATAAAATGTGAATTAGTCAAACTAACAAAGCAAGCTCTGTGGGTATTTTGGGTAAAGCTGACTTTATTTTTTTTTAAGCCCTATTAGGAAATCTGATGACTACTACCATTAGGAAGCTGAAGGCTGAGTTTCCTAACTCCTATCTGCTTAGCCTCCCATCTTTAAATAGGACTGTTTTGCTTTTTATGATTTCTGGCTTTAGACTAAGTATATTACATAAGCAATATTTGTTCCTAAATGAGGCAGCACAAAGTTAAACACAGGTCCCCTTTTCCTGACAGAGTTAAGTTTATAAACTAGACTTTCATTTCTGTATTTTAATAAACTGGGTTCTTTGGAGGATTAAAAACAAGCAGTTCAAGACCACCTCAGTTCTTCCTCAGTGAGATTATGCCTCATTTCTGGGAACAGGCATTGTGGGACTGGGAGTGGAGACTTGTCTTCTGTACAAAAATACAGAAACATTGCAACTTTTTGTCTGAATACTGTAAATATTATTATTTTATTTTTGAGGGAGAAACTGGGTGATAATGAATGTCCTTTTATTCCACCTGCCTTGCTTTTACAGTTTTCTCTGAGGTTTTACTTATGCAGCATCCTTGCTAAAGAGACACCCTGGCCCGAGATTCCCTGTAGGTGGCAACAGTAACAAAGGAAGGCATGCATCCATGAGCGGGAATTTACTCAGCATCCAGGACAGGAGGAATATAGATAATGAACTAGTTTCCATGTCCAGCCCTCTAAAAGTACATGTCTGTTATTTCACCATACAGTTTTCTAGGTACGTAAGCAAAAACTAAACATTTGAAATGGACATATGAACTCTAAATCCTTGTAACAATTCTTACAACAATTTCTGTGTCAAGAATGAATGTTAATGTTGACATTGAGCATCAGGGAGGTTTGATGATACAGGCAATCAATAACAGAATGATTAATAATGAGAATTCAGCACTGTTATGAGATAGGTGGTTTATTCTTTCAGATGTATAGCATGTAGCTGCTATACCATTAAGCACAACCATAATTACTCAATTCTTAATGTAAAGAGAGGGAGCTTTAAAAGGTTATTTTGAAATGTGTTTTAACTTGGAAAGTGACAATAATGTGTGACCATATCTAGTTTTCAGCCTTCAGCCATGAAATAACTTAAAAGACTGGCTCTGCAACAACAGCTGGTCTTAAAAAAAACTTGCCTGTGTGTGCATCCTGTTCCTTGCATGTGTTTAAGAGAAACTTGTAGCCAGAATTCCCTTTTGGGGCACATTTGCCTGTGGGATATTTGTATGTGCTCTACTTGGGAGCATGAGAGATGGTGGCTCCCTTGATTCCTTCTCTGGAGGTACATATGCAGGGAAATGGAATGGGATATACTATTTCAGTTGGAAAGGACCTAAAATGATCATCCAAACCAACTGCCTGACTGCTTCAGGGCTGACCAACAGTTAAAGCACACTATTAAGGGTATTGTCCCAACGCCTCAACACTGGGGCACTGATGCCCCAGGCCTGGGGTTTGGGGCACCAACCACTCTCTCTAGGAAGCCTGTTCCAAGGTCTGAGCACCCTCCTGGTAAAGAAATGCTTACCAGTGTTAAGTCTGAACTTCCCCTGGCACAGCTTTGAATGATTCCCACATGTTCTATCACTGTACACCAGTTATTTAGCTTCTTCCTGTTACTGGCTGGCCTTTGTGGGATTATTTTCTCTCTTAGGATAAGAGATACCCTTTTCAAAGGGTTTTTTCCCCTAAATAAAAATATAATTTTT